>JBBGZY010001041.1:0-155000 GCA_037952925.1 Lithobates clamitans | reverse complement strand
TTTCCAATGGGCAGCAATTGTAATTTTGGTGCCCAGGATAAAGAAAATCAGTGCTTGTGTATGTTTGTCTACTTTATTCACTTTAAGGTTAAGGAGTGCTATGTCTGGTGTTTCGGGGACCTGAACGGTCATCGCTCTGCGTATCAGAGAAAATACTTTATTCCATAGACTCCTTATGCGTGGGCATGACCACCATATATGAAACATTGTTCCTATGTGATTGCATCTTCAGTAGCACAGCGGGATATATCAAGGTCATTTTCCCAAGAGAGAGCATAGGAACGCTTAGACGAAACTGAGGCTAGGGAGGAGTATATGATGGAGATCCCACTCCTCTGATCCGTTATGTCCGAGCACCATGATTCATAGGTCGTGATCCTGGGAGGTTCTGGTTTATTAGGCCAGATTAAATGGATGAAGTGTAGTAGTTGTGTGTATCTGAATCATTCAGTGGATGGCATCTCAAGTTTACTAATGCAGAATGCGAAAGATATAGGGCCTGTGGGCGTGAAAAAGTTTCCAATTCTAAGTAGTCCTTTATTGAGCCACCAACTGAATGCTTAAATGTTCATTCCCGGCGGAAAGTCGGGATTATGGAATATGTGTGTTAGGGGTCTTAGGGCTGAGATCAGGGATGGGTTTTTGTGTATTTGATCACACAGAGCCAATGAGTTGGAAAGAGTGGGAGCCAAAATGGGGGGGTCTAAGTTTAGAAGGAGACCATATTAAGAAGTCAATAGTGTGGAGAGGGACTGCTTGTCTTTTCATGGAGACCCAATCAGGTTTTGGGCCCCGTAAATAGACAATAGAGATCTGGGCCAGCTGAGTGGCTTGGTAATACCACCAGATGTTGGGTAGGGCGAACCCCCCTTGAGATTTTAGTCTAAATAGAATGCTTTTAGAGCATCTTCTGCCTTTTGGTCCCCATATAAATTGAAGAATTTTGGATTGCAATGTATGCAGTTGTGATTTCCTGATTGGGATAGGTAGTGATCTGAATAAGTAAAGTAGGCGAGGGAGGAGGGTCATTTTGATTGCATTTATGCGACCTAGCCAGGATAGGTTATGCTTAGCCCAGTTAGTAAGGTCTGTTGACAGTTTATGGAAAACAGCCGGATAATTAGAACAGTATAAGGAATCTATTCTAGCGGGGAGATTGACCCCCTAGATAAGGGATGGAAGTCGAGCCCCATGAGAATGGGAAATGGCTTTGTAAATTACCTAGTAGATTGGGGGGACAGTGATGTTTAGTGCTAATGATTTTGAGACATTAACGCAGAGGCCGGAGATTTCGCCGAATTTATTAAGCAGGGAGAAAATGTTGGGGGTTGAAATCAGTGGAAAGGTTACAAATAAAAGCAGATCATCGGCGAACAAAGCACATCTATGTTCTTGTTTTCCACATAAGACTCCCTTAATGTCAGGGTGGGATCTGATTGCTATGGCCAGGGTCTCGATTGCTATGGCAAAGAGGATGGGGGAAAGTGGGCAGCCTTGTCTGGTACCTTTTTCTATGATGAGAGGGTCAGAGTAGCAGCCCTGGAGTCTGTGCACTAGGGCTAGAATACAGGGCTCGTAGTGTCCCCAGAAAGTGTGGGCCAAAGCCCCATCTCTCTAGGACACTAAATAGGTATGGCTAGGTGACTGTGTCAAAAGCTTTTTGGAGGTCGACAGCAAGTATCCTTCCTGATGGGATTCTCCGTCCCAATGGGAGTTGAGGAGGGATATAATGTCAACTGTTCTCCTTATCTGGTCAGGTCCTTGTCTCCCCGGGATAAAGCCCATTTGGTCCTTATGGACATAAAGAACTATAAAGGATGAGAGTCTGTTGGACAGTACTAACCATATATGGGGCTAAGGTGGTGGCGAATTTTTTATAATGGAAAAGCCGTCCGGTCCCGGTGGGCTGAATTTTGTTTAAGCTGTTTTATCACCTCGAGGACTTCTGATTCAAATATCAGGTCATCTAGGAGGTCAGAATGTTCTGAGGATAGTTTTGGGAGAAGAACATTGTTCAGGAATTCTTCTGTGGGAGGCTGGGTACTTGCTCATTTTTATATAAAGAGGTGTAGAATTCATAGAATGTTTCCATGATGCGGTGTGGGTTTTGTGTGCGCTCCCCCGTCTGAGCTCGTATTTTGGGAAAGGTATGAGATCAGGTCTGTGGGGACAATTTTGCCACTAATTTGGCTCCTATTTTGTCTTTCTGGGAATAGAATCATGCTCCTGACTATCTTAGATGTTTTTCAGCTTCGGTGGTTAGGGCAAGATTTAGGGACGTCAGGATTGATTCCAGGGATCCAGAGACTCTCTAGTGGGATTCTGTTTATGTGCCTTACTTAAGGATTGGAATTCCCTAGTGAGATTGCTGATATTTGCTTTACATTCCTTTTTAAGTTGTGAGGTAATTTGGATAATCTTTCCCCTAATCACTACTTTGTGGGCAGCCCACAAGGTTTCTGGGGATATGTCATCATTATTGTTTAGGCGGAAGTATTCTTGAATTTCCCGTGCGATGATCGTGCATAGAACTGGGTCACTTAAGAGCCCTTCATTAAGGCGCCATATAAATTTTGTGCAGGGGTTGTGGGTTTGTTGGATGTATAAGAGAACCATGGTGGTGTCTCTGATGACTGCTTTATTAGCTGATGGGATGTTGTGGGATTGAATAAAATGTGATCAGTTCTGGTGTTAAGTTGATGTGGTGCAGAATAGTGTGTGTAATCTTTGGATCTAGGGTTTAGTTCCCTCCAGATGTCCACAAGGCCCAGGGAGCACAATGTGGAGGCTATCTTAGTGCTCTGTTTCGGGGGTTTCCTTGACCGAAAAGGGGCCCCACCCTGATTTGTCAAGGGAGAGATCGAAAGGAAGATTTGTGTCTCCACCTATGATTATTTTCCCCTCCAGCTGCGGGCTGAGTGTGGACATCATGGAGGAAAAAAAGGAAGCCTGGCCTTTGTTTGGGGCGTAATAAGAGACAAATGAGTACTGGATACCCACAACAGAGCCTTTTACTAATAAGTATCTGCCTGCTTGGTCTCTTATGATACCTGTTGGGGAAAATTTCAGGTGTTTTGAGAAGCATATGGCCACCCCTTTAGTTTTGTTGTCTGCTTTGGAAAGAAAAAACTGGGGATAGTTCCCCCCTGTAGAAAGGATGGGTTGTATGATGATGGGAAATGTGTATACTGTAATAAGAGGACTTCAATCTTTTGTGATTGATAGTGGTTAAAAAGTTTTCGTCTCTTAACTGGGGAGTTTATCCCTTGAACATTGTGAGTGGCAATACATAAAGGGGAAGATGTGTTGGTGTCAGAATACACGGATAATAGGGGGGATGTGCGCGTCTTTCTTTGGGTTCTTACCCTGACCTTTAGAAGTGGATCATATTTCACATCCCTCCCTCCGCAATTTTTTCCCAAAAAAGAAACCCCAAACAGGGGGGTTGTTTTGCAGTCTCTGAGTGGAGGGAAAACGTCACTTTGAGGCAGGTGGAGGTGAAGTGCGGCCGCTCCAGCGATTCCGACAAGAAAAATACAAAAAGGGAAAAGGAGGAGAAAAAGATTTAAAAAAAGGAAGAAATTCTCAAAAAAATGTATCCTGCGAGAGGGGGGTGTCCGCAACTCTATGATCTGAGATTTCAGTCTCCATTCCCTGATCGATATGTGGGGGGGAGGTAAAGAGAAATTAACTCTAGAGTGACCTAGCAGGCATTTAAATAGACTGCGGTCAATCTTTAGGAAGTCTTGTTTTCCTCTCTGAGAAGGAGAAAATTACTAGTTCGCACCCAGGTATAGTGGGTATGAGTAATGCCACTCAGGGCCTGATAGCCCAGGTAGAAAGGGATTGGCAGGATGTCCAGATCAGAGTAGTAGGGGTGTGGGGTGATTATCATTCTTGTACCATAGGACGTGGGTCAAATCCAGGCCCTGTAAGGTGGGTAGGGATGTCTTGGGGAGTTGTTGACCCGAGGTATGTCAGTGAGGCCCCGGAAGAAAAATAAAAGGTTGATTTCAAGATTCTTGTTAAAGTGGGCATCCATCTTTGGATCTCTTTGCTTGTTGCTTGTGCCACAAGGGATTAATGGGGCTTGTGGGGGGAGGTCTTTTCGTGGAGATTGGGGTCTTGTGCGAGAGCAGGGGAATGGGATATGAGGCCTACTTAAAGCAGCAAATGTTCTCCATCTACGAAGTTCGCGAAGCTGTAAAATTTGTTTAAGTAAGCAAAGTTTAAGCAAAAGGGAAAAGACCATCTATAAGTGATCGATTTTTGAGACAGAATTTGCAAGAGCGGTTTTAAGGATCTCCTTTTTTGTATTGTGTAAGGAGAGAGGTCAGCAAATATTTGAATGGGGTGGCCTTGTATAGAAAGATTTTCTCTTTGACTCTGAAAGAGTGGGGCTTTACCACTATATCCCTGGGCAGACCATCTTGGCGAGGCGGTTGGAGGGCCCTGTGAGCACGGTCCAATTCCAGACGGTGTTCTGGTATGTCAGGGATCAGATTTTTGATAAATGAGTGAACGATTTTGTTGGTTTCCTTAAATGATTCAGGGAGGTCTCTAAGTCTGAAATTGTGTCTGCGCAATCTATTTTCGAGATCCTGTGAGTATTCTGATTGGCAATGCAAACAGTTTGGTCAGTTTTAGCTTTGATCGCCTCAATTCTAGCTCCAAGGGTGGTTCAGATCCACCTGTATTGTAGATGTAATTTGTGAGGCAGTTTGGGAAAGTCCTCTGGAGAGCATTTTTGAGAATGTCTCCATTAAAGATGAAAAGTCTGTGGGTGTAGAGGGGAGGGATCCAGAATGAGCTCCTGGATGGTCCTGAGTGTTAGTAAAATCATTTACTGGTGTAAGGGGTAGACCATCTAGAGTCTTGCCAATCAGCAATTCTGTGGATGTGGGGGATAATAACAGAGCCTGCAGGTTACTCAATGATGGGAGATGCGGACCCTCTGTGTGTGAGTCTTGGGCTGATGGATCATTGATGGATTCCTCTGGATCCTGGACTGGGCCTCATGCAGCAGTAGCGGCAGCCATTTTGGCGGAGGCCGCGGTCGAAGGCCCGGGATTAAGTTGCCGGGATGAATCCCATCTAACTGTTCCCCCGATCATGCGGGGGGGTTCCTCGGGTCCTCGGCAGATGATGAGGGGCCCAGTCGATGGAATCATCCTCATCTGTTGGCTGTGGCAGAGAGTGCAGGCTGGAGCGGTGCAGAGCTCTCAAATCTTGCAACCTTCCATGGAGCCGCCATGCATGCGCCTTCAAATTTTGTAATTTTTATACTTATTACTGCCTGACGTCCATTCAAAGTCCCATTTTTTGAAGAATCTTGTTCTGTAATCTGTTTCGGGATGGGATACACATGCAGTTTAGTCATTTAAATGAGGCAAACTCCCATTTTCAAAAACACAAAAGAGTCCTGAATATGAATGAGAAATCTTGAATGTCCTCCAATGGAAGGAAGGTGAGTGAACCAACACAATGTGTTGTGACTTTCTCCTGTGACTATGACGGACAAAAGTGAATCCACCACCACAAAGAGTGCACGCTTACCAGCTGCACAAGCTTTGAAGCTTGTGGCTAACAACCAGCCAGGGCCTTTTCCTCCAAGAACCTCCAATGGCCGATCAAACCACAGACAGCCTCCATACACCACTATAGACTGTTGATCATAAGGATGGTCGGAGAACCTAGCATTCACATTTACACTCAATAATGATGATCATACCAACCTAAAGGGAAGGGAGTAAAGAATCGCCATAGGTAAAACCAGATGATGTTTATTAAATAAAAAAGTATCACTTACATATGGGTAAATATTAACCAGTGTAGAACATAAGCCGGCTGGCTAAGATACAAACAGAACGTTAACAGCGCGCTGACGTCAGCACATTGCTCCCCATGATGCGTTTCATCACAAGTCTGACGTGGTCCTGCAACTTCATCAAGTTGCATGCAACATGCAACTTGATGAAGGACAGAGTTCCTGTCTGAAACTGTGCAGTCTTGTATATGCACGAAGATTGAAGTAAAATTCTTTTGAACAGAAACTGAGATTGCATCCCCAATTTTTTGTTACATATCTGGTGGAAGCAGGATATGAATCTCTAAAGGAAATGAAAGACATGGCAGAGGTGTCCCACCCTGATTATATATATACACATAACCTATGGCTCCTCTGGGAACAATGGTATGCTAAAAGACTTACCTGACAACCTTTTGAAAATACTACTATAAATTTGGTTTGAATTGCTACAACACATGTATTTACAGTGATGCTCTCTGCCTTTCCCTCTCCCCCCCCTCCCCCCCCCTCCTGTCCATCCCTTACACCCCCCCTCCCTTCTATATCCTTTATTCCCTTTTATTTTCCTTCTTTACTTAAATGTTAACCATAGTTCAAAGTGAGTACATACGCCTTGTTCTGAGCGTGCTATGTTGAAATGAATATATATAAATGTAACAATGCTTGCACTTATTTAAGCTTGAACATTTCAAAGTTTCTACTGATGTATTATTGAAAAAAAACTATAAAAAACAAAAATCTATTTGAAAAAAAAAAATGAATATCAGAGGGACATGAGCGATGGGTGGGGATCTGAGCTGAAGCCTGTCTTTCATTTACTTTACTTTAGAGTTTAATACAGTGTGCGGTGTTACTTGTAAGCTATACTATATGTTGGAGTGAGATGTGCTCTGTCTCTGCCAACACCTGAGTACAGAGTCCTGATCTGTTAGGGCTCATTTACGATTGCTTCAACTTTAACACCCGTTAAAGTGCCTACCACTTCAACACGTTTTTTTATGTGTTGTTGATGCTTCTGCAATGCTTTTTGAAGCTTTAATGAAGCTTGGCAAAAGCTCTGTGCATTTTGATTTTCTAGTTGTTTTAAAGGGGCCTAGGAGAACCCTGGCTCAGTAGTGTTCCCAGCTTAGTAATACCCCCAACTCATTAGAGCTGATCCCCAGCTCATTAGTACACTTGTTCAGCAGATCCCTGCCTCAGTAGTACCCCCAGCTCTTCTGATGCCCCACTCAGTAGTAGACATGTGCACACTGAAATATTTTGTTTCGGAATTCAGTTTTTGTCCGAAAAATAAATTTATTTAGGTACTCCCGAAAATTTTTTTTTTTAATTTTGTTTTGTTAAAAAATGCATTCGTCAGAAAATCTGAAAAAATTAAGGTTGAATCTGTCATTGAAGGCTTATGGTGTCTGTCGAATATTCTAAGAAGATTCAATGGAGCAGCTAAACTGCTCCGTCAAAAATCCGAAATAATTAAGGTTGAATCTATCATTGAAGGCTTATGGTGTCTGTCGAATGTTCTAAAAAGATTTGACGGAGCAGCTAAACTGTACAACGCCACAATTGTACATTTCCGGTCGAATGTTCCGCCTACAAGCTATAGTAGAATTCTAATGTTGTATGACACTAGTAATAATTATATTTATTAATTATTATTACTAGTCAACCAACATTAGAATTCTTCTATAGCCTATAGGTGGAGCATTTGACCATAAATGTCGAATTAAATTTGTTGAATCTTCATGTCGAATCTTTTCTCTCTATGTTGAATAATCTTGGACTAATGGAGTTAGGTTAGGCACATTCGACCTTTTTTGCTATTGTCTCAATAATGTTGAATCTTTTCTCTCTATGTCGAATCTTTTCTCTCTATGTAGAATAATATTGGAGTAATAGAGCTATAGTTAGGCACATTCGACCACAGGTTCGATGGACACAGATCGCTATTATCAGCGTCATGTAGAATCTCCTATCTATATCGAACTGTTGTCGCAAAGAAAATGAAAATAAAGCATTTGTTTATGTCAGATGTTTCGGTTTTCGGATTCTGCACGTTCGTTATCGTTTGTTAAAAAAAATACCCGAAATTCGGACGAAAATGTATTCGGACGAAAATGAATGCACATGTCTACTCAGTAGTAACCCAAAGCTCTGCTGATCCTCTGGTTTGCTGATCCCCCCCTATCTCTAGTTTCCGCTTACCTCCCGCTATATTGCTCCCATGCTGCATACCACATGTGACATCTGCAAGTTTCTCCCACCCTGGTCCCCCAGCTCTGCTAATTCTCCACCACTCAGTCCTTTCTCTCTCCAGTATTGTTCCTATGCTGCTCATCATGTTTGACATCTGTTATTTTCTTCTGCTCTGGTCCCCCTACTCTGCTGACCCTCTGCAGCTCAGTCCTATCTCTCCGGTCCCAGCTCACCTTTCACTATAGCGTTCCCATGTTGCACATCACATGTGCCATCTGCTAGTTGCTTTGCTCTAGTTTGAACCCCCACTTACTTTTCTGCTGCTCCATGCTTCACACCATATGTGATGTCTGCACCAGACATTCCCAGAATATATACACATGAACCAGAAGGGACTACTGATGATGTCTTTCTGGTTTGTTTGTTTGTTTGTTGGTTCCTCAGTGCATCCTGAGATATCTCATACCTGCAAAACAAAAGGAAGCTAACTGAATAAAAGCACCTCAAATGCTGCAGGTACTGTTAGCGAGCATTGGGATTTTTATGGAAGCTTTGGAGATGCCTTGAAGCACCAAGAAAGCATCACTGGGTATAATTTTTGAAGCAAAGCAAACGCAACAGTGTGAACTGGACTATAAGCTAACTATTTTATTTAGCAAGAGGTGCTTTGATTGGCATTCAGAGTGCTTTAAAAAAGTGTGACCAATGCCACATTTTGAAGCGTAAATGTTACCTCTCAGTCACAGAGGTTTTGTTACAATGTTTTTTTTTTTAATATGATTGTTTTTTAGATTCCGGTGTCTACGTGCTCTGAAGACTGTCCTTTGGGCTCCAGAAGAGTGATGAAGAAGGGGATTCATCGCTGTTGCTTTCAGTGTGTTCAGTGTCCAGAGGGGGAAATATCCAATGAGACAGGTGAAAAAAAAATATTTTTTCATAGCTATAATATTATTATCATCATTTCTTTTAAAGCTGATATCCAGGTTTCATTAAATTTTAAATTATTTGTTTAGACCAAGCTAACTAACAGTTGCACTTGCTGTGTGGAAACTATGTCTAAGTAATATGGAGTGTGTAAACGATATGAAGCATACAATACAGCAATGTATATAGAAGGATGAGCACTTTTTGTTCCACCACAAAATTGAGTCGGAAAGAGTGCTGCTAAACCATTCACAAGTAGGTTTTGGGAAAATAACTAGTACAAGTATTGCCTGTTGTCTCCCTGCAGATAATATTTACCCATTGCTGACTTATAGGGGATGACTTACTAAAGGCTAATAGAGCCAAATAAGGAGAGGCTGTGCTGACTTCCATCATTCAATCACATTTAAGCAAAAATGCTTTTTTTTTTTGTCACATGATTCAGTATTGTTTGCAATGGGAAATGTCATCTCATTCATTAAGCTCTGGGGAAAATACCCACGTCAAGTGCAACTTCACTTGCAAAGTGAACATCCTATTTGCCTTTAGTAAAGCAACCCCACAATGTCTTATTTAGCACTGTGGCTCTGTGTTTGTAGCCATGTTGGTAGAGCCAGGACTTGTTTTTCCTCATGTCAGAGCCAAGGATGATTGACAGTTCAGCCCCATTTGTCACAGATAGCAATTACCACCAACAGAGGTTCTAAAAATGCCCTATTTTATCCAAAAAAAAAACAAATCCTAGTGACTAGTACCTTTTTAGAACCTGCTAACATTAAAACAAAAAATAACTCTGCTGTCTCTTTCTCTGTCAAAGATTATTTCAAATGATTCCCAGAAAAAGCATATGAACTTCTACTAGAGTATCATATAGTTTGCACTTATATTTATTAATTTTAGTTTTTTTCAAAATGTGTATGCCTAGTTAAACCTCAGGTATTATTAGAATTATTAACTTTGTGAAAAAAAACTATTCGGTAGATAAAACAGAATTCCGATTATATCATGAGTATTTACAACTTTATTTCACTGAACCAGACAGTCCCAGGCTAAGGGTGCATGGCTACATTTAAGCCTGTGTGGGTGAAATCCGTTAGTGGGAAGTACTTAGATGAGAGAATACTCATGATGTCATGACTGTATTTTTTTTCCTATGGTCTATTAGAAGCAAGGATGACTTCCCTTTCCATCTAGTATCTGACCTCCAGTAAACAGTGGAAAAATAGTTTGGCTTTGTAGTGGAAGATGGTCCTCATCTTCCAACAGTTTGTAAACATATGTTTGAAATAAAGGTACTGTAGTAGTTTTTTACACTATAGAATTTCTCTTTTAGATAAAGGTTCATGTCATCAGTGTTCAGAAGATGAGTGGCCAAATAACAACCAATGTGTACCAAAACCCGTTGAATTTCTGTCCTATGGGAATGACCCGGTTCCTCTCACAGTCTCAGTTATTTCTGTGTTACTCTTTGTTAAAACCTCTGCTATTTTCTGTGTCTTTATTGTATTCCGAGAGACTCCTGTCGTGAAAGCTAATAACCAAAACTTGAGCTTCATTCTGTTGGTCTCCATCATGTTGAGTTTCCTCTGTGTGTTTTTGTTTTTGGGCCGGCCTGGACCTATCAGTTGCATGTTTCGGCAGACATCCTTTGGAATCATCTTTTCAGTTGCTGTATCTTCCATTCTAGCCAAAACTGCTATGGTCTACATGGCCTTCAAGGCCATTAAGCCTGGAAGTTTCTGGAGAAAATATATTGGAGTAAAAATACCCAACTGTTTGGTTTTTCTTTGTTCATTTATCCAGGTTTTAATTAGCGTCATTTGGCTGTTGACTGCCTGTCCATTTCCAGAAACTAACACTGACCTATATGCTGAGAAAATTATTATTCAGTGTAATGAAGGATCTACTCTAGCATTCCCCATACTCCTGGGTTACATGGGACTTCTAGCAGCTGTGAGTTTTCTTGTGGCTTTCCTGGCCAGAAATTTACCGGACAGTTACAATGAGGCCAAATACATCACCTTCAGCATGCTGGTGTTCTGCAGTGTCTGGATCGCTTTTATCCCCGTCTATATGAGTGTTACAGGGAAGAACACTGTGCTTGTAGAGATATTTGCTATAATAGCTTCTAGTTTGGGAATTTTGGGTTGCATATTTATTCCCAAATGCTATATTATCCTGGTGAGACCAGATTTAAATTCAAGAAGTAAATTAGTAAAACAAACCAAAACCTAATTAGTTTTCATATTGAATTTATGTTTACAATTACATTGAATTTGAAAGGAAATCCACCTCATCATTCTCATTATGCATAGAATACGTGAGCAGAGTTTTCAGTAAGATTGATTAGGCAGAAATCGTTCTACAAAAAAAAGTTATCACAAAGATTTTATTATTGTTCTTTTTTATATGTAATAAAATTATTTAAACTGTTAGTTTTCTTTCTTTATTTCAACAATGATAGAGAAATATATAATATTGAAAGTTACATTAAACAAATAAGTAAGATATAAAACTCAATTGCAATTTATTAAGCAGTAAGCATTTATACCACCATTTCAGTTTCTTAATAAAAATCTATCTTCTTGTTCTTTTACACTTAGGTGTTCTAGCAACAATTAAAACGTCACATTCATTTTTTATAACTCTATAAAACTCTATGACTCTTTTTTATATAACTCTATATTTATTGGACAAAATCATAATTGAATCCAGTTTTCTGAATGACACCGTATTCACTTTATACATCTTTTTTAACAATTACAAGATGGCTAGCATTTGCTGAGGCAAAATGCCTTGCCCTTGCTGTAAATTATCCTTTTACAGGTCCTTAATCTTGGGGTTGCTATATATATACATATACAGTATCTAAAAAAAAAGTGAGTACACTCCTCACATTTTTCTAAATATTTTATTATATATTTTCATGTGACAACACTGAAGAAAGGACACTTTGCTACAATGTAAAGTAGTGAGTGTACAGCTTGTATAACAGTGTAAATTTGCTGTCCCCTCAAAATAACTCAACACACAGCCATTAATGTCTAAACCGCTGGCAACAAAAGTGAGTACACCCCTAAGTGAAAATGTCCAAATTGGGCCCAGTTAGCCATTTTCCCTTCCCAGTGTCATGTGACTCATTAGTGTTACAAGGTCTCAGGTGTGAATGGGGAGCAGGTGTGTTAAATTTGTTGTTTTCGCTCTCACTCTCTCATACTGGTCACTGGAAGTTCAACATGGCACCTCATGGCAAAGAACTCTCTGAGGAGCTGAAAAAAAGAATTGTTGCTCTACATAAAGATGGCCTAGGCTATAAGAAGATTGCCAAGACCCTCAAACTGAGCTGCAGCACGGTGACTAAGACCATGCAGTGGTTTAACAGGACAGGTTCCACTCAGAACAGGCCTTGCCATGGTCGACCAAAGAGGTTGAGTGCACGTGCTCAGCGTCATATCCAGAGGTTGTCTTTGGGAAATAGTCGTATGAGTGCTTCTAGCATTGCTACAGAGGTTTTAAGGGGTGGGGGAGTCAGCCTGTCAGTGTTCAGACCATACGCATCAAATTGGTCTGCATGGCTGTCATCCCAGAGAGAAGCCTCTTCTAAAGATGATGCACAAGAAACCCCGCAAACAGTTTGCTGAAGACAAACAGACTAAGGACATGGATTACTGGAACCATGTCCTGTGGTCTGATGAGACAAAAATAAACTTTTTGGTTCAGATGGTGTCAAGTGTGTGTGTGGCGGCAACCAGGTGAGGAGAAAAAGACAAGTGTGTCTTGCCTACAGTCAAGCATGGTGGTGGGAGCGTCATGGTCTGGGGCTGCATGAGTGCTGCTGGAACTGGGGAGCTAAAGTTCATTGAGGGAACCATGAATGCCAACGTGTACTGTGACATACTTTTTTTTATAAATTCTTTGTTTTTTCATAGGTTTCACAATACAATTCATTACAAACACACAGTGTCTTCTTAATACATCCTAAGTAATTCTATCCATCTGTGTATCTTGTATTACCTTTGATTGGCTCTATAATTTCTTGTGATTTCTCTTTTTCAACTTTTAGCTCGCTCCCCTATTAAAAATTATCATCTCCCTCCCTAGCCCAAAAAAAAAATGGGAACAAGGGAGGGTAGAAAATTTGTACACCCCCACTTCCTACCTCTCCCCTCTCTTCTCCTCTCCACCAGACACCTCGATCCTCTATTTTCATTATCAGATTTTTTTATGTCATTCTAATCTCTCCCTGTACACCAAATACGGGGCCCATGTTGTCTGGTATCTCTCATCTTGATCTTTCATTGCCAAAGTGAGATTTTCCATTTGTTGGATTTCTGCAATTCTAGCAAGCCATTGTGCCTTAGTTGGAGGGTTGTCTTTTTTCCACAGAGCAGGGATACATGCCCTAGCTGTCCTTAAAAGATGTCACAGCAGCAAATGTTTGAATTTTTCCACTGATATAGGCATATCCAGCAAATAAGTTGCCGGTCTATCTCCAAGGAAGATTTTTGTTATTGTTTTAATAGTTTCAGCAACCATTTCCCAGAACTCTCTAATTCTTGTACATTTCCAAAAAATATGTAAAATTGTACTTTCTGCTTTGTGACATCTCCAGCAGACATCGGACACTTGGGGGTAAATCCAATGTAGTACATTCGGCGTTCTATACCATCTGGTAAGAATTTTGTAACCCCCCTCCTGATATCTACTTGCTACTGATGCCTTTTGATTAAATAGCAAAATCCTGCCCTTCTGTTCTTGGGAGAATGACATCTCCAGATCTCTCTCCCATGCTTGAAGGAAAGTAAGTTCCCGAGATGTCTCTACTCCTGTCAATATAGAGTAAAAATAAGACAGCGAGTGTCTCATTGACTCTCCCTTCAAACATATATCCTCAAACGCAGTCAATGCTCTCACTTCTGCGTATGTATTTGATTTAGATGTGATAAAGGCTTCTAGCTGCATCATTCTAAAAAAATCTAATGCAGGTGCTATTTCTCCTTCAATCTCTTTTTTTTGACATCAGACGATTATTCACTGAAAAGTGAATGATTCTGCTGAAGCCTCTACGTCGTATTGCTCTAAACCTGGGGTCCGTCATTCCCGGCTGAAACGCCGGTGTACCCAGAACCGGAAGCAATGGACTAGTAATTGTCGAGATAGGTGTTTTCTTTTAAATCTTTTTAATCGTCTGCAAAGTAGCGCCTATTGTACTGTATGATGATCTGCTTCAGTATGTCACTGTACTGTGACATACTGATGCAGATCATGATCCCCTCCCTGCGGAGACTGGGCCGCAGGGCAGTATTCCAACATGATAATGACCCCAAACACACCTCCAAGATGACCACTGCCTTGCTAAAGAAGCTGAGGGTAAAGGTGATGGACTGGCCAAGCATGTCTCCAGACCTAAGCCCTTTTGAGCATCTGTGGGGCATTCTTAAAAAGAAGGTGGAGAAGCGCAAGGTCTCTAACATCCACCAGCTCTGTCGTCATGGAGGAGTGGAAGGGGACTCCAGTGGCAACCTGTGAAGCTCTGGTGAACTCCATGCCCAAGAGGGTTAAGGCAGTGCTGAAAAATAATGGCCACACAAAATATTGACACTTTGGGCCCAATTTGGACATTTTCACTTAGGGGTGTACTCACTTTTGTTGCCAGCGGTTTAGACATTAATGGCTGTGTGTTGAGTTATTTTGAGGGGACAACAAATTTACACTGTTATACAAGCTGTACACTCACTACTTTACATTGTAGCAAAGTGTCATTTCTTCAGTGTTGTCACATGAAAAGATATAATAAAATATTTCCAAAAATGTGAGGAGTGTACTCACTTTTGTAAGATACTCTATCTATCTATCTATCTATCTATCTATCTATCTATCTATCTATCTATCTATCTATCTATCTATCTATCTATCTATCTATCTATCTATCTATCTATCTATCGATTTATATCTATATATACAGCCCTAAAATTTTCCACTCGTCTACTTGCATTTTGTGAGTGGAAAATGTCATTTTCCCAGTGATTGCAAACGAGAAGAGAGAAGTGAGAGCTGACCAGATGATCAGATTGTGAGGAACATCACTATAACAGCTTTAATTTCAATTGCTGTGTGTTCCCCGCACTTGTCGCTGTCACATACAGCCCCACCTGGTCCCGGGACTTTGATAGACAGATCACCTATCCAATCCCCGGACGTGTGACGTGTATCAAAGTTCCCTGGCCAGGAGGCGGGGCTGTATGTGATGGCAAGCAGCGGGAACACATAACAATTGAAATGAAAGCTTTTCCAGTAATGTTCCTTGGTGCTCTGATCATCTAGCCGGCAATCCTCTTCCTCTCCTCTCTTCCCCTGCACAAGTAGGCTGCATGGTGGGCACAGGCATGCTGCATTGTCAGGCTCAGGCATGCTGCCTTGGTGGGCACAGGCATGCTGCACTGGTGGGCACAGACATGCTGTATTGGTGGGCACAGGCAGGCTGCATTAGTGGGCACAGGCATGCTGCATTGGTGGACACAGGCATGCTGCATCGGTGGACACAGGCATGCTGCATTGGTGGGCACAGACAGGCTGCATTAGTGGACATGGGCAGGTTTCATTGGTGGACATGGGCAGACTGCATTGGTGGGCACAGGCATGCTGCATTGGTGGGCATGGGCAGGCTGCATTGGTGGACACAGGTGGGCTGCATTGCTGGGCACAGGTGAGGCTGCATTGATGGACACAGTTAGGATGCATTGATGGACACAGGTGAGGCTGCACTGATGGGCACAGATAAAGTTGTTGTTAATATTTATTTTTATAACTTAATTCTGCATAAAACATTTAAGTGTCATTTCATGAGATAATTTATAAGGGCGTGTTTAGGGGTGGAATTAGGGGCGGGGCAGGGTAGGGGTTGGGTGGGGCAACTGGTGGTGAGTAACCTTCGAGGCCTGGCTAGTAGCTTAGGACTTGAAATTTTGAGCCCTGTATATATATATATATATATATATATATATATATATATATATATATATATATTTAGATATATATATATATATATATATATATATATATATATATATATATATATATATACACTAAATAATTGCCTTATTAAGTAAAAAACATAAGCCCTTTCTTTAACTCTAAAGAATGCAGGTTTTGTGCATACTTTTTTTTTTTTTAGCTTACGATGAAGGAATAATTCTAGAGAAATTTTATTACCCTCTTGAATGACTTTCCACTGTTCCAGTGACATTGCAACATTCTTATTGCCTTGAAAAAATAAAGGTGCCAATTTTTCCAGAGCACCAATAGTTTTCTTCTTCTTCCCTAAAGACACAGAAGATAAGTTCATTTGTAGACGAGGGAAAAGGTGGTATTTCTGTGGTGAATATATATGAATGGTAGCAATAGCAATTGCTGAAGTGTGAGTTGGAGCACCGTTTTGGGTAACATTTTGTTTTATTTATTTCCATTATCCTACTTTCAAGCAGAAGTAACATATTTAACATTCTTTGAAATAGGTGACCAGGCATTTGTCAAGTAATTAATATGATAGCCGTGCTAACTCATAAATAAACAATATTCTGCTTAAATCATCATATAACACAGTACCACTGTGATCAGTGTCAAAGAGACATAAAATACGGTTCACAAATTGGTATCCAATATTAAATCAGTCCATCCGTGCCAATAGAGATTTTTTGCATAGAATCACTCATATAATTAAATGATTCTGTGCTCATGTGCTATTCACCCGAATCACAGTGACTAATCAACCACCATGCAGAGTTCTCACTCACCAGATGACAGATGACAGTATAAAGTCAGTCAGACAGTCAAAGCCTGTTCAATTAGTGGGTCTTATATCCCCTGTTGAGATCTTTCCTTTGGCACCCTACATAAAGCGGTGTTTCACTGGGTCCTGTATCCACTCCAGTAAGCTCCCCTCTCATGCACTCATGCAATCAGAGAAATGGCCATCATTGCGCAACATGTATATTTATTGAGTTAAAATCCATTAAAAGAAGAATATATTCAATTTCACTCAAATGTAAAAGTGCCCTTAGACTGGCACTAAGTCTATCCAGCAATCGACTAAGCCCTCCTGCACTTTGCAAGCCGTGGTTTCTATGTGAGCCAGGGACCGGAAGTGACGCCTGTGTCGCTCCACTAGCCTCAACGTATTTACATTAGTAATGCATCATCAGGAAGCTAGTGGCGCCATCTTAGTTGGGGTTTTTATCCCCTTACTTAATGAGGATCATCATTACTGTGGACTAGAAATTCACCTTCTGCCATATTTGCTAATCTATATGCTCACACTTCCAATCAATCTCTTGCCCTTACCTATTCGTAATGTTTTGACTGGTTGTGACCGCAGACCAGAAATAGTCTTCCACTATTTTCACTAATCTGTGAACTAACACATCTGATCTATCAATTGTCCTTACTCATGGTGTCTTAATTAGCAATACAGCTATATATGGATGTTGGTGGCAAGATATACCCTATTTATAATTGCCCTCTTCTTTCATTATCCATACACTTACACCAAATATATGTATGTTTAATACCTGTGTGATGTATTTACAAAGCGGCTGTGGAATAGCTGGATAGGCTTCCACAATCCTAAAAATTTTATAAACCTCTAAAATTTATGCCTCCCGTTTTTATATGAATATGGAAATAAACTAAAAATAACATGACAAAAATGTGAATGAAATAAAAGTTAAAAATTAACATAGAGATAAAAATACTAATAATATATTTTTTCCTAAATAATGAAAAAAAAAAATGGCTTATTACATGCTATAGCACTCATGTCACCTAAGTACTGCTATGTACTGGAGTGCAGTTGTGGACTCCAGTAAGTAGGGAGAACAGCTAGAAAACTTTCCACCAAGATAGGAGAGCATGTCAACAACATAAAAAAAGGGTTTAGATACCATAGTGTATCTAACCATTTCAGACAAAAAACATAATAGAGACCACCAGTTTTTAAAATTTTATGGAATAGATAAAGTAAATCAACACTGGAGAAATTCAAATTTGAGAAGGGAAGTCTCATGTAATTAAACTTTATGGATTTTTAATTTAAATAATATGACGCTACATGGGTTGAACTTTTAATTGGACATACATTGCTTTAAAGAGGATTGTTGAAATTTTCATGTGCATTTTTTGTTTTTGTATATTTGATCATATATTCCAATCTATTTTTTATTTTTTGCTTTACTTTATTTCATTCTTCTTTTTTTTTACTTCTTTTCAATTTTCTTTTTTATATTTAGTTCCATATATATTTTTTCATTATTAAAAAAAATAAAAAAAATATATATATATTAGTATTATTATTTGTTTGTTAATTTAAATTTTTAATTCACATTTTTGTAATGTCATTTTTAGTTTATTTTCATTTACATAAAAGGGATGCATATATTTCAGAGGTTTATAAAATTTTTAGGATTGTGAAAGCCTATCCAGCCACCCCACAGCTGCTTTGTAAATACATCACACAGGCATTTAACATACATATATTTGGTGTAAGTATATGAATAATGAAAGAAGAGGGCAATTATAAGTAGGGTATCTCTCGCCATCCACATCCATATATATCTGTATTGCTAATTAACCACTTCAGCCCTGGAAGAATTTACCCCCTTCCTGACCAGAGCACTTTTTGCGATACGGCAAAGTGACGCTTTAACTGACAATTGCGCAGTCGTGCGACGTTGCACCCAAATAAAATTGACGTCCTTTTTTTCCCACAAACAGAGCTTTCTTTTGGTGGTATTTGATCATCTCTGCGGTTTTTATTTTTTTGCGCTATAAACAAAAAAAGAGTAACAATTTTGAAAAAAAGCAATATTTTTTACTTTTTGCTATAATAAATATCTCCTAAAAATATATAAAACAACTAATCTTTTCCTCAGTTTAGGCCGATATGTATTCTTCTACATATTTTTGGTAAAAAATCACAATAAGCGTGTATTGATTGGTTTTCGCAAAAGTTATAGCGTCTACAAAATAGGGGATAGATTTATGGCATTTTTATTATATATTTTTTTTATTAGTAATGGTGGCGATCTGTGATTTTTATCATGACTGTGACATTATGGAAGACACATCAGACACTTTTGACACTATTTTGGGACTATTGTCATTTATACAGTTATCAGTGCTATAAAAATGCACTGATTGAGTGTAAATGACACTGACAGGGAAGGGGTTAAACACTAGGGGGCGATCAAGGGGTTAAGTGTGTCCTAGGGAGTGATTCTAACTGTTTGGAGGGATTGGCTACCACTGGCATGACAGAGATCACTGCTCCTGATGACAGGGAACAGTAGATCCCTGTCATGTCACTAGTCAGATCAGGGAAATGCCTTGTTTACATCTCTCCGTTCTGCGGCTCCGGGACACGATCGCCGGCCCCCGGTGGACATCGAGTCCGTGGGACCCACGGGCACAGTTATTCTGTATGCGGCGGGTGCACACACGTGCTAGCCCTGCCAATTAAAGGGGACGTACAGGTACACCCATTTGCCCACTGCTGCTATTGTGCCGACGTATATCGGCGCGCAGCGGTCGGCAAGTGGTTAAGACACCACAAATAAGGGCAATAGATAAATCAGATGTGTTAGTTCACAGATTAGTAAAAATAGTGGAAGACTGCGGTGATGACCATGCAAAATATTATGAATAAGTAAGGGCAAGAGTTAGAATATGCCTGTACATTTATCAAAGTGGCTGAATTCCTGGAGTTCAACTTTAATTATTCATAACATCATAAATGTCTTAGCTGGGCACGTTCAGACCATAGAGCCATTATTGAGGTTCTGTTACCCTTTGTGGTTAAAGCAAAGCTTCATCCAAAGGGGAAGTACTGCTTCTTTGCACACCCCCCACTGCTACATTTGGCACTCCTTGCGGGGAGTGGGTACCTGGTTTTGTTACAGGCTCCCACTTCTGGGTCAGATCACAGTGGCGATCTCCAGTATCTCACAAAAGTGAGTACTCCCCTCACATTTTTGTAAATATTTTATTCTATCTTTTCATGTGACAATACTGAAGAAATGACACTTTGCTACAATGTAAAGTAGTGAGTGTACAGCTTGTATAACAGTGTAAATTTGCTGATCCCTTCAAAATAACTCAACACACAGCCATGTCTAAAGTGACTTCAGATCTGGGCAAGGTTACAAAAAATTTCTGCTGCACTTAAGAGCACAGTGGCCTCCATAATCCTTAAATGGAAGATGTTTGGGACAACCAGAACCCTTCCTAGAGCTGGCCGTCTGGCCAAATTGAGATATAGGGGGAGAAGAGCCTTGGTGAGAGAGGTAAAGAAGAACCCAAAGATCCCTGTGGCTGAGCTCCAGGGATGCAGTCAGGAGATGGGAGAAAGTTGTAGAAAGTCAACCATCACTGCAGCCCTCCACCAGTCAGAGCTTTATGGCAGAGTGGACCAACGGAAGCCTCTCCTCAGTGCAAGACACATGAAAGCCCGCATGGAGTTTGCTAAAAAAACACCTGAAGGACTCCAAGATGGTGAGAAATAAGATTCTCTGGTCTGATGAGACCAAGATAGAACTTTTTGGCCTTAATTGTAAGCGGTATGTGTGGAGAAAATCAGGCACTGCTCATCACCTGTCCAATACAGTCCCAACAGTGAAACATGGTGGTGGCAGCATCATGCTGTGGGGGTGTTTTTCAGCTGCAGGGACAGGACGACTGGTTGCAATTGAGGGAAAGATGAATGCGGCCAAGTACAGGGATATCCTGGACGAAAACCTTCTCCAGAGTGCTCAGGACCTCAGACTGGGCCGAAGGTTTACCTTCCAACAAGACAATGACCCTAAGCACACAGATAAAATAACAAAGGAGTGGCTTCACAACAACTCCGTGACTGTTCTTGAATGGCTCCGCCAGAGCCCTGACTTAAACCCAATTGAACATCTCTGGAGAGACATAAAAATGGCTGTCCACCAACGTTTACCATCCAACCTGACAGGAGTGGAGAGGATCTGCAAGGAGGAATGGCATCCCCAAATCCAGGTGTCAAAAACTTGTTGCATCTTTCCCAAAAAGACTCATGGCTGGCTGTATTAGATCAAAAGGGGGCTTCTACTAAATACTGAGCAAAGGGTCTGAATACTTAGGACCTTGTGATATTTCAGTTTTTCTTTTTTAATAAATCTGCAAAAATGTATATATATCTATATATATATATATACATATTAAACTGCCTGCACGCCACTAACTAGCTAATGTTCTCTCAATTATAACACTATATACGGCCTCCATGTAAGCAGCCATATATAGTGTGGGGCATAGACTTAGCACCCTAAACCATAATTGGCTAAAGGCATCCTGCGCACGCTGTGTGTGATTGGCCAAAGCATGGAGGTCAGGTGCATGCTTTGGCCAATCATCAGACATCAATGCAGAGGCTCTAATAGGCTTCAAAATAGGGTGGGCTCTGGATTCAGAACATTGTGTCTGGAGCACACCCAGGTGTGTTTTAATAGTGAATGAATATTCACTGTTGTAACACTGATCCCCCTCCTGGCCAATCAGGAAGCAGGTCTGAAACCCGTCACCTGATTGGCTGAAAGGACAAGAGATCCTTATGAACACCTAGGAGGAGGGGAGAAGATGTACGGCAGAAGTGAGGAGAAGGAGAAGACGTAGTAGCCTCATGCCCGCCTCTGCCTGATGCCCGATGCCTGTCACTGCCTAATGCCTGATGCCCGCCGCTGCCTGATTCCTGATGCCAGCCGCTGCCTGATGCCCTGCACGGTCGGATTCCCGCCGATACCCACCGCTACCCCGCCGCCCGCCGCCTAGATTGGGTAAGTGCTGGAGGACCGACTGGCAGACAGCAAGCGGGTGTGGTTGTTGTTTGCCACCCCCCCAAAAAAAGACACCAGCCACCACTGCTGTGCTGTCAGGGCCAGCATGGTTTACAGGCAACTGGGAGTGATGTCAGAGTATGCGGTAAGTCCCTCTCCCCTTACTCACAGGGTGGACTTTAATAACTTATGTGGTTAACACATGGATTGCCGGACAATAGTTCAGATTTTGGACGGGGCGCCCCTATTAGTAGTTTGATTATTCATAATGCTTTTATATGAATGATAATTCCTGTATTTATTATAGTGCATCTATTTTGATGTTTAATATTGAATAACGTATTTATAGGATGGTTTACAGCTATTTGAAACAAATCTTTTTTTTTTTTTTAATTGATATTTCTTTATTGGAGTTTTAGTAAGGTACATACATGTTATAGACATAACTTTAATAATAAAACAGATGTTCCGGCTAGAAACAAGCTCTTCTAATGCAAAATAAAGTATTATGTATCACCATGTGATGGCCTGTAAATACCATAAATAAATTCATCAGAACATGTGTATCAATAAATTAAATTATAGTGCTATTGTGCAAAAAAAAAAATAAAAACATCTCCTCGAAATCATTAGATAAAGCTTTCCTCCGGCAGATCCTCCTTATGCTGGCATGGATGTGGCCAAGTTGGCAATTTACTTCATATACTCTGGACTTGTAAAATTCTGCATAGTTTTTGGCAGAGTGCGTTCCAGCTCCTCTCCAGTGTCTCTGGTATCCTTAGTACCCCAAAGCTGGCTTTGGAAATCCTAAATCTTGGAATCAACAATTTCCCTTCTGCTTTCCGAAAAATAATCTCTTGTATCTTGATGGCGGCCAAACTTACCATTACAAGACATGTGAGAGGTCATATCTATTGTTCAATCCCACTATACCTTTGAAAGACTAATGCCTAGTACACACGAGCGGATTTTCCGTTGGAAAAACCATCCAAGATTTTTCCAACGGAAAATTCAGCTGAAGCTTGGCTTGCATACACACTGTCACACAAAATTTCTCTGAACTTTCGACCGTCAAGAACGCAGTGATAT
This sequence comes from Lithobates clamitans, assembly GCA_037952925.1. Lineage (NCBI taxonomy): Eukaryota > Metazoa > Chordata > Amphibia > Anura > Ranidae > Lithobates > Lithobates clamitans. Next base: position 132,137 of record JBBGZY010001041.1, on the reverse strand, counting down.
ACAACACTACGACAAGCCGAGAAAATGAAGTTCAATGCTTCAAAGCATGCGTTGAATTGTTTCCGAGCATGCGTAGGAATTTTACGCGTTGGAATTGGTACAGAATTTCTGATCAGAACTTTTTCCGACCGAAAAATTGAGAACCTGCTCTCAATCTTTTGCTGGCGGGAATTCCGACCAAAAGCTCACATCAGATTTTTGCTTGCGGGATTTCCGATCGTGTGTACGGGGCAATAATAGCTCTTAGAACTGATTCATTGAAGACTTTTGAAAAAGTTTGGCAACCTTGGATGGTCTGGTACAGTGAATAAGATATATATAAGCGAACTAGTGCGCAAAAGACCACAATACGAACAAAAATATAATTATTGGGACTGACGGTAAAATACCCGATAGAGAGCCGCCAACACAGATGGGTCCACTCAGCTCCCCCAGGATAGAATATTAAATAGAGATGTGTGGCGCTACTCCATCAATCAGTATCAAACAGATAATCCGAAATCCCAACTAGACTTATCTAGGATATAGGATGAAGTTGGTAGAGTGAACTCCACCCCCTATATTCAATGCTAGGAAACAATATATTGACTTTAAAAAAGATGTCACCATACATGGGTTGATCAAAGAGGAGATCAGTTCTAAAGAGTGGAGATGGGAAAATAAATACCAATAATTAAAATAATCAATAAAATATAAGCTGTCTCAGTGTCCAGAAAATTAAATATAGATTGTATGAGCCACCTCACATCAAGTGACAAAATCAAGTGAAAAACTTCCCCTGCCGCCGTGTTTTGATTTCAGGCAGCTCCAGAGGAAAAAGAAGCCAGGCCCCTCAACTTTCTAACTCCCATCCCCTCAAGAAAGTGTCACCTTTGTGATTGGCCGCAACACCGGAGCAAGCAGGAGGCTGGCATTTATACACAAAGAGGAAGACCTGGCAGGAACAGTGCTGGGATTGCTGTGAGCTGCGGGAGGAGTTGCAGAGAGACAGACCCATTGATGCATGAGATACATCCTCTCCTAGAAAATTTATCCGCTCTACTTGGCTCATTTGGGGGCCGCTGCTGGAGGTGAGAGGCTGGGGGGAACAGTGGGGAGATGCACTAGAACGTGCATAGAAGAAAAATACCAGTCATTGCACAATTTGCACTTTATTTAAACACTGTCACCTGTGGAAATCACTCATCACAATTGCACTTGTTGTATGGACTATACTGCACTATTGTCGCTATTTGGGACAGCATCTCTATTGTGGGATTATCTGTCCTATTGTACTCAATTTTTTTACTTTTTATTCACCTATACTATATTAGAATGTTTATTATGTTATGACTGCATTATTATATTGTGGATTATATGTAAAAATCTTTTCAACTTAGGGATTTTTTGCACTTTATATCAGTCCATTATATTGGTTCACCTATAAGATTCACTCAATTTTGATATCAGCACCAGATTATATTTGATTTTCAGCTGGCACTTGCGTCACATTGGTAACTTCGTTTATGATTAAGGATTTTGGTTGTTCAGTTATTTTGGGAAGCTAGTTTATTTACAGGTCTACTTTCTATTTTGTCACTTGATGTGAGGTGGCTCATACAATCTATATTTAATTTTCTGGACACTGAGACAGCTTATATTTTATTGATTATTTTAATTATTGGTATTTATTTTCCCATCTCCACTCTTTAGAACTGATCTCCTCTTTGATCAACCCATGTATGGTGACATCTTTTTTAAAGTCAATATATTGTTTTCCTAGCATTGAATATAGGGGGTGGAGTTCACTCTACCAACTTCATCCTATATCCTAGATAAGTCTAGTTGGGATTTCGGATTATCTGTTTGATACTGATTGATGGAGTAGCGCCACACATCTCTATTTAATATGGTACAGTGAATAAATTACTGACTTCAGAACTTTGTATTGAGAAATAATTTATGTGGATACCCTACTTCCCTGAGAGTCAAACCCTTGTGTTTACTTCCTTTTGTTATGCTCTTTCTGCAGTTGCTGTTTGTACACTTTAAAACTTTAATACAAAACATTGTGCAAAAAAACCCACCAAATTCATCAGATAACAATGAATCCCATTAAAGTGCTTGTGAATAAATAAACTCAATAATACATAAACCAAATAATACATGTAGCAATAAAGTCCTTATCACAAGATTATAAATAGTGGTTGCAGATGGAGTGGACTCCAAAGGTGAAAACTGACGTCTTCCAGGGGCCTCCGGAAGATGTCAGTTGTGACGAAACGGCGTAGGGAGGAGCGGCGTGCTGACGTCACCACTGACCTCGCTGATCCCGGAAGCAACGGGCAGCAGTTTGTAGCCGGCCGGCATTTGATTTTATATGAATTTTCCACTTCAACATTGTAAGTGTATTTCTTTTTTCTTTTAATAAATTTTATTAAACGTGTTACGCTATGGGAGCTTTCTTTATATATATTTCCATGGGGAACGAGTATCCATCCATCATTTAGAAGATTCCTGTCAAGGAGGCCTTTTTGGGATCCGTTTACAGTTCATACCTGAGGCTGGGGTAGACAGCCACACACCCACATGATCTCCTAACAAGAGATCAAAGGAGGCAGTAAGGGACAGTGTATTCATAGGTGGAGGAAACTTTCTGTCACCACAATTTCCCGGATGATAAAGTTGCATGTCACACATGCTTTGGATGACTGTCACTCTTTCCCTTGTAAAAGAACACTCCACTTATATGAACGTTTCACTCTATGTACTTTGCAATTGGACTGCATATGTTGATTTGTTTCATTAAATAGTTTTATTTGAATCAAGAGGACTTTTCACTGTCTTTTCACTGTGAGTTCATCATATGTGGATGTTTATTTTTATTTATTTATTAAGGTGATCACATCATTTTATAGTTTGATCTCATTTCACAAATTGCAGCGCAGCTATTTTTTTGTTATATTGTTTACCAAGTGGTTGTGTCTCACATTTATAGTTGCAGCTATTTTCTTCTCATGATTTATTGTACCTTTGGGATAGCGCAGTAATTTTTCTAGTTTTGGATGTGTCAATTGATGTAATTCTAAATAAAAATAATTTTCCCATGTTTCTTCCACAAAACACAGCATTACTGATTATCGTCCCTTTTCCTTATTTTCTTGAGATCTCCACATAGAGCTATACTTCCTTATATCTTAAAAATGTAAGTTTTCAACTGAGTTGAGGTATGAATTAAAAGATTACGGAGCAGCCGTTGTAAAACATTTATGAAATTAAAATGTGATAATCAGTAGAGTGTGAACTCTCCCTGCTACACACGTAATTCTTGGAAACTTCCCTTTTGATTAATTTTGAGCATGAGCTTTTGATTGTAACAAGTGACAAACCTATGGACAGCTCTCCTGATTGAATTACTTCTGTTATCCATTCTGCATGCCGATATGAAGACACTGGCTGGGCAACACTTTGAGCTTTATTTCTAACTTAAATGACAACCGGCTTTCTGTTTTTTTAAGGTGGATTGAATTCATATCACTTTATAAAATGCCTTGGATGTCTGGGATTAAGAGTAACATCTAAAGACAGCATAAAAATAGACTTTTTTTACTTTACAAAATACAAAGATAGTAGTTTAAGGGTTATGTGCGTTTTGTCCTAGACCTCCAGTTATTCCTTTGATTATTAACAGCAATATACAAAAGTACAAAAAGCATGTTATTCAATTGCAGATGAACAATGCTTGGAACTAGGATCTTAGTTATGTCACCTATACCATTTAATAAGTAGGCAGATTGGTATGTATTTTAAAACCTATAATTTTAATGTGCACCCCAAATTATCAAAATGCACAAAATTATAAGGAATTAATTTGTGTTTTGGCCAAAATTTAAAAAACACACCACTCTTGCCAAAGGTCATCATGTCTATGAAGTCTACAATAAGGGCTTATTCAGAGTAGCCCAAACTGCTGCAGTGCATTACACACATGTGCATTGTTTCTCATGGTAATGTGAGGTTTGGTAGGGCCATTTGGCTTGAAAGGGCTTTACAGAGTACAAAAGGCTTACCAGATATGAAATAACAGACAAGTAACCCCTTGTTTTGGTAACAGCGACATATTAAAATATAAAAAATATGAATTTAAAAGTGGATGCACAATGCTTGATAACAGTCTTTTAGTTTCCCTTATTTTTAGATATGTTTGGAATCACTATACTTGAACTATAGAGTTACTCTACAATCAAGAATGTTCCAGAAAGAGCAGTAACTTTTTAAATTTTCTTATTCAATTTCCTTAAGATTTACCTTCAATTACTGTATGTAGTACAAGGGCCTGCCTCATTGCATACAAAATTCACAAATGTATACATATCTAGTATGAATATGTACATTTTTTTTTTAAATGTAACAGTGGTTGGTTAAAGAAAATACAATATTCAAACAAAGTTTGACAGTTTTGAATGAGTCGTTATAGCTAACAAGTGGTCGGATACATGAGAATATACAATGAATTTTCAAGATTACATTTACCACTTTAAGCTGACCATACATGGAACAAAGCAGGCTCAGCCAAAAACATCCGCAATTCAATTTGTGTGTAGCCCTGTCTGTTTTTTGAATGGCCCTGCTGGAATATCATTATTCAAGCAGCATATGCAGATAATTGGCTGCAGGACTGATGATCAGTGTATTTTTATAGCAGGAGAGCCACTGCAACTGCTATGCCTGCTCCTCCCCTCCTCCTGCCCAATCACAGAAGCCTTTGTATTATGTGAACTCAATCACAAATTACAAAGGTTTCTCTGAATGGGCAGCAGAAGGCAGGGGTGGGCCCCCGAATGTCCCTGACAGAGCCATAAACCTGTTGGTTATATATAATAGGGATATGTTCAGGAGATGTCATACGCCTCATTGGACTTAACCCATAGTGTGCCTTCACTTTTTATAAAGCTTTAAAGCTGTCATATTCAAAGCAAATACACCAAGTGGGCCTCTGAAAAAAGACCCACAAAACTAGTTGTTTCTGATACCCTGTTAAGCAAAATAAATATAGGTCTGGGAGGGTCATTCCAGCCTTTTCCTAATGTATCTAATGTGTTACATTTTATTTTGGTCTAGTAAAGTCCTACACAAAAGCAGAAAACATAGAATTGAGTGCTGTAAAAAAAAGCTATTAGCACTATACTATCACAGGCATATGAGTATACAGAGGCATTGAAAAGTGTCTATTTACTTACAGGAAGATGCAGTCCATGTTTAACTAATTTTCCTGGACATGCCCAGAGAAAGATAAGTTTCTTTGCTTCCTTCCCTCAGCATGCTTGGGAAGACCACATTTGTTGAGGCAGAGGGAGCTGAGCAAGTGATCTGTGCCAGGAGAGAGGCCCTCCACTGTTAGAACTAATTGGCCAGCAGCTAATCCAAAGTCTAATAGCATGCAGATTTTCCAGAAGACCCAGCTACTGTGGAAGACTCTCCTTAATTTCTACCAGAGTAAACTAGTTCCAATGATGTCCCTTCCTGTGTCTTTGGTCCCTGGAACCCTCTAAATCTTTGCTTTGGGTACTAGAGCTACCCTGGATGCTGTTTATGAGGCTAAGATCAGGTGACTCTTAATGGGTAATGAGTCTCAGCTATACTTTCTGTTGCTCTAGAGTTTCATAAAGACAATGATTATGATTCTGAAGCCATGTTTTACTCTCCTAAAGCCACAGAGACCTCACTTCATAGTTGTCCATTTCAGTGTCCAGTTCAATTTCATGTTTATTTTGACAATCTGTTTTGTAACTGTGACGGGAATCACTTTAATTCATGCATGCTCTTTGCCATTCTGACTCTGTTTCACGTTATTCTAACATTGCATCTATTTAATAAACTGCATGGCATGCTTACTTTTGTCGGGTCATTCTGCTGATTAACCATAATTCTAAGGTGTAATTCTAAGGTGTTTACTCATCGGAATATCCACCAGAACCCAGGGGGATTTTTTCACTGGCACTGAAAGCACCTTATTACTAAACTGTATATATTAATTAATAAGTTCATCTGTTCATTCACATCAGCACTTTATATTTACACCATTGTTTTGTGTTATTGATCATATGAATATTGCACTTTATTTACATAATTTTACTTACATTTTTATGGATATATATATATATAGATACTTTTATGGATCAAGTTAGTGCACACACTGCACTTTATTAAGTCAGGGAGACAGCTTGACCTTATGCACATTTAGGATTTTTATGCACAACCGCACGGTACAGCACTTGAAGACACTCACTGAATAGGCAACATCTTCATACTTTTCCCCACCTAATACCTTCCTTCCACAAAGGGAGTAGCATACACCTGAATCCATCAGGTCTGGAACAGCGCCATATCTACTTCTTTTTCCTTTCTCATATCATACTCCACCTAGTGGAAGTAATTGGTAGTGGCAGCAGTTCCAACAATTCTTTATTCCATTGCATGTATCCCATTGCGTGGGTGTTTTTTCCTTTTTTCTTTGATGCAAAAGTAGAGTTGGGTGTCATCAGCATATAAATGAAAGCAGAGGTCCGATCTTCAAATGATTTGGAGGCGTGGACAGATGTAGATGTTGAAGAGCACTGGTGATAAGGGTGAACCTTGAGAGACTCCACAAGAAATTGCCCGAGTTTCAGAGGTGAAGGCTCCTAGTTTCACAGCCTGTGACCAATTTTGTAGGATTCAGGCAAGCCTGTGTCACCTGCCCGCTAAATCTGGACTGTTATGCCACAAGGTCCCAATTCGCCAAGGCAATAGCCCTCATTCTGGACACCTGGATGAAGTTACACCCAGACATTGTACTCCTTCAGTATGTAGATGACCTCCTGCTTTCTGCAGATACCCTTGGTGATGCCTCAGCCTTCTCTGAAATCCTCCTCCACTACACGGCTGAGCAAGGATGCCGCGTTTTGGCTCAGGTCCATGGCAACAGACTCAGACCCATTGGTTATTATTCCTGCCAATTGGACTCAGTGGCCAGGGGGGGACCCTCCTGCCTCAGGGCTGTCTTTGCAGCCCAAACCCTTTTGGACAAGACTGCTGACCTCGTATTGGGCCATCCTTTGATCCTTCTTATCTATGTGCGTGTCAACGGCGCAAAACCAAACCTTAATTTCTTCTACTAAGTACCAAGTATTAGGTCTGCTGCACTCAAAAAAGACCCTTCACTTAGATGGGTAAAAATATTAGTGGATATGTGTGAGTGCGCTACCCCCTTATTGTATCACCACCTGTGTTCCTTATCAACTACCAATCATAAATGTTACATGTGCATATATTTAAAATTTAGATCAATAAAATCATATATATAACAAAAAAAGTCCTTCAGATATGTTGCAAAATCTTGTATCCTTTAAAGTGACTGGCGTGCTCCTATGTTACTTCAATATGTGACTGAGTGGGACCCTCCACCATTCAGATTGGCCACTCACCAGATGCTTCACTAGGGGTACGCCTTTGGTTCATTCAGGGATAACCATTCCACACAGGTACCACTTCTCACCAGTTTACAACTTGTGTTCTAATACTCCTCATAGGAAAGCATAGGAACAGAAGGCGATCATAGCGCAATATGTTTAAACCATTTATTTTAAAAGATATCAAAGGTTAAAATCACTCACATTTGAAGGTGCCCTTTTGCCGGCACGAAGCTTATCCAGCAGTTACGGACGAGTATCTAATAGCATGGTTCGCCTGGTATTGTAAGCGGCCTCCACGCTTGGCTTGCACTCCAAGCCTCGTTTCCGTTTTCGTCCGGTCACGTGATGCGTGAAAATCTCCCAGCAGCCTCTACGCGTTTCGCATCATCAAATGCGTCATCAGGAGCTTTCCAAAACCGTATGACCTTAGACATGGTCCTAGCTGAAAAAGGGGTTGTGTGTAAGATGTTACCTGAAACGAGTACATGCTGTACTTATATCCCAGATAACACAGGCCCAAATGGTAAAGTGGCTTTAGCCATCCAGAAACTTGAGGATTTGTCCAAAGAATTAAGGAAGAATTCAGGGCTCTCCAACCCCTGGGACCAGTACTTCACCTGGATCAAGGGGGGATGGCAGGGAATATTAACACAGATCGGAATAGCCATTCTGATAATTCTAGTGACCCTAGCTATTTTGGTGTGCTGTGTTCTTCCCTGCTTTAAGAAGTGTGTAGAAAAAGCTGTTGACCAATCTACTTCCATGTTTGTGAACCAAAAAATACCAGATGATGATGAAGATTATGTAAGACTTGATGATGATTATGTGTTATGCTCCGTTATAGTCACCTCCTCCCGAGATGCAATGCCATAGGATTACAGGGACAGACAGCACCTGATTGCCCCTCCAAGCTGTATCGAGGGGGGTAGTGAGTTAGTCACTGCTCTTCTCTATATACAGCTAAAAGGAGTTGCAGAGGAGAATGGGCCAGGGGAGTGAGTAGGACTTTTAGTATGTGGGACAGTTTGAAATAGACAGCTTCAAGGAGGGACTGTAATGGATGTGATCATGGTGAACTGTCTATTCCAATACCTGCTTTATATACCTAACATATATAAACTCAGCTTCTGTGCTTATTAAGCCTTAAGACATTTTCAGATATTCTGAAAAGCTCAAAGCTTGCTTAGGAACTGGACTGACTGCAAGAATAAAATGTACTTCCTCAAATGTGCATCAGCTAAAAGCCAAAACTTTGTCACATATTTGCACTATATGTATTTTTATATATTTGTGTTTTTTATGCGCCAGTCTATCTGACGTATCTCAGAACTTTAACGAAAATGTATAAAAACCTTGAGAAGTGGAAATATTAAACAGAAGTAACTTTTCCACTGAACTCGTGTCTGTCTCAGTGTGAACTTACTAGAAGCATGCATGCTTTTGTATTCAACAATCTGATCGGGGGTAGATATAATAACGTTGGAACTTTTGTTATGAATCCAAAACAATTGAATAGCTCCTTGAATGCTTAGGGGGTACTGGTGGTTTATAGGACAATTCAGCAGAGGAGGGCATGGAGGAGAAGAAGGGGGTGGAGCTGACAAATTTTGCATCATATCCAGTAGCTGTATGGAGGCATGGTGGCACAGCAAGTCCTGTTATGCATCCTTCCAGGTTGCAAGCAGAGTTACCCAGTGTGCCGTGAATGAAATATATCGCCCCTGTCCATGCTTGCTGGACCACGTGTTAGCAGTAACGTGGACTTTGTGACTGACTGCCTTGCCCAATGATGCCACAACATTGCCTTCCATGCGATGGTACAGAGCTGGAAATGGCCTTATAAGAAAAGAAAAAGAGACTGGGAACCTGTCATTGTGGTACAGCACATTCAGCAAAATCATAGAAGGGGGCAGAATCCACCAGATGGAGAGGCAAAAGTTGTAAACCCAGCAGCTTTGACGAACTTGAATTTAGACGCTGGGTATGTGGATGGCAGTGACCATATTGTTTTTTTTGCTGCAGCAGATGGGGAAGAGAAATGTGCCTGCTATAGTCTACAGCTGGGGTTGTGCTACTGACAGATGTACTGCAAGGACCTGTGACACCCTTCGCCATATCATCATCCCTGTCAGTGGAGGCTGCTGAGAGGTCATGAGGTATAGTGGGGGTAGACCAGAAAGGTAAGGAGTGAGGAGGAGCAGAATTTTGTCCCTTCTGTGTGGCTTTCAGTTGCTCTTGCCAATGAGCTGAGTGGTGGGATTTTAAATGCCTTGTCAAGCCACTCTGACAGCTGGGGTTTACTGTACTCTAGTCTCTGCTTGGGTGACAGTGGATGAGGATGGTTTAGTAAGACAGTTCACCACCACTTTCTCTGCATGCTGTGGCTGGATAGCACAGGCAACATCACTAAACAGAGAAAATTATGCCCTGCCTGAGGACAGACCATGTCCACCTTTGCCTGTGGACACAGACGCTGCTGGCCACCTTTACGGTGTCACAATGAGAACATCAGCCTCTCCTTGTTGTCCTCCTAGACATGATGGGGGGGTTATTAACAAAATGTAATAAAGATGGGGATATGTGTACGTGGATGCACTTTAATCAATAAAAAGTGGTGTTTGGTGCACTTTATCTTGAGTACTCACTACACAGACACACTCCACTGACACGCTACAATATACTGCAGTAAAACTGCACTGCAATATACCTGCACTGAAATATACTGTGTTAAATGTGCACTAATGCACTGCAATATACTGCGGTAAATGCGCAATAATGCACTGAAATATACTGCCTTAAACGTGCACTAACGCACTGCAATATACTGTAGTAAACATGCTGCAACGTACTGAGATGTACTGCTTTAAACATCCACTAACACACTGCAATATACTGCAGTAAACATACAGTAACGCATTGAAATGGTCCTTGTTCTGTAGTAGAGAACAGGGATCTTGTAAATGTAAATCTTTTAATAATGTACTCACAAATCTCTTTAACTGGGACCTGGATAACTGTAAAAACAAGACAGAGGTTCTAACCTCTAAGAGGGAAAGTTATTCCTAAAGTGGTGGTTGTGAATCTAAATGAATATCTTCCAGCTGCAGTAATAGCCTGAGGTTCAGTACAGATGAACAAGCCGATTTACTTAGTCCATTTGGCAACCTTGAAGCCATTCCCTAGTTTCTGATACCGTTCTGATTTGTCAATATCTAAACATGTGGCAATCTTGTGCATGCACATATTAGGTAAATCCTACAACTTTTATTTGCTAAGTTACCTGCTCTGAAAAATAATTAGCCTTTTCTTTTGATGACATCAAGATTGTACACCCTAAAGCTGAACTCTAAAAATTCAGCCACTTTGATAAATGTGCAGGCATACTATGAATTGAGTCTGAGGCCTTTTTAAAACATTATTCTCTAGAAAGATATTACAGAATTTTGTAGACAGAAAAGTATGTATAAAGCATAATCATCAACAAGCCAAAAATATTATGTACCAAAAATGGTTAAGTGTTGTAAAATCCTAAAATAATGTATTCATTAAGTTATTTCTTCACACATATTGAAGAGTATAAAGGCTGGCTATAAAACAACAATGCACACTTACAAGCAGCAGGCTGTAATAGATATGACAAACTACAGTAGAGAATAAAACAACAGATTGGCTTGGAATGTTTGATAAAGCTGTATTTGTTGTATATTATACTTTTATTCTACTAGCACAATGTCAAGAAAAAGGCTTTGGTCCTCCATGTTTTATTACTAAAAGAAAGCTTTTATTTGGATCTGACAATATTCAGGAAGGAAATATTACTATCGGTGGAATATTCTCAGTCAGCAATTTTTTTAATCTTCAGAACATATGTTTTAACTCAATTTCCTTGCCATTGTGCACCCTGTAAGTACTGTACAGGTTTCATGATAATATATAGAAAGCAGCAAGGGTGCCACAGCAATGGTAATACTGCATTACTTGCTGGGGTCAACATTTGAAATGGTATTTAAAACATTTTTAAATCTCTTGGACAGTCTCTAAAGGGACTGTGTGAAGTGTGTGAACCCCAAAATGCATTGGTTGGTAACTAATAATTAAAGCACTCTGGATTCTTGTAGCACCCATCTTTGTTTAGGTATATATGGGAGTAGCTTCACCAAAGTGATTTATCTTGATTAATAAGACAGTAATGTAAAACCCTGGACAATAATAATAGGAGACCCAGTGCTTCTGATTCATGTACACCTTTTTACGATGAGGCTATCTGTGTTTTTCAATTAAAGGTAGTCAACACAAATATACAAATTAGTATATGAAGGCAAATGCATATGCTTAGAAAATAGGAAAGAAAAGTGCAGAAATCGAAATAAGCAATTAAAAAAATATTATTTTATCGGTCTTGCTGCTCTAAACTGACAAAGCTGAATGTTATTGCAGCATGCCTATATTAATTTGTAACATGTTAAATCTTAAAGTGGTTGTAAAGCTAACATTTTTTTTTTCTAAAAAAGCAAACATGTTTTACTTACTTGCTCTGTCCAAATGGTATTGTGCAGAGTGCTCTAAATCTCCTCATCTGGGTTTCCCCTGCCAGAAGTCTAGGTACATCCCATTCTTGGTGCACCCCCATAGGTAGCTGCTTCTTATGGGGTCACACCAGTGGGCACACACAGCATGGCTTGGCCCCCGCCCCTGCTCTCTGGTCACCGGATTTGACTGGGAGAGAGGACAGAAAAGCTGAAGATGGGCACAGCACTGGATCGATACAGGACTTAGGTAAATATTTGGGGAAGGGAGGAGGGAGGAACAGCAGGTTTTTTTTTTTACCTTAATGCATGGCAATGGCAAGTTTTTAGACTCAAATGTCTCCTCTTGCAGGTTAAAAGCCTCTCTATGTTTACACTTTCAATCAGGGCAGACCTGACCCATAAACTTGTATTAGGAGAAGTGGACAGTGAAATACAGACACTGTACAGCGCAACTAAGCAGAAATAAGGCTTTTTATCATATAAACCCTGCTGGGTTGGTGCCTTTACGTAACATGAAGATGTCTCTCCTTTCTCTGTGAGTGTGTTCAACTGAAAAGCAGCAAAGTTTATAGACCCATGCTGTCTCCAATAGCTCTTCTACCAGTAGTTTTCTAACCAAAATGACCACAAGACACAAGAACAGTGTGTGATATAAACAGATACTTTGTTGTAATGGTGTGAAATGTGTTTGTACTGAGCTTCTACAGTTGGGCAAAGCTTCAGTCCAACAGTGCACTCTGGGGTGGATACACACCAGATTCTCTGGCACAGGAAGCCCATTTATCATAGGAAACAGATAGTAACTAAAAAAAAAGCCTATGTTTAATAAAATCCAAGCAAACAAGGGAACCCCACTTGCCCACTTGTTTAACCATAATGTCCATTATTACTGTTAATACCTCAATCAGAAACAAATTTGTTTCTTGAGATTGGATCATACGGTTGAATATATTGTTCAATATACTATATAAAATTATCCACAGAAGTTTCAACAGGTGCATAATTAGTGGAAAAGACAAATGACAACAGACCAAAATTTTAATTGCCAAAAGTAGTATCTGAAACAGGAATAATAGGTGGCTCTTAGAGAAATGTTGGCTTTCAATCCAATGGAGCATGAAAAAAAACAAAACAAAAAAAAAAACAAAAACATTTGATAGATAGATTCTGGATTCTTTCAAATGAGAGAACCCTTCAGTAAGCCTCCAAGCAGGATGAAGGCTTGTTTTTTTAAGGTGCACTTTTTTTCCTTTATTGTTGAAGTATTTTTTTTCTTAGTTTCATACTCAATATAGAAAAAATATACTGCAGTGCTTGGACACATATGGTTAGCAACAATGGCAAGAATTCCACCTGTGCAATGCATTTGGGGATATTAACACGGAAGCTGCTTGTTTCACTGTTAAATATTAAAGTTAGTTGTTTTATGGTTTTAGAAAAGGTGTTTACATTGCTAAGAAATCCTTTGCTTACTTGAGCATTTTTTTACATCCCCATATTTTTATGAACAACCCAAAGCCATCTATGACTACTTTATGTGCCACAGTAGCATGTTGTACATAAGACGGCCCTATGAAGGGAAAAAAAACTTTCTTTATAAGGGAGAACTTCACCATGAAATATAGAACACCCCTTCTCTTTAGGTTTGTATAGTATGGAGAAGAGTTAGAACTCCTGTCAGCTTTTTTATTGCTTTTTGTTTCCCCGATGTGAAGATTCCCCCCTAACTTGTCAAGGTGACTACAGTCACTGAGACAGAAAGTAATGGAAAATATAACATTTTTATTTTTAACTAGAATAAGGAGGGTAAAATCTTTATTGGGGGCACCTGTCCAGTGACAAATGCCTAGAAGGGAAGTTCCCTGACTTTGCAGAGACTTCCTTTCACTTCCTGTTGCATTTCAAGGAGAGGAAGTAAAGGAAAATCTTCTCATTCCTATTTAGGCAGCAAAAAATGAAAGAGTAGGGATTCAAAACCCTCCTTCCCTATTCTACTCAAAACAGAAAATGTTTTGTCTTTGCATATCATTTTTCCTTATGCTGCCTACATATCTCATACAGTATGTGCAGAGCAGTGGCGGCTGGTGCTCCATTTTTTTTTGGGGGGGGGGGGACACACAAACCCCCCTGCCAGGTTTGCACTTACCCCATCCAGGTTGCAGCTTCCTTGGCTTCTCCTCCCTGCCAATAAGGTCTTAAGACCTGCTTAATCTCCTGATTGGCCGGGAAGAGAAGCCGGAAGACAATAACGAATATTTATTCACTAATGTCACAAGTGGGTGGGCTTGGGGAGCAGAGCCCCACCTTTTTGAAGCTAATTAGAGCCTCAGGCACTAATCATGTGCTTCAAAAAAAAAAATCATAGAAGTCTATACATTCAGTGCTCCGCATGGAGATTAGGGGCTGGCGCATGGAGATTAGTGGGGTGGTGCCCCTGCGGCCTTATGGGCCAGCCGCTGTTGGTGCGGAGGCAAATATGGTGAGCTTTAATGCCGCACATGTGCATCCATGGGCAGCCAAGGTTTATATGCTGAGAGTGCACTCACTGCATTCTTTCAGCATAGTGACTGACTCCTGGTCTCTTTTTTTTAATTTTTATAATTATTTTTATTTCTTTAATAACAACAGGCAAAACAAAACATCACACACGTTGGAGCAAAATAATAAAGCAAGATCAAAATCAAAGCACATTACATGTCAGCCATCAATTCAAAAATAGAAAAAAAATAACTCAGGAGTATTTTTACTGGACTAGGATCTAAACTATCCTATTTAACAAATTAAATATCAATTCACATCTAATATAGCAAAAAAAAATTAAAAATAAACTTTAGACCATTTCAACCACAGTGGCCCCAGACATCCTATAAATATAAAAGGCTATATTAAATACATTGGTCGGTAACCCTCGTGGGCATAAGATGCCGTATATGACTTATCCAGCCACTTTGCCCAGACTTTGTCAAACTTACTAGGGCAGCCCCTATTCATGTAAGGGTCTCTATGCAGTGGGAGATTATTATTTACCAATTGTTTCCAATATCAAGCGTAGGAGCAGAGGGTTTCTTCCAATGTAAGGCAATAGCTTTTCTCGCATAAAATAATGTAGTATTAGCAAACACTCGCTCTGACACTGTAGGAAGAGTGTCCTCCACCAGACCCAACAAGCATACAGACATTGAAAGCTGTAAAGGAGCGGAAGTAATAGAATTCAACAAATCCACCACTTCCACCCAAAAAATAGGTGTATATGGGCCAATACCAGTACCAATTTAAATTGAATCATATAGTCTCTCAAGGATACTGAGGATCACAGAGGGAAATCTCACACACTCTTCAGTCTTCTAAGTCAAAATCCAGTATGTCTTGCATCCATCTAGCTCTAAGACCCTCTAATGGCAGGAGGGAAGGTAAAAAGAGAATATAATCTAGAGGTGGACCTCTCCAAACATTCAGAGCTAAGTACTGATTCTAGAGTGGGTTGAATAATTATTAAGCTATAATGTGGAAACTGGGCATGAAATGTATGTGAAAGCTGAAAATATCTAAAAAAATGAGAACTAGGCAAATTCAAAGTTGAAGCAAGTGTAGAAAAGGTAGACAATTTCCGATCAGTGACCATCTGAGAAAGTAATTTAATATTATACTTAGTCCATGCAAGGTAGGATTAAACCATAACGGAGCATTTGGTGATTTGGTGAGATCGCATCCTTAAGATAATGCTCATATCTAAGGCCAGCCTCCCAAGCTTGAATAGTATTGAGCATTGAAGCAGTCAACTGGTAGGGTGCCCTACGGCCCCTACGGTACCTTAAGAGCGTCTATATAACCCACCACCACTGCTTCCAACCGGGTAGAAGAGTTTGATAAATCTGGATTTAGCCACCATGCGGCTGTAACCAGCTGAGTTGCTAAAATATATTTATATAAATCTGGAAAAGCTAGACCATCTTGGTCTCAAGGGCACATCAGGGTAGTCAATTTATTTACCTGGGGTTCTTTGATCCCCATAGAAAGGATGAGAAAAGTTGATTTAATTCTGTAAAAAAGGAGACAGGGAGCCACTGAGGGGAGTGTCTAAAAAGGTACATAGATGTTGGTATAATTTTCCTTTTTAGGAGATTAATGCGTCCCAATAAGGATAATGGTAGAGACTTTCACATTTTCAACTTTAACCCAGGATTGGAGTCAAATTCAAGGGGATAACTCAAGAAGATGACAAGGAGAAGCTTGACAAGAAATTACAACTCCTAAGTACTTGAAATTTTCTAACCACTTCAATGAAATATCACTCAAAGCCGTACTACAGGCCTTAATATCTATTGGGAACAACCAATTTACCTTCAGCCCAGTAACCGTTGAAAAAGAGTCCAATATATGTGAAGCTCCTTGGAGAGAAGGTCCAGCATCATTCAAAAATAATAAAAGATCATCTGCATACAAGGCTACCCTCTACAACCAACCAATCCCCAGCCCCCTAATATTGGGGGAAGTGCGGAAGGACTCCACCACAGGCTCCATTGCGATAGCGAAGAGGGTCGGAGAAAAAGGGCAGCACTGTCGAGTTCCCATAAATAATGAAAAGGAAGTTGACAACCATCCCCCCATTTTCATTTCAGCTGTGGGATGTCCATATAGTACCTGCAACCATTTTATAAATACCATTGAAAAGCATATTCTACGGATTATCTCCCATAAAAATGGCCATTCAAGAGTATCAAAAGCCTTCTCTATATCTAAAGAGGCAACAACCCTAAATCCTACATTAAGATGTGAAGCATGAATATTAGTAAACAATCTCCGCAAATTTACATCAGTGGCCCTACCGGCCATAAATAATATCAATTATGTTGGGCATCATCAGTCATAGTCATTGGGAGATAAGTTTTGTCAAAATCTTAAAGTCCACATTCAAAAGAGCAATAGGCCTATATGTGGCACAGGATGACGGATATTTTGGGGGCTTATAAATTAAGACTATATGGGCATGACTCATTGAATCTGGCAAATCTAGCTCTTTTAAACAGTTAGAATAAAGGGAAGCCAGTACGGGAGGAAGGAGATCTCCATGGGCCCTATAGAATTCAATGGGAAGGCTGTCGGGTCCTGGTGATTTCCCCAAGGGAAATGAACAAATAACTGAAAGGACTTCCTCCAATGTTATAAGGCGTACTAACATCTCCCTCTCATAATCTGTTATCCAGGCCAGTGCAACTGAATCCATCCAACCCGCCAATTTCGTTGGCTGGAAATCGGGTGACAACTGGGATGTATATAATGTATGATAAAAGTGCCGAAAGATCTCCAAGATTTTAAACTGTGTAGAAGCCATATCTCCTAAGGAGGTACGTATTTCCAAAATCACAATAATAGGTTGTTCATGTTTAGCCATCATGGCCAAAAAACGTCCATTACGATCCCCTGCTCAAAGGATTTCAGTTTATTTTTATATAGATCCATCCTCGTAGCCTCAGCCATATGTCAATGCAAAGCCTGTTTACCATGAAGTAAAGCATTCAATTTGGCCTCTGATGGATCCGCCACATATTGGGCTGTTTTTTTCATCCACTGTGGCCTGCACAGTATCACTATTTACTTGTTGTGCCCTTCTAACCGCTCTAATGGCGGATATATACTGTCCTCTGGTATAGGCCTTAAAGGCATCCCATATCATTACTGAAGTGGAAGACCACACGTTAAATTACCAATACTCTGCTAAAAGGGGCGGAATTTTATTAGCCATAGCTGGATGTGATATCCTGTGTGTTCCTAATCTCCACTGAGCTGCATCCTGAAAGTGATAAAGAAGTGCAAGCATTAGCAGGGTGTAATCTGATAAAACACACTAGGCAAATATTTAACATTTACCATGTCTGCTAATATATCCGAATTGACAAAGGCTAGATCTATACAGGAAGTAGTCTTATAAGAAGTTGAAAAACAGGAATATGATCTAGTTAATGTGTTTTTCCATCGTCAAGCTTCTACCAATCCTACCGTCTGAGCCCAAGTAGAGAGCTCTCCAGAGAAATATTTAGGGGGGATTGGTCTATCCAAAAGTATAGCGTTAAAATCCCCCATTATCAGTAGTTTAGCTGGACCGCACAAATACATTTTTTCTAAGAGACTTTATAAAGCAGGCGGTACATACACACTAACAACTATGCATCTCTGGCCCCACAGGAGAAACACAACCAAAACATATTTACCCTGGGGGTCTGAGTATAAATTTTTTTTCATCTTACATGGTAAAGATTTACTAATCAACATTGACACCCCTCTAGAAAACGTAGAATATGTAGCACGGTAAGCCTTCTGTACCAACTACTTGAGTGTTAGATGCTTGCTACCCATAAGATGGGTTTCTTGGAGTAGACAAAAAAAGTGTAGCGCTATAAACCTCAAATTAAATTATAAATGAAACACACCAAATATCGTGTATATGAAACTGATATCATAGACTTATGATATATCCTTTGGAATACAAAGCGAAGCAAAGTGAAGTGCTATAAGGTAAAACAGATATGTGATATATCAAATAAAATTAAATGTGAAAATTATTGAATAATAATAAACATATTAGTTGATAAAAAACAAAAAATAAAATTCAAAAAGTCCAATAGGATATAACACCTTAAAAGTTCTTTTATAGAAAGTCCATAAATGTTGATTGTAAAAAAGTGAAGAAAACACCATCACCAAGGGCCAGTGGAGGCTTACCAGAGGCAAAAAATCAAAATCCTCCCAAATTTTATATTAAGAGGGATCAACTGGATCTGGTAGGTAGATGGGAGTGTAGAGAAACCACGGGTGAACAGAAGAACTATAAATAGTGCAGGAGCCGTCACCAAAGGCGTCAGGAGGCTTACCAGAACTTATTGACTGGAAAAGACATACGTCATACAAGTCAAAAAAGGCTTAATAACCAATCGGTCTGGATAATTCATCTCTTCGGATGTCTTCAATAGTTAGAGAAATGGTAATAGCAATACGACTTCCACAGTATTCATGCACAATCCAATAAAGCCATACGTATATTCATATGCCATGCGAGAAATGAAAAAAGCTCACATAGCATGATAACGTTTTAACACTGGTTTATTAAAACAATATTAAACACACTCACATGTTAGAAGATCATGAAAGAGGGATCCACCCGACATGTTTTAGCTAAAGAGCCCTCATCTGGTTTTTACTATTTTTCGTTTCTTTGTAGTAGATAAACTGTCCCAGCAATTGAGTCTGATTCTAGATTACTTGATGTCACTGAACAAGTCTGAGGCTGAGACATCTACCCCCAGCCTGAAAAAAAAATTTAAAAAATTAATGAATGAAAAATGAATGAATGAAAAAGCATTCCTTATCCCAATAGATAACAACAGTTTTTAAAGCCCTATTACCAGTGACCCTATCACTATCACTGGCAATTTAAATGTTTGAGATAAGCCTAAAAAAGAAGGAAAAAAGGAGGAATCTGGATCAAAAACACATCAATCAATAGCCAGAGGAACTGTCTTTACACATAACTCAAGATCCACTTATATATCCAGCCATGTATGCAGCTGAGGAGTCCCAAACCAACAAACTATTATGGGTTGCAGTTACAGTACAGTACAATACTCCTGTAGATTTGGTTTGGTTATAATGTAATTGGGCTCAGTCACAGAGAAAAAAAAAATTCCATAGACATACCTCAGGCTGTAGCACGATGACCGCTTCTCACACCACTGGGTCAGGAACTGAAGCCCAGCCGTCCATCCACAAAAAGGATATATGGTCAGTCTCTTCCAATTTCTTTTAATGTATATGTCCTTATGTCCTTATGAGACCACAAACAGTTACCAGCAACTGATGAACCAATAGGCAAACAAGCAGCCAACAGGCAGACAAGCTCAGGATAATGCAGGATACCAGCTGAGCGCCTCAGGAGCCAAGAGGCGGGAGCTGGGAACCAGCACCAAAGGACACAGCAGGCTAGCGCAGATAAATGCAAATTAATGTTGTCTTTATAACTGGCAAAGAAGCCAGGCCAGGCCAGGATCAAGGGACCGAGCGGGAGGCCGGGTAAAACAGGATGACAGGATGGCAGCCCCTCTCCACTCACCTCGCTCTGCGCTCCACACTGAAGCCAAGTCACGCTGTAATCTTCCGACACTTCCCAGTCCTCCGTCTTCCAATCCATCCTCAGCTGAGTCAGCTGAAACAACAACCAACGGCCTCAGCTTGGCTATCTCCGGCTATCTTCGGCTATTTCCAGTCACCACTAGCAAGCGTCACAGGAGCATATCAAGATAACAGGAGCTCTCTCACAGACATCTGCTCAGAACCTCATCCGGATCACACACCCCTCTCATCCGTCTCTAGAAATGATCAGGAGCTGGTGGGACTGGCTCACAATTACGTGACCGCTGTGACATCTAATTACAGTGGTCATGTGATTGGAAATCCCTTTGTGCCCCTGGGCACAAAAAATATGTTAAACGGATGCCAGAGAGGGTGTAAAGGAGTTAATATGAGGAATATGCTGATATTACTGAAGTAAGGTAAGAAAAAGATGTCTCTTTTCATTGCCACTGCATAGGGTCCCCGAGAATGAGAATAGTCCTCCTAAATGTATTATCTATAAATATTTTCTGTGGTGTTACACCACACATAAAAGATATCTTTTTTTGGGGGGGTTATATAGTTAGCAGGGCAGCAACTGTAAGACTGCTCACCCTCTGTCACTCTGAGTGTCAAAGCAACCTGTTTATTACCATATAGTTGGATTATCAATATATTTCTTCTAGTACAAGTGCATTTGTTTGTACTACTTCATCATTATTTTTTTTCATCTCTTTCCCAGACCTTCCTTTCAAAACTACAAATATATAATTGCTTTTATATTTGCCATAGATGAGATAAACAAGAACCCCAATATTTTACCCAATGTGACTCTGGGATATCACATATATGATTCCTGTAATGATGTTAATAGGGCCATAGAGAGTGTCTTGAACATCCTGTCTGGTGCCAAGGCCTCAATTCCAAACTACTCCAGTATGGATCAATATAAACTGGCTGGTGTTATTGGAGATTGGTCTTCAGAAATATCTATGCACATAGCACAAATGCTAAATCTATATGGAATCTCACAGGTGAGAATAAATTATTGCTACAAATTAGTCAATATATTTAACATGGATAATAGAATGGAAATAAAAGTCATCTGAGATGCAAATTTAGGGCTCGTTTACACTAGTGGTTGTGGGCTGCAAAACCATGCGGTAGAGCCACATTTTTACCACCCTTTAACAGCTCCCCCTTTAGCTGGAAAGGCAGTGATGTGGGATGTACACATGCCATGGCCACAGTGCTTTGCCTTGTGGCTGGGGCAGGAGTTATACACCTTGTCGCGCTGTCAAGTGAATGGGATTGCACTGCAACTGTTCTACAACCACGCACAGCATATGAATTTAAGGGATTAAAACAGGCAGTGAGGGGTGATGTAATGCCTCATCACTGCCTGTCAAATGCTGAATGAGGATTGCAAAGCAGGTGTAAATGAGGCCTTAGGGTCCTTTCACACGAGAGGTCTGATCAGGTTCGCCTGTCTGTTTTTCTGGCAGACCCAATCAGATATTCCATTCTCCTCTATGGGACTTGTGTCCGTTTACACTCAGCTACCTCTGATCTGATCCGGCAAAATCAAAAAAGAAGGGGATCTTTTTCCATCTAAAATAGAAGCATAGAAAAGTGACAAAAGAAAAAAGACTGAGTGGTCCATCGAGCCTGAACTTTTTTTTTTTTTAATACAAGTTTTGTATTTTTTTCAAAGCCATTTACTGTAGGCTGGCTCACTGCCTTTTCTGGAAGTTAATTTCAAGCATCAACTACCCTTTCAGTAAAATAATACTTTCTAGGATTAGTCTTAAACTTTCCTCCAGTTAGCTTGAGGTCATGTCCCTGTATTTTTGATTTTGGTTTCATATTAAAAACACCGCCCTCCTATATCTTATTCACCCCCTTGATGTATTTAAATGATTTTTATGACAGACAATACTCTATTGATCTCTTCTGCCTAAACTGCTTCTCCCTGCTTGTCAGAGTTAACCACTTCCCATCCGGGCCAATTCTGGTACTTCGCTCCTACAATTAAAAGACATCATTTTTTTGACAGAAAATTACTCAGAACCCCCAAACCTTATATATGGTTTTTTTTTTAGCAGAGAACCTAGGGAATAAAATAAACTTGCAACTTTTTATGTCACATGGTATTTGCGGAAAAAACAGTTTCACGAATAAAAAAAAAAAAAAACACTAAAGTTAGCCGAATATTTTTGTACAATGTGAAAGATGATATTACGCCAAGTAAATATATAGCCAACATGTCACGCTTGAAAATGCACATGCTCGTGGAATGGCGCCAAACTTTGGTACTCAAAAGTCTACATAGGCAACACTTTAAAATTGTTTACAGGTTACCTGTTTAGATTTACAGAGGAGTCTTGGTACACAATTATTGCTCTCACTCTAACGTTCACGACGATACCTAACATGTGTGGTTTGAATGTTATTTACATATGTGGGTGCGACAAACGTATGTGTTCGCTTCTGCGTGAGAGCACTTGGGGACGGGGCGCTTTGATTTTTTTTATTGTTTATTTTATTTGAATTTTTTTGAATTTTTACACTTTCCCTTTAAGAAAAAAAAAATTGAAAAAAAAAATTGATCACTTTTATTCCTTTTGCAAGGAATGTCAACATCTCTTGTTATAGGAATAGTGCATGACAGGTCCTCTTTATGGAGAGATGTGGGGTCAATAAGACTCCACATCTCTCCTCCAGGCGGGAAAGCCTGAGATAAAAAAAAAAAAAAACAGGACGATCTCGGCTTTCCAGCCGGGTATATGGCAGTATTTACAACTCTGAGAGTCATATGCCCTGTACACATGATCAGACATTGATCGGACATTCCGACAACAAAATCCATGGGATTTTTTCTGACGGATGTTGGCTCAAACTTGTCTTGCATACACACAGTCGCACAAAGTTGACGAAATTTCCGAACGTCAAGAACGCGGTGCTGTACACCATGTACGACGAGACTATAAAAGGGCAGATTAATACCAAGCGTGCCACCCTTTGGGCTCCTTTTGCTAATCTCATGTTAGTAAAAGTTTGGTGAGAGACGACTTTCAGACTCATAGTTTTCAGATCAATTTTCTGCTGTTCAGTTTGTGCTTGTGGGTTTGTATCTGGTCTTCAGTGCATGCAGTGAGTTCCCATTGGTTTATTCAGTGTGTTCTTGTCCGCTCGTTACTGATTTTCAGGTCGCTCTTCATAGGCCTTGCTGTTCTTCAGTGCATTCTGTTACTTCATTCTGACCAGCTGACCGTTTTGAAGACGTACTCATCGTAGAGTTCGTGCTGTGCAGGGGCTTGGTGTTGGAGTTCTTACTTTGACACAAGTCCCGTCCATGAACAGGGTCGGGAGGAGTTCATGGACCAAGAATTGGTTGCTCCAGCATGACCAATTCTGTTGCATGCCTTTGCTCCGTGAGATCCGTGAGAATAATCCTGACGATTTCAGGAACTTTCTCTGGATGACGGACCCCGTATTTCACAGTTTGTTGGCTTTGCTGACCCCTTATATCAGCAGGCAGGATATCTGCATGCGGCAAGCCATCACTCCGGAGCAGAGGCTAGTCATCTCGTTGCGGTACTTGGCGACGGGGAGAAGCCTGCAGGACTTCAAGTTCTCGACAGGCATATCCCCCCAGACTCTGGGGATCATTATCCCAGAGACCTGTTCTGCCATTATACAGGTCCTGCAGAAGGACTATATTAAGGTAAGATTTATCATTTAACATCACATTTTATTGTATTTAATGTTTGATAATATATTGTATTTCTTTCATCATTCCCTAATTACCATAATTGCAATATGCTGTGAATGTCCCCTTTGTCCTCATGCATGCTGGAATTTTTAAACTTTTTTTTTGTTTTTCATGCATATTTGCCTTTACTTACCTCCTCAGCATGCTCTCCTGGGCCCATATCCACCTCGCCTAGTCACTTAACAATGTATTTTGTCAGCTCCATTGTAGTGATTTACCCTAAACACCCCCTAAAATGTGTAAAAAATTTATTTGTGTCCTTAAATTCTGTCAGAGTGCCAGAGGCTTTTTTTGGGTCCCAAACTCATTTGGAACCCCCACAACCGCTAAGTCAACCGATACCAATCCTCTATCTGCTGACTTTGCCAAACCCACACACTATACCTACTTATTTTGTGGTCATATTTATGGATGAACTCCCCAAAGCATGTAGTGCAAGGGCCTGCTTACCTGTCCAGTGGGCTGCCAATAGTGTAAGTAAGGAGGGGCTGGCCAAAGTAATACACATTATTTAGGCATTCATCTCTCAATGAAGTGGAGAGGGTTACCTGTCCAAAACATCTCCCCCCTAAAATTTTTACAATGGGCCATCAGAGGGGGTGAGGAATCTGATTGGTGGACCTTATACTTTTGTCTTTAAATACTCCCTAAAAAAAATGTTATACTGATGTTGGCCAAGAATGTTTGCGTCTAATCTGCTTTCAATGTTTATGTGCAAAATGACTATTTTTTTTCTGGTTTGACTCCACAGTTTCCTTCCATGCCACAGGAATGGCAGACTGTGGCCTCCCACTTTGCCCAGCGGTGGGACTTTCCCAACTGCGTAGGGGAAATTGATGGGAAGCACGTCCACATCGTCCCACCTCCCAACTTGGGGTCATACTATTACAACTACAAGGGGTTCAATAGTATTGTGATGTTGGAGGTGGTGTTGGCTACTTACGAGTTCCTGTATGTGGACGTGGGGAAGAATGGCCGGATGTCAGATGGTGGAGTCAACACTTAGACAGAGTACTACAGGCGTCTCCAGAATGGCAGCTTGGGCTTGCCACCTCCAGAAGACAATGCGGAAGGACTCCCATTCATCTTCGTTGCGGATGAAGCGTTTGCACTGGGGGACCATCTTATGTGGCCATTCCCAATGAGGACCCTCACCCCGGACCAGAGGGGGTTTTTTTTGTTTCAATATTGTTTATTGTTATTTTCATAGTTAAACAAAGAACAAAAGATACATTGGTATGCACATCATCTAATATACATCCTTATATTATCATTTAGGTAATTTCGCAGTTAATCAAAGTCATTTGGGCCAAATAGACCAACAGTTGTCAAACATTTTACAGTTCATAGAATTAATAGCTATGAGACATTCAAAAATATAGTTTTTGTGTACTGTTGTAATGATGTCCGATATGTTTATGGCTTTGCTGGATTTCCAGTTGCGCAAAATCAGTAAGCGTGTTTCTAGGAGTATGTGAGTTATGACTGGTCTGAAGGTGTTCTGGAATTTGTCTATGTTTAAGTGTACAAGTGCTAGAGCTGGGTCTGGCTTTGTAATTATTCCTGTTAGAGAGGAGATTAATTGGAATACCTGGTTCCAAAGGCTTATTATAATTGGGCATTGCCAAAACATATGTAGCAGGTTCCCTATGTGGCCACATTCTCTCCAGCATTTCGGTGAGGCTCCTGGAAAGTAGGCAGCTATTCTATATGGAGTGTAATGCCATCTATTAGCCATTTTAATTAGAAGTTCCCAATGTTTAACACAATGAGAGGCTTTACGGGTTTCTCTAAAGGTGTGTAACCATTGTTTATCAGAGAAAGTGGTACCTAGGTGTAGTTCCCACTTTTTCATTGCTATGGTTTTTGTGAACTGTAATTTATCTCGTATTAGATTATAAAAGAATGATATACCCTTTGTGTCTTGTTTGGCTGTGGAGTAAAATTGCCATACCTTACCTGGAAGGGATATAGTTGGGGGAGTTTGTAATTTAAGGAAATGGGTAATTCTCAGGCATGTGAACAGTTTGTCGTTCGTAAGGTGATAATGTGCCATAATTTGGTCCGCAGATTTGTGTTGTGTTCCCTCATATAGGTCAGATATAAGCGTAATGCCCTGGTCAATCAGGTCTTTGACTTTTATCATTGGTATTGGTATTTTGTAGGCATGTGCAATTCGTTTCGTTCCGAATTCGTTTTTTAACAAATTTCGACAAATTCGTTAATTCGGGAATATCCGAATTAACGAAAACCTGTTTAACAAATTTTTTCTGAATATTCATAAATTCGATAAAATTGGACATTCGTAAATTCGTACATTCGTACATTCGCAATTTACGAATGTACATTTGTACATTCGTAAATTAGTGAATTTGTATATTTGTAAATTCGAAAATCTGAAATAATAGTTAACTAATAATAACTTAACTATTACTAGTAACATTTAAATTATAGGTATTGTATTTTCATTTCAAATTTGGCTGTTAGTGAACGTAACACATACAAAATTTATCCGAAGCTATGAATGACCTGAAAAAACGAATGCCGTATCCAAACGAATGGAACGTAATGAATTCATAATAATAAATAACAATAATAATATTAACAATGTTTTATTATTATTATTTATTATTAATTTGTTCCGTTCCATTTGTTTATATGCAGCATTTGTTTTGGATAATTCGTAACTTCGGATAAATTCGTATTAGTTAAGTTCACTGACAGTCAAATTTGAAAAGAAATTACAATACCTATAATTTAATAGTTAGTTACTATTTCAGATTTTTAAATTTTCGGGTTTTTGGATTTTCAAACTTCGAATTTACAAACTTCCGAATTTTCAAATGTACGATTTTACGAATTTACAATTGTACGAATTTACGAATGTACAAATGTAAAAATGTACGAATGTACGAATGAACGAATGTACGAATGTTCAAATTTACGAATGTACGAATGAACGAATTTACGAATGAACAAATTTACGAATCGCGATCATAACGAATGACCCGAAAAACGAAAAAAATAATAAACTAATGAAACGAAAACGAAAAGGAACAATTTTTTTGGCTGTGCACATGTCTAGTATTTTGGATTCCAATAGGGTTAGGGGTAGATTATAGTTTGTGTCTTGGGTATCCTGATGTTTTTGTTCTAAAATAAATCTCCATGCCTTCATTGAAGTCTGCATTGGAGGTGATAATATGTTTGTGTCCCATGGTGCCCATCTGTCACCCATAAGCAGTAGTGTCAGGTCTTTTGTAGGTGATATAGCCTTTTCAATGTCTACCCATAATGGCGTGTTAGTCTCTTGTAACCAATATTTGATCTGGTCTAAGTGTACTGCCCAGAGATAGTCATAGATGTCCACCAGTCCCACCCCTCCTGCTTTCCTGTGGGAAGTTAGATTGTTTTGTGAACATCTGGCTTTTTTCCCATCCCATATGTATCTCCAATTGAGATTTGTTATGCTCTTGATTAGGGATGAGCCGAACACCCCCCTGCGAACAGGCAAAAAATTTGTTTGAACACGCGAACACCGTTAAAGTCTATGGGACACGAACATGAATAATCAAAAGTGCTAATTTTAAAGGCTTATATGCAAGTTATTGTCATAAAAAGTGTTTGGGGACCTGGGTCCTGCTCCAGGGGACATGGACCAATGCAAAAAAAGTTTTAAAAACGGCTGTTTTTTCGGGAGCAGTGATTTTAATAATGCCTAAAGTGAAACAATTATGCCCCGTACACACGGTCGGACTTTGTTCGGACATTCCGACAACAAAATCCTAGGATGTTGGCTCAAACTTGTCTTGCATACACACGGTCACAAGTTGTCGGAAAATCTGATCGTTCTAAACGCGGTGACGTAAAACACGTACGTCGGGACTATAAACGGGGCAGTGGCCAATAGCTTTCATCTCTTTATTTATTCTGAGCACGCGTGGCACTTTGTCCGTCGGATTTGTGTACACACGATCAGAATTTCCGACAACGGATTTTGTTGTCGGAAAATTTTATATCCTGCTCTCAAACTTTGTGTGTCGGAAAATCCGATGGAAAATGTGTGATGGAGCCTACACACGGTCGGAATTTCCGACAACAAGGTCCTATCACACATTTTCCATCGGAAAACCTGACCGTGTGTACGGGGCATTAGAGTGTAATATCCCTTTAAATTTCATACCTGGGGGGTGTTTTATAGTATGCCTGTAAAGGGGCGCATTTTTCCCGTGTTTAGAACAGTCTGACAGCAAAATGACATTTCAAAGGAAAAAAAGTCATTTAAAACTACTCGCGGCTATTAATGCTTTGCTGGACCGACAATACACACAGAAGTTCATTGATAAAAATGGCATGGGAATTCCCCACAGTGGAACCCCAAACCAAAATTTAAAAAAAAATGACATGGGGGTCCCCCTAAATTCCATACTAGGCCCTTCAGGTCTGGTATGGATATTAAGGGGAACCCCACCAATTTTTTTTAAAAAAACAGCGTGGGGTCCCCAGATGGCCCCACCCCCGTTATTTAAGAACCATCACAAGAGGAGAAGCGTCACACAGCGGGAGCCTCCCTCCATGCCAGCATGGTTGCGGAGAGGCCCGAAAAGAAGATGAAGAGAAGAAGATGAAGGGAAGAAGGTTGAAGAGAAGAAGATGAAGAGAAGAGCGGGAGCCTCCCTCCATGCCATGGATGCGGAGCGGCCCGAGGAGAAGAAGGGAAGACGCCGCGGAGGAGATGCTGGACGAGAACACCGGAGGAAGAACCAGAAGATCCAGAAGAACCAGAGGAAGAAGAAGATAAAGGAAGATAGAAGAAAGAAGAAGCATTTAAATAAAGGAATTGTCAAAAACTGTCTCTTGTCATTTTTAACATTTTTGACAGTTTTTTTGTGAAATGGTAGGGGTACATTTGTACCCTCTTACCATTTCACACAGGGGGGAGGGATTTTTGGGGGGACCCCACATGTTTTTTTTTTTATTTTGGCGCGGGGTTCCCCTTAATATCCATACCAGGCCTGAAGGGCCTGGTATGTAATTTAGGGGGACCCCCACGTCATTTTTTTTTTTAAATTTTGGCCGGGGTTCCCCTTAATATCCATACCAGACCTGAAGGGCCTGGTATGAAATTTAGGGGGACCCCCCACGTCATTTTTTTTTAAATTTTGGTTCGGGGTTCCCCTTAATATCCATACCAGACCTGAAGAGCCTGGTATGGAATTTAGGGGGACCCCCCACGTTAATTTTTTTTTTCAATTTTGGTTCGGGGTTCCCCTGTGGGGAATTCCCATGCCGTTTTTATCAATGAACTTTTATGTGTATTGTCGGACCGGCAATGCATTAATAGCCGCGAGTAGTTTTAAATGACTTTTTTTCCTTTGAAATGTCATTTTGCTGTCAGACTGTTCTAAACACAGGAAACATGCACCCCTTTACAGGCATACTATAGATACCCCCCAGCTACGAAATTTAAAGGGATATTACACTTTTATTGTTTCACTTTAAGCATTATTAAAATCACTGCTCCTGAAAAAAACGGCCGTTTTTAAAACTTTTTTTTGCATTGATACATGTCCCCTGGGGCAGGACCCAGGTCCCCAAACACTTTTTATGACAATACCATGCATATAAGCCTTTAAAATTAGCACTTTTGATTTCTCCCATAGACTTTTAAAGGGTGTTCCGCGGCATTCGAATTTGCCGCGAACACCCCAAATTGTTCGCTGTTCAGGGAACTTGCAAACAGCCCATGTTCGAGTCGAACATGACTTCGACTCGAACTCGAAGCTCATCCCTACTCTTGATGTAATGATGTGGGATGTGAATTGACAGGGTGTGGAACATATACAATATTTGTGGCAATATCAACATTTTGTAAGCAGTTATCCTGCCTAGCCATGATATTTCCTTTTTTGATATATCCTTGAACTGAGCTTCCAGTCTGGCTATCAGCGGGGACATGTTGGCTTTAGCAAGTGCGGACGTTTTGTTAGTAATCGTAATTCCTAAGTAGGTGATGCCTCCTGTGCTCCATGTATAAGGTAGTTGTGCTTGAAGGGTGGCTCATGTGTGGGGAGCCACTCCCAGGTCCAGTATTAGGGATTTAGTAAAATTGACCTTGTAGTAGGAGATATCCCCAAAAGTAGTAAGCATTGTGTGTGCCTCGTTTAGAGATGTGAGCGGATTGGTCAGGAGGAGGATTACATCATCTGTGAATAGGTTGATGGTGTGCTTGCTAGAGCCAAACTGGAAGCCCATGATCAAGGGATGAGTTCTGATAGCTTTGGCCAGAGGTTCTATCATTAGATTAAAAATTGTAGGAGACAGAGGGCAACCTTGTCTAGTCCCATTAGAATTTTTGAAAGGTGTGGATAGAAAACCTGCGGAGTATACCTGTGCAGATGGGCAGGAGTAGAGGGCCATAATTGCTTTCAGTATGTAGCCTTTGAAACCAAACTTAACCAAAACCATTTCCATATAGGTCCAATGAACTCTGTTGAACGCCTTCTCTGCGTCAATAGATAGCAACAGAGAAGGCGTTCGAGTTTGCTCAGCATGATGTATTACATTAATGATTCTCCTAGTTGCATCAGAAGTCTGTCTCCCCTTCACAAAGCCCATCTGGTTGCACTTGATTATTGTGGGTATGATATTCGTTAGTCTCCTGGCTAGTAACTTTGCATAAACCTTGGTATCTGAGTTGAGAAGGGATATGGGCCTAAAATTGGCTTGTGTATTGGGGTCTTAACCCGGTTTCGGTAGCGTCACTATATGTGCTCTCAGCATCTCTTGGGGTAGGGTTGCGGAAGTTGTGGCTTTATTAAAGACTTTGGGCATGTGAGGTGAAAGTATGGTTTTGAACGTTTTAAAGTATTTGTTGGAAAATCCATCGGGTCCGGGTGATTTCCCGTTCGGTAGAGATTGTATAATTTTTTTCTATCTCTTGGGCTGTGATTGGTGCGTTTAATATATCTGGTGAGGTTCTGAAAGAGATGGGAGGTTTTTTTTCTGCAGGAACATTTGTATTTTATCTGCTGTTGGTTGAGGCATAGTAGTGTCAGTGTGAAGGTTGTACAATGAACTGTAATATGCGGCAAATTGGTTTGCTATGTCTTGGGGGTTGACAACTTTGTGTGTTGAGGTGGGGTGTTTTAAGTATGCGATTCTAATTTTGGTGCGAGCCGCTTTAAGTCTGTTTGCTAGGTATTTACCTGCTCTATTGGCATTAGCCTAGTAGTTTAGATTCAAGCGCCTAAGATGTTTATCATATTGTTGCGTTAGTAGTTCTCTAATTTTTCCCTGAGGGCGGTCAGTTGGTTAGTCAAGGACACTGATGGTGATTTTTTGTTTTGTGATTCTATGTTATGTAAGTCTGAGAGAATCTTATTAAATTGTTGGGCCTGTCTCTTCTTTTCTCTAGCTCCTATTTGTATTAGGATGCCTCTCATAAAGGCCTTGTGTGCGTTCCATACAATATATGGGTCTGTAACTGAATCTGTATTCTCTGAAAAGTAATTGTTAAGATGCTGAGATAAGGATTTTTGGAAGTGTGGTTCTTGGAGAAGTCGTGTATTGCAGCGCCAGATGGGGGGTGAAGAGGAGACTCCTTTTTCCGCAACAGACATAGATGTAGAAGCATGGTCCGACCATGTGATAGCATATATTTTCATTGTTTCAATGTTTTGTAGGAGCCATTTGTCTGTTAAGAACATGTCTATTTGGGAATAGGAGCCATGTCTGTTTGAGAAAAAGGTATAGTCTCTTTCGTTGGCATGAAGGCATCTCCACGCATCAAATAATTCCTCATTTTGGAGCAGTGCCTGAAGGGATAGGGTGCCTTTAGGTTTACCTGAGGAAGAGTCCAATAATGGATCTGAAGTTATGTTAAAGTTTCCGCAGATCAAAAGGTTGCCATATTTCATGGCATTGGCTTTTGTGAGATCTTTCTTTATAAAACGTAGTTGATGTGAATTTGGGGCATAAAACGTAACAACCGTGTATGGTTTGGAGTTAAAGTCTCCTGTAACAATGATATATCTTCCTCCCTCATCTAGAGCAACATCTTTGGGTTGGAAAGAAAGGGAGTTTCTGATGGCTAATAGAACGCCTCCTCTTTTGCTGTTTGGGGTACAAGCCATGTAGATAGTTGGGTAGGCTTTATGCAAATGTTGAGGGTGTTGTTTAGTTGGAAATGTGTTTCCTGAACACAAAGAATGTCTGCCCCTTTTTTACAGGCTTTTTTCCATAGGGAGAATCTCTTTGCCGGGTGGTTTAGACCTCTGGCATTAATTGATAGAAATTTGATAGTCATTGTAAAGGTGGGAGCGTTCTCACGGTTGTGTTGTGTAGGTACTTACAGTTCCAGTTACTGCTAATTCAAGTGGGGATGGTATCTGGTGTGTATCTGCTTCAGCGATGGAATACATGTTACTTCGGAGGATGCCGCGTATATCCAATAAACAAAAGGAAAAACAAAGAAAAACAAAAAGAGTCAACTGGGTTAACATAAGAAATAGATCCACAAACTGATCCTCATGCAGTCGTAGCTGCTACTGGAAGGTTAGGGGTGTAAAGGAGAATCAAATTAAGATATCTCAATCCCGGAGATATTTGAATATGAATGTGGATCAAATTGATGATTGCCCACCGTTTTATTTTTCTTAGGAGAGCGTTTCTTGGATACCACCTGCCATTCGTTTTGCATGTGTTGCAGGTTTGTGGACGGTGGTGGTTGAATGGTTTTATCAGGAAGAATGCCCCATTGACGTAGGGCTTCGAGCCCTTCTTCCAACTTGGACACGGATATGGTGGCCCCGTTGAGGGTAATGGATAGGGTTGCAGGGTATTTCCATTTGTGGAGGATATTGTGGTTCTTCAATGCTTTGGTGATCGTCAGCAGGTTTCGACGGCATTGTAGAGTGTGCCTGGATAGATCAGGGAGCAGACTGATGTTAGCATATTGCTGAGGGATGTTTTCTTGTTTACGTGAGATTTGTAAAATTTGATCTTTGATGTGATAAAAGTGTATCATCAGTAAGACATCTCTAGGAGTGTCATCAGGGAGGAATGATGGTTTGGGGACCCTGTGAATCCTATCCACGAGGAGGTCTTGTGCTGTTGCGCCTGGCAGCAGGGTAGAAAATAGTGCCTGGGCAAACTGCAGGAGCTGGCTAGGGAGGATTGACTCAGGTACGCCCCTCAGTTTGAGGTTGTTCCTCCTAGACCTGTCCACAAGGTCCACCATTTTGTCTTTTAGCCATGCTATATCTTCCCCCTGTTCCATGTGTGCTTCCACCATCAAATTGTATGAAGAAGTGTATTCTTCCATTTTGGTTTTCACATGGTTAACTCTTTGGCCTAGGGCTTGAACTTCCCTCTGACATTCATTTATACCCCTGAACATATCCGCTTGCAGTGAGGATCGCAGGGACAGCAGCATGTCCTTTAACATCGTGTCTGACACTGGCCTGTCTGCTGTGGGAAAGTCTGCTATGGGGTCCCCTCCCTGTATATACTGGCTTGAGGGGGCAGGATGGGGCCCGCTTACCTCCATAGTTGCATCGGTCTGCGGCGTGGGTGGGGATTCCCTTCTCAGTTTAGATTTGGCCGAGCTTCTTGTCATAGGGCTGGATGACCCAGAGGAGGAAGCACTGGGAAGTGTAGTCGGGCAAGCGTCACTGGGTGGTGTCCCATGGCCTTCTATTTGCACTCTGGCCTTCGCTCCCATTGTGTGTCCCGAGCGTCGGCGCCGCCATTTTGTTGTAGCCTGCGCGAGGCTATACCAAAAAAGGAGTCCAGCTTCCGCGGCTGTTGTGGGTGCTTGCGGTTTCTGGGCATCCTCGATACAGTTAGCAGGGAATTGCCGACTTGACGGTGGTGTTTGGAGCCGTGGATGTTGCCGGTGGGCTCTGATGGCTTCGGATTATCTCCGGTGGACGAGTGGAGCTCCTAGGTTAGACGTCCATCTTGAAGTCCGGTCACCACATCCTTCGACCTGAGTGTTTTTAATTACCAGCTGGCCAGAGCCAGAAGAGTGGTGGAGAACACGTTTGGAATAATGGCCAGCCGGTTCCGCCTATTTCTTACACCGATACACATGCCGGAATATAAACTCAATCACATCATCCTGTCTTGCTGTGTTCTCCACAATTTTTTATGGAGAAATTGTTTGAACTATGCTGCCTCAGTTGGGTCTGAGGCCGGAAATCTGTATGAACCAACCCTGACAGTGCTTGAAACTGGCCATCCTGGCTTACCCCCTCAGAGTGCCTGCGAGGTCTGTATAAGATACATGGAATACTTTGTGGGTAGGGGGGCCATCGATATGCCAGACAATGTCTGAGACATTTTTTACATAAAAATATCTTTGAAACTGAAGAAATATTTGCTTTGATTTACTGCTTGGCTTTCTTTTAACTGTCTCCTCAGTTATCTTTTAATGTTATTATTTTTTTGGCCTTTTTCTTCAACAGTGCAAACAAAACTTCTTTGAGACATGGGGTGACAATCTTCTTCGGCTAACTATTATATTATGTTGTGGGTCTGCTACACACACCTTGTTTTTGTTGTTAATGTATGTAATGCATTACTGACAAAAATATTCTGCATTTTCAGCACCATGACGGAAATTTGAAGAGTCATGAAATTGGAGTGATTGTGTAAAATTATAAAGCAGTGTTGGGTGTTATTTACTAAAGGAAAATCCACTTTGCATTTCAAGTGCACTTGAGACAGCACTGAAACTGCACTTGTATTGCAAAGTGGATTTGCCTTTAGTAAATAACAGCCATTGTCACGTAAAAAAACAAATTTACTCCAAAAACTGTTTTTGAGCATTGGAAGAAGAAGCCACACATTGTTGATTATCATACTTTTTACTCAAAGCACAATCACATGTGCGTTTCTAAAAGGGTTTTTGAACAAACCAACATGTTTGTTGTATAACATTTTTTTAGGTCACATTAATGATAAATGGACTTTTATAGGTAAAACAGGCATGTTTAAAACCATAAAACAATACACAACTCTGGAACTTACAAAGTTCAACTTTTATAAAGTGAAGGCAATATCAGACATGAGTATGTTCAAACTGTGTTTGATACTGTGTTCAGCAGATGGAGTGAAGTCACCCCTGTAAAAGCCAAATTTTGAAGCTGCACACAAATTGGGATTCAAAAAGGAGATTTCCCTCCTGATCCCATGCCTAATGTCAACATGTGCTAGCTGCCATCATGGGGGATCAACGGACGTGTATTGTGGGTGCAACTCCTTCCTCTCGCCTACTTTATTATCGAGGAAGGGGTTGCACCCTCAAAACGCGTACATTGATCTCCCGTGATGGCAGATAGCACATGTTGACACACTGTGTGCATCTTCAAAATTTGGCTTTTAAAATATGTAAAAAGTTAGTCATAAAAAACAAAAAAAGCTGAAGAAATTTAGGGATTTCTGGGTGTTTTAGATTCTCCCTAAAACATCAGTGATGTTCTTCATTTTGTTTTGAACATCATTGATGTTTTGCTTTAGGTTTTCTAAATTACACCCCATTATCTCCCCGATGAGGATCTGGGCATTTTCACTGGTGAAATGACATTCCTCTTCCACAACATTCTGATCATCTACAAAAAAACAAAAAAAAACACCATGTATTATAAATATGCAGGCATCCATCTATTACCTGAAGCTGTGGTCGCAGACACTCACCTGTTGTGGTGACAATTTCTACAACGTCTCCCTCCTCCTCCTCTGGTTGGGTTTGGGGGATTTCCCCTTCTTCCTGAGGTGGGGGGTCCCTGGTCTCCTCTGATGAGTGGTGTCCTCTGAGTCTTTTCTCCCCTATGTGAACAAAAATAGGTATACTTAGCACACAGAT
Organism: Lithobates clamitans; assembly: GCA_037952925.1. Lineage (NCBI taxonomy): Eukaryota > Metazoa > Chordata > Amphibia > Anura > Ranidae > Lithobates > Lithobates clamitans. Next base: position 96,428 of record JBBGZY010001041.1, on the reverse strand, counting down.
ATTTGATGGCAGAAATAGGAATATGAAACGTTGCTTGGAAGTGGGGTACAATTGTCTGTTTTGGCAGAGCTCCAAGCTGAAGAATTTTTTTTGTCCTTTGTAAAGCTTGAATACTTACCTGTTTTGTGCAAACTTCACAGATGGAGACACCCCTATAGTATCCACTGGAGCACCTGTGTGGGACACCCTAATAAAAAGTTTGTTCTTTTGTCCCACACTAGTGCTCCAGTGTCCAGATGTGTAAACAGCTGCTGAGTGTCCTCTCCTTACACAGAATCTAATTTGCATTTCATTCTAGTTACAAACCCATCTAGACAACAAACTTTTTTTAATAGAAGTATTGAACTGCATCTGCCCAAAACATCGTATTTTAGTGGCCGAACGAACAATGTTTCCTACGAACGATTAATGTGCCCATGAGGCATGAAAGTTGCCATTTTAAACTGTACAGCAGTAAAGAAAAGCACATGGAGCAGCATGAACGTAATCGAAATAAAGAATAGGAACACAGGAAAACTTCTTACTTTCTTGCAGCACTCTCCTGATCCTTCTATACTGATCATGCTCCCTTAATTTGAGGTCTGACCACCGTTTCCTCAGTTGATCCTTGGATCGTCGTACCCCAAAATTTCTGTGCAGACTCTTCACAACTTTAGCCATGATCTTGGCCTTTCTGACATTTGGGTTTGGGTAAGGTCCATAATTCCCATCATAGTATCATTTTCAATATGTCCACCATCTCCACCATCTCTGCAAAGGACATATTTGATGCCTTAAATCTCCTGCGGGATCCTGACGTTTCTGGCTCCAGGCTTTCCTCCTCCTCCTCGTTGCTGGAATTATCATGCACCTGTTGTCTCTCTGCCATGTGCTCTCCCCACTGCGCCAAAAGAGAAGGGGCAGGGAATAGACTAGAAAGAACATCAGGGGCAGGCGGAGTTTCACGCATGCGCAGTGTATATAAAGCGTAACACGCGTGCGTTGTACACATGATCTGTGAGCAGAGGAAGGAGTATCGGAAGCGCCGATCCTGATAACGAACGTACCATTTTAATTTGGGCCTACACTGCTTATAGATTGAGGCCTATATTGGGACAAGATTAGGAGAGTTTAGCCTGACATTAGGGTTTGTCTTGTGTTGTGTCTTGCAGAGAAAATGGATCTAGTCAATGATCATGACTTTATGCCAATATTCATTGATATGTTCAGGGAGCTGCCCTGTCTGTAGCAGGTAAACCACCCACATTGTAACAATAAAACAAAGAGGAAGGCAGCGCTGGATCAATTGGTGCAATTTTTGAAGCCGGTGATCCCCACGGCAGACATCCCCTATTTGAAGGCCCTAATTGCTGGCATGAGGAGCACTTATCTAAGGGAGCACAAGAAGGTCCAGGATTCCCAGAGATCAGCAGCTGCAGCAGATGACATTTATCTCCCCAGGCTGTGGTGCTATGACAGACTGCATTTTATGGCAGACCAGAGAGAACCCAGGCCAGCACTCTCCAGTCTTCCATCCACACTTCCTTCCCCCCCAGCTGAGGCTTCAGACGCCCAACCTGGGCCTTCCAGGCAGCAACATGTGGAGGAGCCCAACTTGAGACAGGTATAGCATTCTTCTAAATATTTCTGTTTGTCAAATTAATGATGTTAAATATATGTTAGTTTTGATAACTAATTTCTGATTTCACAAAGTGTTTTACATATCAACAGACAGTAGTGGCCGCAATTGATTGTGACAAGAATAAAAAATGCTGGGCTCAGAATGATAGTCTTTTCTATTTATTAACAATCAATTTGCAACAGTCATGAGATGAAAATTGTGTGTGATTGATGAACCAAAAACTAAGTCCCTTTTTCATACACAGGAAAGTCTCAGCCAGAAGGTGGCGGGGGTAAGTGGCAGCCAGGAGGTGGCCGGGCCCAGTAGCCTGCCCGATATCCAGGTCCCTCCCCTCTGCCTTCCACAAAAAAGTCGCAGGAAGAGGAGTAAACTGGAGGAGGCAGCAATTGGCCTATTTTGGAAGGCTACTGCGGCCCTCAGAAACCCCCCCAGTCTTCAAGAGAACTTCGCCTATATTACAGCCCGCAAAATGCTGGAAATGGAGGAGGGCCAACGTCTAATATGTGAGTATCTCATCTTACAAGCCCTAAATCAGGGGTTGAGGGGCCAACTCACAAGCCAAAGCCACGTTTGTGAGTTCAACCATGGTCCTCCTCCTCCTCTAGGTCCTCCTCCTCTTCCTCCTGCTCCACCTCCTGCCACACCTCCAACACCAGAGCCACAGCCTGGAAGGAAGCGTCTAAAGAAAACCAGAGAGTGATAGCCCTGGGTTCAGTCTGGTCTGGCTAAAGATGCAGGCTCTTGTATGACCACAGCTTGCGGACATAGATGTCATCTGCTGTGATTCCTGATCACTTGTAGTCCAGGACCGGATTGTGCTCAGTATTATAAGGACTCCTCAGTCCACCAATTTTGACTGTAAAATAATTGATGTGTGCCCTGGGGTACAAAGGCTTTGCTAACCTCATCAGTTTATCCAGCATTGCCTTCCTCCTTATTTTGTTATGACCCAGAATAAAATGGCTATTTATTTTTCACAAATACTTGCCTATGTGTTTTACTTCAAAAAGGACAGTTTGTTTGTGAGGAGGCAGGTACATTTCCAAAATACAATGTGAAATTAACAAGGGACACCAACCAATCTACTTGAGATTCTAAAATACAATATAATAATGGTGTTGTGGTAACTTGACACACAAAACCCATAAAAATAATTATGGAGATCACCAAAAAAAAAAAAAAAATTAACAAAAACAGGAGATCTTGATTAAAAAAACAAACAATAAATTATCAAAAATATAAAAACATAAAACCAAAAAGTCGGTAGATCTGACGAATACAAATATTATATTCATGAAATCAGGAGAAATAATAAAGAAAGAAGTTTGTGAGAACTCTGTGTAAATATAAGCAGCAAAACAACTTCATTCTTCTAGCATTATAAAGAAGAAGAGAGTGCTTTGCATTAAACAATTTAAAACTTTGCAGCGTGAAGAAAGTGCTATATCCATTACGAACGCTAATTTTACCAGATCAAGCAGTTCCGTCTCGGAATTTATTCTGAGCATGCTTGGCACTTTGTGCGTCGGAATTGTTCACACACGGTCGGAATTTACGCAAACGGGTGTTGTTGGAAAATTTTATAGCCAGCTCTCAAACTTTGTGTGTCGGAAATTCCGATGTAAAAAGTCTGATGGAGCCCACACATGGTCGGAATTTCCGACAACAAGCTCCGATTGCACATTTTCTGTTGGGAAGTCCGACTACTGTGTGTACAGGGCAATAGAGACGACCAGGGTCCATCTGTTCCCCGGAAATCTCTATGGGCAACTTTCGCCACCGGTGGATTCCTTCTCCGGCTCGCGGATCACATGGGCGAGCCATTAGAAGCACTGGAGGGCTGCGGGGGGGCGGCCTGTAAGAACAATCAAGCAGCTGCAGGGAATCGCTGGCTGAAAAGAACGATACCGGGTTGATTGACCCCACATCTCTCCATAAGGAGGACCTGTCACGCACTATTCCTATTACAAGGGATGTTGACATTCCTTGTAAAAGGAATAAAAGTGATCTTTTTTTTTTTTTTACAGGGAAAGTGTAAAAATTCAAAGAAATGAAAAAAAAATTAACAATAAAAAAAAATCAAAGCGCCCCCATCCCCACGTGCTCTAACGCAGAAGCGAACACATATGTTTGTCGCACCCACATATGTAAACGACATTCAAACCACACATGTTAGGTATCGCCGTGAACGTTAGAGTGAGAGCAATAATTGTGTTCCAAGATTCCTCTGTAAATCTAAACAATTTTAAAGTGTTGCCTATGTAGACTTTTGAGTACCAAAGTTTGGCACCATTCCACGAGCGTGTGCAATTTTCAAGAGTGAGATGTTAGCTATATATATATTTGGCATAACATCATCTTTCACATTATACAAAAATATTCGGCTAACTTTAATGTTTTTTTTTTTTTTAATTCGTGAAACTTTTTTTTTTCTCAAATACCATGTGACATAAAAAATGAAGGCATCAGCCCGGTATAACCACTGAAACGGGAGGACGTCCATGTACGCCCTCCCGGCGGAAAGTGGTTAATTTATACTGAACTATTCATTCACAGTCTCAGAGTACATTTATGCCACTGCTCTGCAGAGGTGGGGGACTCGAGTCACATGACTTGACTCGAGTCAGACTCGAGTCACCTGTTTGAGGACTTGCGATTTGCTTGACAAAATTAAATAAATGACTTGACTTGACTTTGACTTGTCACTAATGACTTGCGACTTGACTTTGACTTGGGCTATTTGACTTGCAATGACTTGGCACCGCCAGTGCTGTGTCTTGGCCTAGGCAAAAGCCGCCCCCCCCCCCCCCCCACAAAAGAAAGCTCCCCCGGAGTCCCGGCTTCTGGGGTAGATCAGTATTTTGACTTAATTTGTGACTTGACCAAAATAAATGACTTGACTTGCTTGACTTCTAGCAGGGACTTGACTTGACTTGCTTGCTTTTTGCCACAGTAACTTGGGACTTGCTTGTGACTTGAAGGTTAAGACTTGAGACTTGCTTGTGACTTGCACATGTGTGACTTACTCCCATCACTGCTGCTCTGTACATGTTCATGTGCATGCATGGGATTGATGCCATTGTGGGACTGCCAATCAAATGGCCAAAGGGTCTATATCCAGAAGGAAGACCAAGAGATAATGCCCATCAACTGACAACTGAGAATGCACCACGGTGCTGGGGGTTAAATTCCACTCCATAAGCCGCAAGTGATATGTGTCCCCTCAAAGACACATAAAACAAGAATACCAAGCAGGTATGAAAAATACATTTTTTAAATCAGGTTGTCCCTACAAATTACAAGAAAATAATGTAGGAATAAACTAAATGGAATGGTTAATGGAAGAAAAGGGGGAAGGGGTGGCACATATTCTAAGAATTCAAAGCCATGCAGTGCATTATGGATTAAAAAAAAATCTCCTGGTTGCATCTTCTCAAAAATCTACCAGGAATTTGAATCTCAAACCCAAAGGATCACATTGTAGTGTTGATCTCAAACCCCATCCCTATCCAACACTTCTGTTTAGTGTCAGAGCTTTCCCACTCTTTTCTACACCCACGCATCCCGATTGGTTGATCATTGTTATAGGTTGCCTCATTTGGTAGGAGTGTAGGAGTTGGGATGGGGTAGGGCAAGCTACTTCCCTGCCAGATAGTGCTAAAACTATGCCAATTCAGAATAGTTGGGTCAAGGAGAGCTTCTGCTTTTTTTTTAATAAAAGACAGACAAGCAGCACCAATCTAAGTGCAGCAATATTAATAACACATTTAATTGAGTAGTATTGCACTCACTGGAAATAGGATAAAAGCAGGCACATCTTTATGAGCAGCACATGGACGTCAGGGATCCAGTGTGATATTCAGGCAGCACTGTGGGGTCTTGCTTGGGGGCACCAGTGGTTTACGGTGTCCCGGGATAGATGTGAAGGGCGCAGAAGGAAGCTGTTATACAGGAGGTCCCTGGTCTCTGGGGGAGGAGGCTGTGACGTGCATGCATTGGAAGCATGCATGCTCCTTCATCAGGCTTGATCTTTTGTATTAATCCCAGAGTTTCCTCTGCTCTTCAGCATGCTGCCTTCCCTGTGTCAGCTGTACTCCCTGTGGTCATTACCCAGGCTATGGACTTCCGTTTAAAACCCATCATTCCCACCATGAGTCATCCATAACTATATAGCCTTATATTATATTTACAGATACAATTCCAATAGTGACTCTTTGCTCCCCACTGTTTAGAACATGGACTATATTGTTCAGTATTCTGGCACCACATTTTTTTATAATCCCAGATGACACAGCTTTGCCTGCTGGAACACTCTAGAGCAACAAATATTGTGTTTTTGCTTTTTTTTTAATAAAATGTCCTGTATAGTTAATACTGGAATGTTAATATCACAAAATTCTCCTATTATTTATTTAGATCAGCTATGGAGCACCATTTGCTGCACTGACCAACAGACGACTCTATCCATCCTTCTTCCATACCCTGCCAAGTGATCACATTCGATTTCTGGCAGTTGTTAAGCTACTCAAACACTTTGGCTGGACATGGATTGGTGTCATTGTGTTTGATGATGATTATGGAGATAGTCAGACTCAGGAGTTGAAACTGGGCGCTGCCAGCCATGATATCTGCATTGAGTTTATTATTAAAATTCCAAATGATCAAGATCAAATCAGAAATGTATTTTATGAGAGAGCAGAGATTCTAAACAATTCAACCTCCCAAGTTGTCGTACTTTGTGGGAAATCTTCATATTCCGTGAAGTACTTTCTAGAAATAGAATGCAAAGTTCAGAGTAAGACATTTATTATGCCAGTAACGTGGACTGTTGAGAGGTTTCTTCAACCACATAAAATACCATACCATGGAAGTGTACTATTTACACCACCTCATAAAAGTATACCACGTTTAAAGGAATCGTTGAAAAATGTAATCACTGCCAATTGTACTGATGACTTCTTACTAGAACATATTTCAGCATCCTGCTGCTGTTGTTTAACATCAGATTCATATTTCAATAGGATATATGAAGATAAATTCAATGTTAAACTTCATAAATGTAACGCTATTCCCGACTTCTGGAAAAACATTAAACCTTTTGGAACCACATATCATGTGTATAAAGCTGTCTATGCCTTGGCACATTCTTTGCACAATATGGAAACCTATTTGTCTAGAAATGCCCAAGGCACCTTCCTGAAAAATCTGAGGCTAATGCAAGAGGTAATGTGTTTATTACTGTCTTCTACACATAACTACTGCTATGTATTTTTTTTTACATCTTATTTTTACCACAACATTTGGTTAAAGCAGAGTTCCACCAAAAAGTGGAAGCTCCGCTTATCTGCCTCCTCCCCCCTCTAGAGTCACATTTGGCACCTTTTGAGGGGGGGGCAGGTACCTGTTTTTGAGAGGTACTCGTCCCCATTGCCGAGAGATCTCTCTGCAGCAAGATCACTCAGAGATTCGGCCCCTCTCCTCCTGCCCCCACCGCCGGGGAAAAAGTGGAGCACGCTTTGCACATGAGCAGTAGGGAACCAGCTGTGAAGCCGCAAGGCTCCACTGACAGTTCAATGTACAGGCAATGGCGGCGGAAGCACCCGAGATCTGATGGAAACATCGGCTGGGGTGCCGACATCTCTGGATTCCAGGACAGGTAAGTGTTCTAATTAGGGATGAGCTTCGAGTTCGAGTCGAACTCAAGTTTGACTCGAACATGGGCTGTTTTCCAGTTCGCTGAACAGCGAACAATTTGGGGTGTTCACGGCAAATTCGAAAGCCGCGGAACACCCTTTAAAAGTCTATGGGAGAAATCAAAAGTGCTAGTTTTAAAGGCTTATATGCATGGTATTGTCATAAAAAGTGTTTGGGGACCTGGGTCCTGCCCCAGGGGACAAGGATCAATGCAAAAAAAAGTTTTAAAAACGGACGTTTTTTCGGGAGCAGTGATTTTAATAATGCTTTTTTTTTTTTTGAAAAATTCTGTTTATTTCTTGTTTTAAAAGACATATAAATACAACGTTTGGACGTGTCATTTGGACACCATCCATACTTGGTCAACATGACCATATCCCTATCTAACAGAGGCCTACTAACTAAACATAGTCCCCTCCCCCAACTCCCCCCCCCCCCCGAACCACAGCTCGACATAAAACGGATCTTCAGTTTTCCACCTTTTCTAGATCAAGAATTTGTGCTTACATTTTTAAATACGTATACTAGTGATAATTTCAACAGGCGTCCCCCTAGTCAAAACCCTCATATTGCGTATTTCCGCCAAGGGACATGTTATGTATAGTACTTCTATATCTATTCAGTACTCTCCTCCACTACCCCACCGTGTTGTTGGAATTAAACCACGATTGCCATACCCTATCAAATTTTTTCCTACACCCCCTGGATTCATAAGTAGCTTTATAAAAGGGTAGCATGGATTTCACTTGGCTTTTCCAGGAGGAGATACTCGGTGCCTCTGGTCTTTTCCATGCCAGTAAAATAGCCTTTCTACCATGAAAAAACAGAACATTCAGCATTGTGCGCATGGCCCGTGTGGGTACTACCTCATCTACCAGTCCAAGCAGGCAAACCCTGACTGTCAATGGGATCGGTGTTGATATTAATTCCGCTATGCAGGTTGTGATATCAGTCCAAAATCTTTGAATCTGGGGGCATTGCCAAAAGATGTGGTTGGCATCTGCAGGTGAGTGAGAGCATCTCCAACACTCTGCCGAGGCTGTGGGAAAAATCTTTTTTAGTCTAGCTGGTGTGTAATAGCTTCTGTGTAAAAACTTGAACTGAATTAACCTGTCTCTTGCAGACACCAGATGTTTGAATGGTTGAGTCCATAGATCATCCCAGTCCTCACCCTGTATATCTGGAACCTCCACCTCCCACTTTTCCCTGCATCTGGTAATTGCCAGTGGGGTTACTTTGAATAGTTCTTTATATGTGTTTGAAAGGGGTTTTGTCAGGTTCTCATCGGCTAGCAGCGTTTCAAGAGACGAGGGCAGAGATTCCACCTTCCTTTCTCCAAACTGCGTCTGAAAAGCGTGTCTAACTTGTAAAAAACGAAACAAGTATGAGTTGGGGAGATCGTGTCTCGACTGCATTTGGGGGAAGGTCAGTAATTCACCAAAGGTTGTTATGTCTTTTAATGTCTTGATTCCTCTACTAGCCCAGATCATAGGATCTGGCAAGTTGTAAAATTGGGGTAAAGTCGGGTTCATCCAAATAGGAGTTGAAGGTGACACCCCCCCATAGCTAGGGCACGCCAGTTTTACTGCTGTCTCCCAGGCCTTAATAGTGGCTTTCATTGTTAGCATTAGGGGCAACTCTGACCTGGTACCCCTAAACAAAGCAAAACGCAGACTGTCGTAGGATCCCAGGTGAGCCGCCTCCAAGACTGTAGCCGCATCTCCATCATCTGTTACCAACCACCTGTGTGCGAACACCATCTGCCCCGCTATGTAGTACTTGTGCCAATCAGGTAGTGCCAATCCCCCTTGCTCCCCCGGTTCTTGCAGTACTTTGAGTCCTATTCTGGGAGCTTTAGGAGCCCAAATGAAAGATGAGATAATACTGTCTAGCTTCCGGAAAAATGACCGTGGTATCCAGACAGGTGCATGTCTCAAGAAATATAGTATAACCGGTAAAAATTTCATTTTTAGTAAACTGATGCGCCCTATTAAGGATAACGGAAGTTTTGTCCAAGTTTGTACTTTTTGCTTCAATACCGTTATCAGGGGCAGTAAATTAAGTAGCATATAGTCTTGAACGTTTGGGGTGATCTGTACCCCCAGGTATTTAAGGGACGTGACCCATTGTAGCGGTAAGTGGGGATCTGCTCTTTCCTTGGCCCCTGAGTCTATTGGTAGGATGGATGATTTTCCCCAATTTACTTTTAGACCCGAGAAGGTTGCAAAATGATTTATGATATCTAGTGCCGCTCTTAAGGAATCTCCCGGATCATCGAGGAATAATAGTAAATCATCTGCGTATAGTGCCAGAGTCTAATCTATTGTACCCACTCGTATGGATCTAATTAATGGAGAGGATCTAAGTGCTACCGCCAGTGGCTCCAGGGCAAGGGCGAACAGGAAAGGGGACAGCGGGCAGCCTTGCCTGGTTCCCCTACCCACTTCAAAGAAATCCGAGGTGGACGTTCCTAGTCGGACCGCCACTTTCGGACATCTATAAAGCATGGCCACCCATTTCCTAAAACTTGGGCCGAAACCCAAAAACTCCAAGACCTTAAACATGAATGACCAATCTACAGAGTCGAAGGCCTTTTCAAAATCAATAGAGACCACCACTCTAGTGTTGGAAGCCCCTGACTGTATTTGTAAGTGAGTGAACAGTCTCCTTAAGTTAGTGTCTGTTGATTTCCCCGGCATAAACCCTGTTTGATCTATGTTAATAATAGAGGGGAGTACTTCCGCCAGTCTAATGGCCAAAATCTTTGTTAAAATTTTTAAGTCTGTATTCAACAGAGCTATCGGCCGGTACGATGCACATTCCTTTCGGTCTTTCCCTGGTTTTAGTAGAAGAACCATGTAAGCCTCTAACATAGAGTCCGGCAGGGCATCATGTTTGTGGCAGTATTCTAAAAGTAAGTTAAGTCTAGGGGCCAAGACTTCCACGTTAGCCTTATAAAAATCAATTGGGAACCCATCTGGCCCAGGGGCCTTGTTCTGAGGGAAAGTGAAAATTGCTGTCTGAATTTCTTTCACTGTAATTTTAGCCTCTAAATTGTCCATGTCGGTCTCTGATAATTTTGGTAGTGTTAGGTCTCCTAAAAGGGAGTCCAATTCAGTTGAGTCATAGGAAGGAATAGGTGAGTATAGAGAAGAATAAAACTTAATAAATTCCTGCATGATACTTTCTGGTTTGTTTAGCAAGTTTCCCCTCTGGTCTTTTATGACTGGGATGTTGGTTAACGGATGATAATCAGCAACCAACATTGCTAACAGTTTCCCGTTCTTATCCCCCTCCGCAAAGACTGTGTGGTTCCTCTTTGTCATGTCAGCTCGGGCTTGGCTCGTAAAGTGTATGGATAAGGAGCGTCTCGCCTCCAGTAGGGCGTCATACGAGGCCCCCGTGGAAGACTCCGCATGGGCCCTGGCACATTCCCTTTCCCTCTGTTGAAGGAGCTCCGTTTCTTCCCTGTCCTGCTTTCGTGCTGTTTTTATAGCAGATATGTATTCTCCCCTTGTCACTGCCTTAAAAGCATCCCATACTATATGAGGATTTGCTGTGTCGACATTGGATGACCAATAAGACTGGATGGCCTCCGTCACCTGGACGGAGACCTGCTCGTCCTGTATCCATCCAGGGGCGAGACGCCAGCATCTTCCCTTTGCTTCCGCAGTGAATGATAGGGTAACCGCAAGGGGATTGTGATCTGTCAGACCACCAGCCATATATACGATATCTTTTATATAAGGTAGTAGTAGATTATTCCCAAATACTAAATCTATCCTTGCAGAAGACCTATGAGCCGTTGACACATGTGAGAAACATTTATCATCTGGGTGCTTCCATCGCCACAGCTCCGTAAGCTCCGCTACAGTCCTCCAACCATTTAAGTCAGCCGAACCCCCCCTAGCCGGGTTGGAGGCGTCCAACATCGCATCCAGAATGGCATTGAAATCCCCCAACACAGCCACAGGGAGGTGAGCATATGGCGCCAGTTTCGTCAAGAGGTCATATAGCATCTTGACCCGAAAGGGCGGAGGCATATATACGTTCACTAGTATGATAGTTTTGTGACAGATTTCTATAACTATAGCCACATATCTGCCTTCTGGATCAGTAAACACATGATGGATCGTGCACGGTATAGATTTGGAAATTAGAATAGAAACACCTCTAGCAAATGTGGAGTATGTTGAATGTATGGCTTTTTGAACCCATGGTTTACGTAGTGAGAGTATTCTACTGCCATCCAGATGTGTTTCCTGTAGAAGTATGATATGCGGCCGGATCTGTTTGAGGTATTGGAATACTGAGGCCCTCTTAAGTTTGTGGTTAAGGCCTCGAACATTCCAAGACACAATCCTAATATCATCCACCATTACAACTTTCATTGTCAAATGTTGGCCAGAGCAACGTCTGCCAAGGGGGACTAGCCCCAATTGAAATATCCAGCATATCTGTGAGGAAAACATACTTATAAAAATAACCCCTAAGTCGAGCTGTGGTCCTAGAACATCCCACCCTTGCTTTTATACCAGCAACCAACCAAACCATACCGGTACATAGCTTGATCCCTGAACAAAACAACAGCAACAAAAAAATTGCGGTGAATTCCCGCCGCAGTAATCGAAAGTTCGGCAGTTCCTTTTGTAGTCCATGTCCCCTCCACTAGCTCCTGTCAGAAGAAGTGGATGTGCTTATGATATTACATAAGACACTGATTAAGTGAAATTTTCAGGTAATATGTAGACAGAGAAGAGAAAAATCATAAATAAATCAAGGAGAGCTTAAAAAAAAAACAAAATAGAAAATAAAGAACAGGATTGTGATCCCCGTGATAACACAAAAAAAAAAAAACCCTCGTTGGCCATTGCCACGGTCTGCAGTGTGTGAGGAGAGGGTGTCGGTCATACCACCAGAGTTGTATCCTGGATATTGAGACTTTCCTCATGTATTGTACCTGCGCTGCAGGGCTCTTAGACAGTGAGGGCTGGGATTCTCTTGCCCCTTCATGGGAGGAGAAAATTTCCCCCCTCACAAAAAAAACCCCCAAAAAAACAAGCAGCCAAAAAGCAAGAAAAACAAAAATAAAGTTTACCGTAAGGCATCTCCTCTTCACTTGCCTGCCAGCATGTCGTTTGTTAAGACTTTAAAGCTCTTTATCCATCCATTCAGAGGCTTCCTCTGGGTGTTCAAAAAATTTCACCGACCCTTTATGTTGTATTCTGAGCTTGCTGGGATACATCATGCTGTATTTGACTTCCTTCTCTCTCAGGCGTCTACGAACTTCAGTAAACGATCGTCGTTTCTGCTGTGTCGCAGCTGAGAAATCTGGGAACAGCATCACTTTTTCATTTTCATGTCGGAGCTCTTGTATTTTCCTGGCTTGGGAGAGAATCATGTCACGATCTCGGTAATTCAAGAAGCGAACCAAAAAAGGTCTAGGGTATGCTCCTGGGGGTCTGCGGCCTGCTGGAACTCTGTGAGCTCGCTCGACAACGTAGGTAGGAGGCATATCCTGCAGGGACAGGAGTTGCTTGAAAAGCCGTTCCGCAAATTGGGCAGGTTTGTCTCCTTCAGCTCCCTCTGGAAGTCCCACCACGCGGATGTTGTTCCTCCTCTGGCGGTCTTCTGCGTCAATGGCTTTGTTTTGTAGTGACCTAACTTGGTCTCTTAGCTCAGCTATTTGAGCACCATGATCATGAGAGGTATCTTCTATCTCAGAGACACGTGTCTCCACTGTGGTCATCCTGCCTCTGAACTTATCCAGGTCGTGTCTTATTAGGTTACATTCAGAGGAGAGGTGATCTATGCGCCCCATGAGTTCTGCTTTGCTAGCACCTATCGCCTCTAATATTGGCCTGGTGATCGCTTCTATGTCCACTGATTTTGCCAGTGCATTCTCTGATGTTTCTCCCCCTGTATCTTTAGCCTGTGCCATCTTACCAGCAGCCGTCTTGGCGCGCTGTTCCTTCGGCGGAGAAGACAAGATGGCGGGGGCGGGGCTAGGCGCCGTTTCCTTTATGGAGCGAGACTGTCTCTGATCCGACGGTGCCTTAGCAGACTTCTTTGCGGTAGAGGATGGCATCACTAGATTCAGCCTTCTCTCCTCTATCCAGTGGTAAGCTCGGCAGGTTGCTGTGAACACTCCACTGCCGCGGATTTCATACAGGAGAGACGGAGCTGTGAAGGGAGGCTTGCTGCCGCGATCACATCCGGCCGGAAGTCGATTTTAATAATGCTTAAAGTGAAAAAATAAAAGTGTAATATTCCTTTAAATTTTGTACCTGGGAGGTGTCTATAGTATGCCTGTAAAGGGGCACATGTTTCCCGTGTTTAGAACAGTCTGACAGCAAAATGACATTTCAAAGGAAAAAAAGTCATTTAACACTACTCACGGCTATAATGAATTGCCAGTCCGACAATACACATAAAAGTTCATTGATAAAAAGGGCATGGGAATTTCCCACAGGGGAACCCCCGAACCAAAATAAAAAAAAAAAATGACGTGGGGGTCCCCCTAAATTCCATACCAGGATATTAAGTGGAAACCCTGGCCAAAATTTTCCTGCGGCCTGCCAGGTTGCGTGCTCGGATAAGGGTCTGATATGTATGTTTGGGGGGACCCCACGCCATTTTCTTTTTTCATTTTGGCAAGGGGTTCCCCCAAACATACATACCAGACCCTTATCCGAGCACGCAACCTGGCAGGGAACCCTGGCCAAAATTTTAAAAAAATGGCATGGGGTCCCCCTCAAAATCCATACCAGACCTGAAGAGTCTGGTATAGATTTTGAGGGGGACCCCATGCCATTTTTTTAAAATTTTGGCCAGGGTTCCCCTTTATATCCATACCAGACCTAAAGGGCCTGGTATGGAATTTAGGGGGACCCCCCACGTCATTTTTTTTTAAATTTTGGTTCGGGGTTCCCCTGTGGGGAATTCCTATGCCGTTTCTCTACACAGTTCCTCCATGGGGGAGGTCTCCTGCTCGGGCTCGGACATGGCTGTCCAATACTGTCAGACTTCCACGTAGCAGACAGGTGAGCCCGATGTAGCAGGGGAAGGCCTCCCTTACGTATCTGGTTCCCGCCCCCTGGTAGTATGGACAGGAGGCACGGGAGCACAGAATGGTATGAGAGCCTGGCGGTTAGCTGCAGAAGGATCCCGGTAAAGGTGGTTATGGAGATCTCCAGTAACTGAAGCTCAGGCAGCAGATGCAGAGCAGGAGTGGAGCAGGCAGGTCGGGTCACAGGCAGAGATCGGCAACAGGCAGGCAGCGTAGTACAAAGGAGCAGGCAGATTCGTAGTCAGGACAGTTCGGGATCAGTGGCAGGCAGCAAGCAAGGAGGAATCAAAGACAGGCCGGTGGTCAGGAGATCAGGTTCAACAGGAAACAGGAAGCAGGTGCAGGGATACAGGGAGCTGAAGATCGGACAGCACCGAGCCCCTGTGCAGACGACCTAAATAGGCAGGTTGGCGCCAAACACCGGATGCGCGTACACGCCGACGCGCGCCAACGCACCGCGATGCCCACCAACAGCGCGTCTGCCCAAGGGAGCTCTCTGACACTAGGTATAACCCTAACACCTAGAACAGAAGACCTAATATCGGCGAACTATACACCCTTTTTACACTCAATGGGAGCCAGATTAAAAGATTTAGACCAAAATGAATTATCATGGCTTGGCAGATTGGCAGCCTTTAAGATGCAGATACTCCCTCAGTTGCTTTATCTTTTCAGAACTCTACCAATCCCACTTCCCAATTCTTTTTTTAATTCTATACAACCTATAATAAACAAATTCTTGTGGCAGGGGAGAAGAGCTAGATGTGCCTTTAATAGGCTGATTAAACACAGAAAAGTAGGTGGAATAGGACATGTGCACTTACAGGACTACTATTTTGCAACGATTCTCACACAGATTCAACACTGGATGCGAGCAGATTCCAACACAACATGGAAGGATATAGAAAGTACACTAATCCACAAAGGAAATCTTAAAGATTTCCTTCTAACTACTGATCTCACTAAATCACTACACAAAAAGCCAACCCCTCCTGTACTAGCATCAGTGAGAGCATGGACACACCTCTGCAGTTATCAAAACTGGAGTGACAGAGTAACACCATTGAAGTTTCCCATATCAGCATTTACACATATCATCCCAGGCCTCAATCTAACTAGTTGGCAGACAAAGGGAATATATTATCTAGATGAAATTATGGAAGGCCCTTCGGTAAAATCATTTGCTAAATTACAACAAGACTACCATCTACCTCATACTGAGCTCTACAGATAGACACAATTAGCCCATCTACTCACAAGGAACCCGTACCTGATCATAATTCTACCAGAAAAACTGACTCAATTTTATCAAACAAAATTAAACACACGGAAAGGCATATCACTGATATTCTCGAGACTACAAGTAAAAAAAGAATATATGTACAAAAACTCAGTCCATGCTAGCATGGGAACAAGAACTAGGGAAGGAATATACACTCCATCACTGGGAAAAATCGTTGCGCCTTATACATTCATCTACAAGAGGTACCAATTTAGCCGAAATGCAGCAAAAAATGATAATAATAATAATAATAATAATGATAATAATAATAATAAATATGTATGTAATTTAAGTTTAAAATATTGAACAGTGGAAAAGACTTGTTATTGTCTTGTGCAATTTCACTTTTTTTTTTTAGTTTTTAAGAAGAGTCCATTTTCAAGATCCCACTGGAGAAGAAGTATATTTTAGTGAGAGAGGAGATATGGGCTTGTTGTATGATATTTACAGTTTTGGAATAAATTTTAATTTTGAACTTTTATTTGTACTCATTGGAAGTTACAATGCATCTTCTCCTGATGGAGAAGAATTTGTGTTTGATGGATTACCACAAATATGGAAACATGGTGAGGTTCGTGTTTTCACTTGACTACGGATTCCTACATAGATGTGTAAGTAGTGTAGGAGCTTGCCGCTAATTCCCTCTAACATTCCTATTGACCTATCACCAAGATGGACTGCATAATTAGGCAGAAGGGATGTGCAGGAGGTAGGAAAGGATGGATAAGCTTTAGTACTTTGAGAACGTTTTGGTGTTTGCATGTCAACTGTAGGATATTAAAGACTACTGTATATGTAGGCATCTCTAGAAGCCCACATAATGCATTTGCAGGCCCCTAGAGATGTCTACAAAATGGTGAACTTATCAAAGTGCATGTTTTTTTAGCTTAGTTAAGTAAGGTGAAGATATGGTTATTTTAGCCACTGCCTGACTGACTGGTGAAAGTATGTACAAAAACGTTTTTTTTTTTCAATTTTTACCATTTGTTTTTACATTTTGTTTTTTTACATTTTTTTTAAACTGTGACCAGAGCAGTACAGTGTTACTATAGTAAGGTGGTGATCAGGATTTTTTAAAACACTATGATTATTTATAACATTGATGAACACTGTTATAAGTGTAGCGCCACCCTCGTACGAGCCGCTGGAGGATTACTGACCCCAAAGGTTGTGCTGACCTTCCAAACCTCCCGACACCTCTGACACTCTGGGTTCAGACATAATTCAAAGAAAGAATGTAATTGCAAAGACACCAGGCTATCAAATAAATGAGTATTTTACTAAGGATTCTTAAGTAAACAAGAAGAAAGGAATGTTAATGCAGATATCTTTCAATCTCAAACTTTAGTCTTAGCAAGTATACAAACGATAGGCAATGCAAAGAAAGAACACAATAAATGAAAAGGTAATAACCAGTAGGCCCTGGAAGAACCTATGACCCCAGGTATAAAAATGAAGAGAATGACCTGTGTCAAACTGCTCCCCTAAAATCCCGATGTCATGGGCCCCGAAAGGAAACAGCACAATGTATAAGAATGCAATATATGAACAGTGCAGTGAGCAAATTCTGAGTAGAGTAAGGAATCAGGCTGCAGGGCAAGGATCCAGGGATATAAGAACAGAAACAAACATGTTCAGGGTTCAGGATACAGGATACAGGAATCAGGGTTCAGGTCCAGGATCAGGATCACAGATAAACAGGCTGCAGGTCACGGCACAAGGACAATACCAGGGCAAGGTGTGTGTGCACTTGCCGGGTATTTATACTATAGCTGCTATCAAAGTCAGGTGATGCCTAATTGCAGAAGGTAATGCCTGCTCCATCACGGACATCACCCGCTGCCATCTCCATGCACTTTGCACCCGCTCTACAGATCGTGCTATTGGATTTTTTGTTGTTTTTTTATTTCAGCACTCACCAGTTTTGTATGTTTTAACGTTCCTTGTGAATAAATTTACGGAGTACACTTAGATTGTGTCCCCCTATATATATTTTTTATACATATCGGGACGCCTGTACCACCACATCCATCACCATTGCTGGCCTGGAGGCTTATCATACCGGACCTCTATGCTGGGCTGAAATCCTATCGTGCTGGATCGAAGATCTTTGTAGTAGTATCGGGAGGTACCAATATCCCTGTTATTTGACCTACTGTATTACAGAGGTCCATCATATCCGGTAAGCATCACTTGGATTACACGGTGGAGGATATTGTCATGCATTGTGGAGAACATATTCTATCTTTTATCACAAAGAATCTTCATTTCCATCTGTTTGGATATAGCAGCTTCCTACTTATATGGACTGGACTTGTTCCTTTCTTCTTTTTTCTTATATTTGATTGTGCTACACTTACCATCGTAACCTACAGTGTTCAGCTTGCAGTTACTGGTATTCTGTTGTTTGTTTACGCTGATTGCTTTCCATTTATAGTGCCTGCTCCACACTGCCAGGATCCATCTGCTGGTGGACTCCAGTACTGCGGCCCAAAGATGACATAATACCAGCAGGAAAAAGCTCTGACAGTTCCAAACTGCCAGGAGACACCTGCTGGTGGACCTCAGTACTGGACGCCAAATGATAAATATGACCAGTGGAGGGAACCTTTCCTGATAGTACCCCCCCTCAAAGGATCGACCTCCGGACGCTCCAACTAGCCGTTGCTGGGAAAGTCCATGGCGTCAAGCCAGGCAGCGAGCAAAGTCACATCAGGTTGGGCAATAAGTACGTCAAGTTGGGTAGCAGGCACAGGAACCTCAAGCTGAGTAGCAGGCAGGCACATTGAGCTGGGTGGCAGACACATTGAACTGGGCAACAGGCACAACAAACTGGGCAACAGGCATGGGTGCATCAAGCTGGGCCGCCGGCATGGGCGCATCAAGCGGGGCAACAGGCACAGGCACATCAAGCAGGGCAGCAGGCACAGGCACATCAAGCGGGGCAGCAGGCACAGGCACATCAAGCGGGGCAGCAGGCACTTCAAGCTGGGCAACAGGCACGGGCACTTCAAGCTGGGCAACAGGCACGGATACATCAAGATGGGTAGCAGACAGTGGCCCATCAGGTTGGGCAGCAGACAGTGGCACATCAGGCTGGACAGCAGACAGAGGCTCATCAGACTGGGCAGCGTACAGGAACACATCAGGCTGGGCAGCGGACAGAGGCTCGTCAGGCTGGGCATCAGACAGAAGCACATCAGGCTGGGCAGCAGATAGGTACATATCAGGCTGGGCAGCAGATAGGTACACATCAGGCTTGGCAGCAGATAGGTACATATCAGGTTGGGCAGCAGACAGAGGCTCATCAGACTGGGCAGCAGACAGAGGCTCATCAGGCTAGGCAGCAGACAATAACACATCAGGCTGGGCAGCAGGCTCTGCAGGTCAGGAAACAGGCAACGCACCCTCAGACTGGGAAGCTGGCTCTGTTTCTTCAGGCTGGAACGCTGGCTCTGGTTCTTTGGGCTGGAATGCTGGCTCTGGCTCCTCCGGCTGGAACGCTGGCACCTCCGGCTGGAACTCTGGCACCTCCGGCTGGAACTCTGGCACTTCAGACTGGAACTCTGGCACTTCGGGCTGGGATACTGGCATCGGAACTTCAAGCTAGGACAGATTGGTGGTTGTGGAGGCAGGTTGGGTTAATGGCAGGATCATTTTGGTCAGGAAAAACTTTAGTTTTTTCTTTGGCTTAGCCTCTGAAGCTCTATAGGTGACAGCAGGACTGTAGGTAAGGGGTGCAACAGACTGGGAAGGAGGATTGGGATATGGCAGAGAAGAGGTAACAGTAGCTGGGGGAAGATCTTGTGGGTTTGTAGGCAGTGGGGAAGAGGCAGGTGGGTTGAATGCTGGATAGGTACAGGGAGCAGAGATCGGATATGAGTATTTGGTTGGGAGCAGCGTATACTGGGCTGCAACAGAGGTTGACGTGGCTGATGGGGAAACATACATTTGGGTAGGTTGGTGTCTGATGGCAGAGGTGGTTTGTTTGGCTGGGGCTGATTGCACCATGTCAGACCATGCTGAAAGTATGGGTTGTTCAAACTGTAGTTTTAAATCTCCCTGTCTAACAAACAGGCTTAGTAGTGCTCACAAAAATCGTCGGGATCATCTTCAAAAAGCCACACTAGGGATACAACCTGATTCACATTAAAAGGAGGAGTGAAATCATCATGGCCTTCTGGGATGCAGGGCAGGGCCAGCTCAGTACAGGCTGGACCTCCACAAACAATATATAACCCTGATCGGCCTGGGAGTGAGCCAAACAGATAGCTGCAAACAATTGGTCACTAGACCATCCTTTCAAAGCCTGGTGGCAATAATCACTACTTTCAGATGCCAGCAGAGAAAAATAAATAACCTCATCGGCATTCAACCAAACTGAATCAAAATGGTTCCCCTGTGCAGCCACTTCTGGTCAGGTATTCTGGCCCTGGTATTCTGTCATAAACCAGATGTGAACAGAACTGTGTGACTGTGACAGAGTGAACCAGACATAAACAGGTGAAAGTAAATAAGTTTATTAAAGTAAATGCATATAAATGTGAACACACCACCAATACAAACAGAGTGAACAAACTGAACAACCAAACAGTGATAATAAACCAACCAGTATATATATAGCAAAAGGGAGTGCCAGAATCGTAGTCAAGCCAGGCCAGGGTCATAAACAGGAGATCAGCAGATGGGGGGCCAGGAGTAAACAGACAGGCAACAAGATGGAAGGAATGAGCCAGGCAAAAGCCATTGGTTGTAGTGAGGGGCATGGTAGCCTGCAGGATTGGCGGGGGGGGGGTCCCCATCTCTGCTTTAAAAAAACAGACAAAAAAATAGCTCTCGATAAGCTGTAAGAAGAAAAAAAGGAGAAAAAATTCCTAAAAAAGGGAAGTAACGACTTCCAAAAAATTTATAAATGGAACCAACATTGAGAGATATATCTCTCTATATGAGAGAGAGTGACCTAGCAACAGAGGGGTCACTGAGACAGCCATGACACATATTATCTGGTCATGGAGTAAAGATAATAAAGATTAATGGAGATTGGGTCTCTTCAGGTTGGAAATCTGTGGGAGTTGGCTCGTTGCGGTGTGGAAAAGGCCTTCTGGGATTTTCATTGGACTGGGGTCCAGATCTTGGCTGGTGCGGTGAGTGATTTAGGATTCGGAGCTTGGGGTGGGAGATCTTCTTCAGGCAGAGGTGGAATGCCCAAGTTGCGGATGAGAGCTTCACTTTCGTAGAGATCTCTTAGGGAGTATTGGACGCCATCTTTAGAAGCGGATAAGCGAAAGGGGAATTTCCATCGGTAAGGAACCTGATGATTTTGCAAATGTGTAGTGACAGGTTGGAAGCTGCGCCTTTTGGCCAAAGTAATCAGGGATAGGTCACTGAATATCTGGATCTTATTTTGTTTAAAGTCAATACGTGACTTGTTGCGTGTTGCCGAAGTGAGGGCTTCTTTGCTCTCGTAATAGTGGAAACGGACAATAACATCTCTGGGGTTAGCATTGGAGGGGGTTTTGAGGCCAAGGATCAGCTTCAGGTTGGAAGCTGCGCCTTTTGGCCAAAGTAATCAGGGATAGGTCACTGAATATCTGGATCTTATTTTGTTTAAAGTCAATACGTGACTTGTTGCGTGTTGCCGAAGTGAGGGCTTCTTTGCTCTCGTAATAGTGGAAACGGACAATAACATCTCTGGGGTTAGCATTGGGAGGGGGTTTTGAGGCCAAGGATCTATATGCCCTGTCCATACGCCAATCTTTGTTTGGGATATGTGGAGCCAAAGTAACAAATAGGCCCAAAAGATAGGAACGTAGCTCCTTGTCACTAACCGTCTCAGGAATCCCTCTAATTCTCAGGTTCTGACGTCTTTCTCCAAATCTTCCTGCTGCAGCTGGAGTTTGGAGACTGTATGTTTCATGCAGGCATTATCTTCTTCGGGGAACATGCACATATTGGGTCAGTTCATCAAACTTATTCTCCAAAGTGTTAGTACGTTCTCCCAGCTGGTCAATTTCTTCCCGCAACTCGTGTGCTATTTTACCCACCTCTTCGGCGATGCTGTGGGTCAAATCGTGCAGCAATGAGTTCAATTTCAAATCGAGGACAGCCACTGTCATGACATCTGTGGGGTGGTCGGGTGGAAGAGAATGTTGGGAATGTTGGGAGCCGATCTTACCCATGCAGTGCCAGGGAGGATCGAGTAGTCTGCCGTATAACTCCTAGGGTTAGGGAAGGTCTGTTAGCTTCGTAGGAGCCGCGGGTAAGGAGACAGGGACTGGAGCTCTCCTCTTACATGTCCACCATCCTCCACGCCGCGCATGCGCCCCCTATAGTGTAAGTCTTTAACTTCAAATATGTATGATGTAGTAAAAGTTGATAGTAGATCCACCACCAAAGTGGGATAAAGCCTCTATAGATCGCTTTTTGGAAGCCGATCTTACCCATGCAGTGCCAGGGAGGATCGAGTAGTCTGCCGTATCACTTCTAGGGTTAGGGAAGGTCTGTTAGCTTCGTAGGAGCCGCGGGTAAGGAGACAGGGACCGGAGCTCTCCTCTTACACGTCCGCCATCCTGCACGCCGCGCATGCGCCCCCTATAGTGACAGTCTTTAACTTCAAATATGTATGATGTAATAACAGTTGATAGTAGATCCACCACCAAAGACACCAGAAGCTGCTTACCAGAGGGATTGAACTCAAATAGGTTTACACCTAGTGAGTCAATCAAGCTTTGTGGTATAATATACCAAGGGGATCAGATGCTCTATCCAGATATGACCTCCAGATGGACCTCCGAACAGGTGCAAGGTATGGATGGACTCAGTAGATATAGGCAGTCAGCCCCACCATTAAAAGAAAGAGGAAGGCATATTAGACATGTGCACCATCAATAAATTTGTTTTGTTTTGTTCCGTTCCGTTTCGTATCAGAATTAATTCGTATTTCGTCATTTGTGTCCGAAATTTTGTACGAAATATGAATTTTTGTTAGGTTCGTTGACTTTCGTAACAATTATGAATGTTCGTTATGATGAATTTATCATTATGAGGGGTTGACACCATCCCTGTGCTGTGCTGACTTCCTGGGTTTTTAGGAATTTGGATCCAAAATTCGTAAATTAAATTTCGTATTTCGTACAAAATTTGGAAGCATAGCATATCATATTTCAGATCCTCCCGAATGTTCGAATTTTCGATTCGTACGAAACTAATCGCACATGTCAAAGGCATAAAGCGTAACTCCATATGGAAATTTTAATACATGAAAAGCAAAGGAAATACACTCATGTGTTTAGCAGTAAAATCAATTGCTTGTATAAAAGAAGACAGCATATCCTACTGACGCGTTTTGACTTAGAAGTCATCATCTGGGGTGCTGGACCACTGTACTGGCTGAGTATTTATAGATACTGGTTACCCCCAACAAGTGGCAACTCCATCTGATTGAAAGTGCAAATTATGGAGATTTCTTCCTAGTTCCTCCAAAATGGCGCCTGGGCTTGCATTCCAAGCAGGCGCCCGGACAAGAGTTCCAAGCCTCATTTTAACATGTGAAAGAGGATGTGACATCATGTGGAACAGTGACTGGTTTAAACAGCCAAAAACATGGCACCACTATTCTGGGGGACATATAGGAGCGGATGTGGCTTAAAACGGCGTAATGTCAAGTGTATATAACCTACAACATGGCGCCGTTTGTCATAAGGACAAGTATATTAATACACTAAGTCACAGGGTATCGCCCTTATGGCAGCAAAAATGGAAAACAATACAATACATCCAAACATTGCTCTAGCCTAAACATGGGCAGCATGGCGGTGTAGTGGCCAGCACTCCCACCCAGCAGCAAAAGGGTCACTGGTTTGAATCCTGAGATTCCATGTGGGGGTAAAAAAAAGAAAAAAAAAACAATATAAAAATTATGTAATATATATAAAACATATATGATACTAAGGTGTGACAAATGATGGCACCCCTCAAAAAGGACACTTTATTGGTTGGATTGAGCTGATATTCGTGATAGGGACCAACCGTATATATTCAAATTAAAGATATAAGAAATTCAAAATACATTCTAAAATATATGTTATCAGAAAAATTAATAAAAATACCCTCATAAAAACATTTAAAAATACTTGTAAAAAATCTCTTATAAAGGATATTCTAATAGGTACCAACTGGACCCTAAAGTACCAGAAATAGAGAAAAGGCATCATGCTTGGTTGATAAAAGCAATGATGTCCCATTCTACGCTCAACCCAAAAGGGGAGTATGTCTGCGATTGGTGGATCTAATAATTCTTCAAGCGAGAGATTCCCCTTGTCTTAGCTCCTCCTCTCCAATGAGGTGTATATTTATGTATGACAAGAAATTGAGAACCAGTAGGGTCTCGTCTGTGATGCTCTCTATAATGTCGAGGCACATTGTGTTTGACGTCACCACTTTTTATTTTAGCGATATGTTCGCTGACTCTAACAGAGAAAGCTCGAATTGTACAGCCCACATACCGCTTCCCGCAGGGGCAGGTAATCAGATAAATGACATGTGGTAGCACAAGTGCAGAAAGTTTTAATAGGATATGTACAGTTTGTAGTGTTCGATTTAAACTCAAGGCTTTTACGTCTACCACAGGAATTGTATTGACATACAGTGCATTTTTTGCAGGGAAAATAACCCACTAAGTTATGAAAAAAAAGAAGGTAGTTTATGATATTAGGTGCAATTTTTCCCTGCAAAGAAGGCACACCTCTAAAGATGACCTTAGGTTGTTCTGGGAGTATTTCCTTTAAAACACTGTCATTCCTAAGTATATCTCAATGTCGGTAAATTATGTTTTTGATTTCTCTGTGTTGGACTGAAAAAGTGGTGAGCATAGAGCATTTAAAGGAGCTATCTTGTTCACGAGGAGGTTTTGGTGTCAGCAAAGAATTTCTGTCAATTGCAGCCACTCTATTTATTTCTGAGGTTAACGATGTTGGGTCGTACCCCTTTTCTATGAATCTGTCCCTCAGTGTTGATGCTTGAGTAAAATAGTTGTTTACATCAGTGCAATTCCTGCGCAAACTCAGGAACTGACAACGAGGCACAGACTGTAACCAGGATTGGTGGTGACAGCTGTCAATTGGTATAAAGCTATTGCGGTCAGTATTTTTGAAGTAAGTTTTAAACTTAAATTGGCGTGAGAACATCTCGATTTCGAGATCCAAAAAGTGAATTTTAGATGAGCTAAATTCATATGTCAACAAAATCCCCCGATCGTTGTCATTTAAAAACACAAAGGAATCCCTGAGGGATTCAGGGGTGTCATCCCATAGGAGGAGGATGTTGTCTATATGTCCGGCCCACAGTACCAATGAGGGCCTGTGTTCATAATAGACGACATCCTCCTCCCATTTTGCCACAAAAAGGTTGGCAAGGCTGGGGGCAAATTTTAGCCCCCATAGCCACACCCTTCTATTGCAAGAAAAACTTTTGGTCAAACCAGAAGTAGTTGTGTTTGGTAGCGAATTGTAATAGCTCAATAATATATTCACTTTGTTTATTGGTAATGGAATGGTCCCTGTTCAGAAAATGTGTCACCGCTTCTATACCTCTGGTATGGGGGATACAGGTGTACAATGATGCCACGTCTGCAGTAGCCATCAGCAGGTCCCCCCCAATCTCCACACTTTCAAGTAGCCTAATGGTATCAGTCGTAACCTTAAGATACGATGGAGTACCTTTGACCAATGGTTGAAGGTAGAAATCAATATATTTACCGATACGTGATGTTACAGAGTCGATTCCACTTATGATCGGTCGACCCGGAGGGTGAACAGGATTCTTGTGGATCTTGGGCAATTGGTACATGATTGGGATTCTAGGTGCAGTAGGTACTAGGTAAGCCCTTTCTTTTTTATTTAGAATCTGCTCATTAAAACCTTTTAAAACTAGTTGGTCCAGCTCTTTTTTTATATTGGGCAGTAGGGTTACTGGTAAGTTCCCTATATGTGTCCTGGTTGCTTAATATCATATACATTTCTTGAATGTAGTCCAGTCTGTCCTGCATGACTATGCCTCCGCCCTTATCGGCAGGACGGACTACAATGTCTTTCCTCTCGCACAGTGATTTGAACCCGAGCGTTGGAAAGGACTGGTTATATGTCTTTTTGGGATCCTGGATAGGGAGATAAAAGAACTGAAAGATAAGCTTTTACAGTTCAAAAATTCCCAAGAGTATCATTCTCTTTCCTCTAATCTTCTGTCTTTTCTTGAGAAGGAAGATAGAGAGCAAAAGAATAAAAAATACAAAAAATACTCTCGAGATGCGGGGGATTATAAATCAGGGTTGGTTTTCAGTTGGCAAAAGACATTGTTAGCGAACACCAATCCTGAAGTCTCTTCTATGGCTGTCGTAAATGGTCCCCATGCTGTCAATAATATGGTGAACACCAGCCATTCCAGTCACACACAACCTAAACCCCCACCTACACCTAGAGGGTACTTACATGAACCTGTAGGTCATTTAGGTCCACAGAGAGGTAGGCATCCCAGTTATCATACCCCTCCACCACCACATCGTGGACGGGCCAATAATCTGAATAAGAGGGGAGGTAGAGGTCACTCCAGAGGCAACCAACACTACCATCAGACTCCTCATTATGTCGATTATAGAAATTATGGATACAACGGGTCCCCTGTGAGAACCTATGATTATCCACGCCCCATGACTCTCGTTATTATGACCATCCATCAATCCCAGTGTACAACAGATTTCCTCCACTCCGTAATAGAAAGTGATCAATCATATAACAGGAACGAATATAATCATTCTTCATTAAGTCAAAATCGATATGATTTAAAACGGAAACTAGGATTTTTGTCAGGACACACAGGGAAGAAAAAGGTCTTTGGACCCAAAAGAGGTTCTAGAGGGGGGCGGGGGATTCCTGAGAAGAAAAAAGAAAAAGGTCATGATAGGCAATGGAGTTTTTAATGTAAGCACTAAGGAATTGACCACTCAGGAAATTATGATACTAGACAAGGGTTTAAAATTTGCCCTCCAGGGGCGTGGCCTAGCCCATGGAGCCGTAGGACGCACATTGCAGCGGCTCCCAGTCCTGACGGTCTCCACGAGACTATAGCTTTGACACTACTACTCACATCACCTCCACACCACACCGATGGGCAAAGGAAAGCCCAAGGATCACCCCAAGCCCTCCGGCGATCGCATACAGAGTGATTTGGGCAAGTTTGTGACACGGGCTTCCGCGGCCTACAGCACACAGGGGAAATCCAAGATGGCGCCGGCACCTCCGTCCCCCGGCCGCTCTGAGCCCTCAGACACCATGCAGGTACTCTCCAGAGGCCACTCTGCCTCACTAGCAGACTTAGAGCCCTTGCTGCATAGCCCCCACAGCCCCCCACTGCCACTCTCAGGCATCCCTGAACTCAGGGGACGGATGGGACATAGAATCACAGATGCGATCCCTTCAAACGTACCTGCGATCCCTTCCAACCAAAGCTGATTTTGAGCATTACACCTCCCATATGGAGAAGACTTACAGACAGGAGATTGCAGAGCTTAAAGGAGATATGGGGATCCACATAGAAGATGTGGAACATACCACTGAAGGTATATGCACCACCTTGCAATCCCATGAGGAAATTTTGAACTCTCATACTGTTCTGATACAACAGCTCGTGTACCACCAGGATGACATTGAGAACCATAACAGACGGAACAATATCAGAATTTGTGGTATCCCAGAAAACCATTGAGCATAAAGACCTGGCAGGGGCTGTAACTATCATTTTTAATCAGTTGCTCCAACAACCCAAAGACACCCACATTGAATTGGACAGAGTACACGGGACCTCAGACCCATGAAACCCTGACTTAATATGACCAAGACAGAGGCCCTCAACATATCCCTACCACCCTCCATCCTTACCCAAGTACAGACCAACTTCTCATTACAATGGGGATCAAACGGGATTCCCTACCTTGGAATTATAATCCCATCCAACTTGTCAGATCTCTATAATCTTAACTATCTCCCCTTGCTATCACGTATACGGAAAGAATTAGATACTTGGAACACGAGTTTGGTCATACTTGGAACACGAGCTACCCTAGTTTGGTCGCATCAACACACTTAAAATGGACACCCTTCCCAAATTACTTTACTTATTTCAGACAGTACCTATAAATATCCCTAAACAATTCTTTAACTACCTAAGATCTATGTCCATACGCTTCATCTGCTTCGCTCACTGACCCATGATCAACTACCGCCTTATACCAGGAAGTGGGCCACAGACCTGGGAAGAGACCTCTCATTGGTTGACTGACAAAAATCATTCCACTTTACACACAAATCCTCCATCTCTTGTTACACGCAGGAGAAGAATTTCAAACTCTTATCTAGATGTACAGAGACCCCCAATCACTCCACAGAATTTTTCCATCTACTCCTGCATCCTGTTAGAGATGCGGAGACACAGATGGAAGCTATCCCCCCCCCTTTATCCTTTTCTTCTCTTCTCTGATTCATACTACAAGGCCTCAGAACAGGTGGTTCTCGGTTGTATCACACATCAGATATTTTGCGACAAACTGTGCATAAACCAAACCAAGCTAATATACGTTTATGTATCTATATTGCACCGGCCTATATTCAAAATATACCAACTATGCAGACTGTTTCTTTTTTATTACATACCCACTGTGTTGAACGTACTATTGTATTATGCTTGGCAATGTTTTACCTTGTAAAAACTTAATAAAAACATATTTCACTCTAAAATTTCCCCCCCAAAAGAAATTAGACAAATTCCACACCTTTATAGACGTCCATAAATTTATTAGGAAGATTAATATCCAACGTTATCTAGCTTCCAATACGTCTTCTCAATTTCAAAGAGCTGCTTCTTCAGGCATGGTACATTCGGGGGTGTCTAATCCGTCTTTATTCAGCCCTGCCATCAGCTCTACCTGCAGCTCCTGCCGTCAACATTTTTAGGGACCTAGTTTTGCAAGATTTAGCCAAGCTTCCTCCCAAAAAGACATATAACCAGTCCTTTCCAACTTTCGGGTTCAAATCACTGTGCGAGAGGAAAGACATTGTAGTCCATCCTGCCGATAAGGGAAGAGGCATAGTCGTGCAGGACAGACTGGACTACATTCAGGAAATGTATAGGATATTAAGTGACCAGGACACATATAGGGAACTTACCAGTAACACTACTGCACAATATAAAAAAGAGCTGTACTAACTAGTTTTAAAAGGTTTTAATCGGTAAATATATTGATTTCTACCTTCAACCATTGGTCAAAGGTACTCCATCGTATCTTAAGGATACTACTGATACCATTAGGCTATTTGAAAGTGTGAAGATTGGGGGAGACCTGCTGATGGCCACTACAGATGTGGCATCATTGTAAACCTGTATCCCCATACCAGAGCTATAGAAG
This sequence comes from Lithobates clamitans, assembly GCA_037952925.1. NCBI lineage: Eukaryota > Metazoa > Chordata > Amphibia > Anura > Ranidae > Lithobates > Lithobates clamitans. Next base: position 67,309 of record JBBGZY010001041.1, on the reverse strand, counting down.
CGGTCACACATTTTCTGAACAGAACAACGGGGTTCCCCTGGGTGGACTTTCCTGGCACTTGCAACAAGTAAAAAGTATAGAGGTGTGTAGGAAATCAAGAGCAATATATAAGAGTTGGGCTTGAGAAGAGTTTTTTCATCATCATTGGTTTTGTTTATTTGCTTATCATGGCTATCATGTATTATGCACTATGTTAGTCAAAATTACTCACTGCTTGTTTTTATCCATATGTACTTGTGAATACGAATAAAATTTGTACTTTTTTTATATATTGCTCTTGATTTCCTACACACCTCTATACTTTTTACTTGTTGCAAGTGCCAGGAAAGTCCACCCAGGGGAACCCCGTTGTTTTGTGTCTTCAGATTATTGGACGTGGCACGGCCCTCTTGGTCCTAAACTGGTTGGTCAACCTTTTTTCTGTTACATTTTCTGAACAGGGACCATTCCATTACCAATAAACAAAGTGAATATATTATTGAGCTATTACAATTCGCTACCAAACACAACTACTTCTGGTTTGACCAAAAGTTTTTCTTGCAACAGAAGGGTGTGGCTATGGGGGCTAAATTTGCCCCCAGCCTTGCCAACCTTTTTATGGCAAAATAGGAGGAGGATGTCATCTATTCTGAACACAGCCCCTCATTGGTACTGTGGGCCAGATATATAGATGACATCCTCCTCCTGTGGGATAGCACCCCTGAATCCCTCAGGGATTTCTTTGTGTTTTTAAATTACAATGATCGGGGGATTTCGTTGACATATGAATTTAGCTCATCTAAAATTCACTTTTTGGATCTCAAAATCGACAATTTAAGTTTAAAACTTACTTCAAAAATACTGACCACAATAGCTTTATACCTGTTGACAGCTGTCACCACCAATCCTGGTTACAGTCTGTGACTCATAGTCAGTTCCTGAGATTGCGCAGGAATTGCACAGATGTAAACAACTATTTTACTCAAGCATCAACAGTGAGGGACAGATTCATAGAAAGGGGGTAGGACCTAACAGCGTTAACCTCAGAAATAAATAGAGTGGCTGCAATTGACAGAAATTCTTTGCTGACACCAAAACCTCCTCGTGAACAGGATAGCTCCTTTAAGAGCTCTATGCTCACCACTTTTTCAGTCCAACACAGAGAAATTAAAAACATAATTTACCGATATTGGGATATACTTAGGAATGACCATGTTTTAAAGGAATTACTCCCAGAACAACCTAAGGTCATCTTTAGAGGTGTGCCTTCTTTGCAGGGAAATATTGCACCTAATATCATAAATCCCTCATACGATCTTCTTTTTTTCATAACTTAGTGGGTTATTTTCCCTGCAAAAAATGCACTGTATGTCAATATAATTCCTAAAGTAGACGTAAAAGCCTCGAGTTTAAATCGAACACTACAAACTGTACATATCCCATTAAAACATTCTGCACTTTTGCTACCACACATGTCATTTATCTGATTACCTGCCCCTGCGGGAAGCAGTATGTGGGCCGTACAATTCGAGCTTTCTTTGTTAGACGTCAAACATAATGTGCCTCGACATTATAGAGAGCATCACAGACGAGACCCTACTGGTTCTCAATTTCTTGTCACAAATAAATATACACCTCCTTGGAGGGGAGGAGCTAAGACAAGGGGAGTCTCTCGCTTGGAGACTTATTGCATCCACCAATTGTAGACCTACTTGCCTTTTGGGTTGAACATAGAATGGGACATCAATGCTTTTATCAACCAAGCATGATGCCTTTTCTATATTTATGGTACTTTAGTGTCCAGTTGCTACCTATTAGTTTTTTTAAAAGTATTTTTAAATGTTTTTATGAGGGTATTTTTATAAATTTTTCTGATAACATATATTTTAGAATGTATTTGGATTCCTTATTTGAATATATACTGGTTTGGTCCCTATCATGAATATCAGCTCGATCCAACCAATAACGTGTCCTTTTTGAGGGGTGCCATCACTTGTCACACCTAAGTATCATATATTTTTATATATATTACATAATTTTTATATTTTTTTTTACATTTTTTTTTTTACCCCCACATGGAATCTCAGGATTTGAACCGGCAACCCTTTTGCTGCTGGGTGGCAGTGCTGGCCACTACACCGCTGTGCTGCCTAGGGTTAGGCAGGAGCAATGTTTGGATGTATTGTATAGTTTTCCATTTTTGCTGCCACCTTGTGACTTAGTGTATTAATATGCTTGTCCTTATGACAAATGGCACCATGTTGTAGGTTATATACACCTGACTAGGGATGGGCTTTATGTTTGGGTCGAACATGAGTTCGACTCGAACATTGGCTGTTCACCCGTTCGCTGAACAGCGAACAATTTGGGGTGTTTGCAGCAAATTCGAAAGCCGCGGAACACCTTTAAAAGGCGTATATGCATGGTATTGTCATAAAAAGTGTTTGGGGACCTGGGTCCTGCCCCAGAGGACATGTATCAATGCAAAAAAAAGTTTTAAAAACGGCCGTTTTTTTGGGAGCAGTGATGCTCAATGCTTAAAGTGAAACAATAAAAGTGTAATATTCCTTTAAATTTCGTACCTGGGGGGTGTCTATAGTATGCCTGTAAAGGGGCGCATGTTTTCTGTGTTTAGAACAGTCTGACAGCAAAATGGCATTTCTAAAGGAAAACAAGTCATGTAAAACTACTATCGCTACTATCACTACTACTTGGGGGGTGTCTATAGTATGCCTGTAAAGGGGCGCATGTTTCCCGTGTTTAGAACAGTCTGACAGCAAAATGACATTTCTAAAGGAAAAAAAGTCATGTAAAACTGCTATCGCTACTATCATTACTAACTACTGTAAAACTACTATCGCTAGCGCCGGCTATAATGAATTGTTGGTCCGGCAATACACATAAAAGTTAATTGATAAAAACGACATGGGATTCCCCCACAGGGGGACCCCAAACCAAAATTAAAAAGAAAAATGCATGGGAGTCCCCCTAAATTCCATACCAGGCCCTTCAGGTCTGGTATGGATATTAAGGGGAACCCCGCGGGACTCAGAACGAGGTCTGGTGTGTATTTATGAGGTGGTGGTTCAGCACGCACCCGTTCCTCATTGACAGCATCAACCTATGACGAAACACGTCTGGAGGAGGATACGTGCTGACGTCACCACACTGTTGTCCTAGGAGGACGGGAAGTTTTATTGTAGCCGGCCGGCTCTGCTCTTTTAACGCGATTTACCTGCAATTAATATGTAAGTGCATTACTATTTTAAAATAAACTGTATTTAAGCGAGATTACGCTATGGTCGTTTCTCTTCCATACCCTGTTACCACTGAGGTCTAAGGGCTATTTACGGCATAAGGGACTGGAGCACGCATTCACATCCAGTGACTACCCCTGCCTGGACGCTCCTTCCGGACTAGCAAAGGCCTTGGCTGGGCTATAGCCACCCGCTTTCCCTTGCTTACTATCTGGTAAGCGTGTTTTTTATCAGGTGATAGCACTGCTAAGAATATAGCTCACCCGGGTGTCGCTTGTTTGAAATGTACTTCAATATTCTGGATCATACAACGTACTGCTGACCTTCATTTTTATATAGCGCAGCTATCCCTTTCCAAATTCTCAACTATTCCTGTCTGCTCATGACCTTGACCTTTTGGCATGTCCCGACTATCCCTGTTTGCCTGTGACCCTGAACCTTTGGCATGTACTCTGTTGTCCTTGTCTGCTTGTGGCCCCGACCTTGGCTTATTCCCTTACTATCCCTATCCTCCTGTTGCCTACTGTGGGTGTGAGCTAGGGGACCTGGGGGTCGCGACCTGGAGCCAGTTGCAGCCCAGTCCATCCTCACCACTAGAGGCTCTGTAGAACACCTGCTGGCTCTTAGACTCCGCGCCCTAGGGAATCTTACGCTCTAACCCCGGTGGGATCTGTGTTGGTGTTCCAGTGGCCCTGCCTTCCTTACCACCCTGATTCTCATCCACAGCAGTCAGCCGTAGGGTCCACTACCTTGCGGTGCACTCCTGATCCCAACGGTGTGCATCTGTCACCTAGCCTCAAGGTGACCTGACAAACCGAAGCGTCACACGGTGGGAGTCTCCCACTGAGGCGGATCGTGCAGACGGAGCGGAGAAGAACCCGGAAGAAGATGGAGGATGAGAAGAGCAGAGGAAGAAGAAGATGGAGAAGAAAAGGATGGAGAAGAAGAAGATGGAGAAATAAGAAGAACACCGAAGGAAGGCCAGAAGAAAGAAGATGGAAGAGAAGCGGAAAGAAGTAATTAATAAAGGACTTGTCAAAAACCGTCTCTTGTGTTTTTTAACCTTTTTGACACTTTTTTGTGAAATGGTAGGGGTACATTTGTACCCCATTCACACGGGGGGCGGGATCTGGGGGTCCCCTTCCTAAAGGGGCTTCCAGATTCCGATAAGCCCCCCGCCTGCAGACCCCCACAACCACCGGGCAAGGGTTGTGGAGCTGAGGCCCTTCTCCACATCAACATGGGGACAAGGTGCTTTGGGGGCTACCCCAAAGCACCCTCCCAATATTGAGGGCATGTGGCCTGGTATGGTTCAGGATGGGGGGCACTCTCTTGTCCCCCCTCTTTTCCTGCGGCCTGCCAGGTTGCATGTTCAGATAAGGGTGTAGTATGGATTTTTGGGGGGACCCCACACCATTTTTTTTAAAAATGTTGGCGCGTGGTTCCCCTTAAAATCTATACCAGACCTGAGGGGCCTGGTATGGAATTTAGGGGGACCCCCACGCTTTTTTTTTAAATTTTGGTTCGGGGTTAACCTGTGGGGAAATCCCATGCCGTTTTTATCAATTAACTTTTATGTGTATTGCTAAACCAGCAATTCATTATAGCCGTCGCCAGCGATAGTAGTTTTACAGTAGTTAGTAGTGATAGTAGCGATAGTAGTTTTACATGACTTTTTTTCCTTTAGAAATGTCATTTTGCTGTCAGACTGTTCTAAACATGGGAAACGTGCGCCCCTTTACAGGCATACTATAGACACCCCCAGGTAGTAGTGATAGTAGCAATAGTAGTTTTACATGACTTTTTTCCTTTAGAAATGCAATTTTGCTGTCAGACTGTTCTAAACATGGGAAACATGCGCCCCTTTACAGGCATACTATAGACACCCCCCAGGTACGAAAATTTAAAGGAATTTAAAGGAATTTTATTGTTTCACTTTAAGCATTATTAAAATCACTGCTCCCCAAAAAATGTCAGTTTTTAAAACTTCTTTTTGCATTGATACATGTCCCCTGGGGCAGGACCCAGGTCCCCAAACACATTTTATGTCAAAAACTTGCATATAAGCCTTTAAAATGAGCACTTTTGATTATTCATGTTCGTATCCCATAGACTTTAACGGTGTTTGCGTGTTCAAACAAATGTTTTGCCTGTTCGCATGTTCTGGATGCGAACCGAACCGGGGGGTGTTCGGCTCATCCCTACACCTGACATTGCGCCATTTTAAGCCACATCCGCTCCTATATGTCCCCCAGAATAGTGGTGCCATGTTTTTGGCTGTTTAAACCAGTCACTATTCCACATGATGTCACATCCTCTTTCACATGTTAAAACCAGGAAGTAATCCTCCTCTGCATATGAAAACAAGGCTTGAAATGCAAGCCCGGGCGCCATTTTGGAGGAACTAGGAAGTAATCTCCATAATTTGCACTTTCAATCAGACGGAGCTGCCACTTGTTATGGGGGTAACCAGTATCTATAAATACTCAGCCAGTACAGTGGTCCAGCACTCCAGATGATGACTTCTAAGTCGAAACACATCGGTAGGATATACTGAGACCACTGTCTTCTTTTATACAAGCGCTTGATTTTACTGCTAAACACGTGAGTGTATTTCCTTTGCTTTTCATGTATTAAAATTTCCATACGGAGTTACGCTATAAGCCTTACTCTTTCTTTTAATCGTGGGGCTGACTGCCTATATACTGAGTCCATCCATACCTTACACCTGTTCGGAGGTCCATCTGGAGGTCACATCTGGATAGAGCATCTGATCCCCTTGGTATATTATACCACAAATCTTGATTGACTCACTAGGTGTACACCTATTTGAGTTCAATCCCTCTGGTAAGCAGCCTATGGTGTCTTTGGTGGTGGATCTACTAACAACTGTTATTACATCATACAAATTTGAAGTTAAAGACTGTCACTATATCATATCCACATGTGGTTGAGGATTATCATCACACATGATTGAAGTTTTTCACTGACTTTTTTTGAACATCACACGTCCAACTTCCTCTGTTTATAGACATCAAATGTCATAATAGAGAACTGCTTGGAGTATTTTTGCGCACTTAATTTATTATTCAAGTTTTTTGTACTCATATTATTTGTTATGGTTTATATGATCACATAAGCGCTGCACATTTCACCTAATTTGAAGAGCTTGGCTTACCTGGCTGTGGCGGGGTAGGGAACACCCCTGCTCTGTCAGTTTGGGCATTTTCCATCCCCTGAGGGACTGCAGGCTGCCGTGCTCTGAACCTGCAAAGAGTAACAGAGGGGCGGAAGTGCAATCTTCGCTATCGGCCTGCGACATGGCTCCAGCTATAAGACAAGGTGAAGGAGCTGATGAACCACTATAGAACCCCAAGATACCTGCTCACATCCCAAATGCAACTAGAAGGAAACTGCCGATTGCAATCTCCCTCTAGCAGCCATGAAGCAAGGAGAGGGGGGTGCATGTGTAAGAGGAGTCATAAAAGGTAGGATAGTGAGCGGAGTTGTATACAGGAAAAAAGAGATAAGAAGGAAAAGGAGAAGGACAGAAGAAGGAACGACAGGTGTAGTGAAGAAGCTGGTTTGCATGCAAAGGCTGTTGAGTGGAAATTTAGAAAACTCAAGAGTGCATGGCAACCGAGGTGAGCCAGAAGGTGACTGGCCAGGTAACCGATAGCTGAGGTGCCCTTCTGTGCTTGGCACAAACCTGTGAACCAGAGCCCCGGGGCATACTGGGGCATGAAGATGAAGTCTGGTATGACCTAAGTACAAATGTTGTGTTCTGTAGTTCATGACGTGTGCTTGGACTGCCAACGATTGCACTGTCAGCAAACTCAATGTTTTGATGGCCTTGTCTGCGTAGGTGAAGGATCGCCCGTCGAAAACAGAATGTAATGCAAAGAAACCTGTGACAGTAACTAACGCCCAATTAGCAGCCCAAATTTTTGAAAGAGTGAGGCAAGGTTTATGTGACACCTGACAGGTGCGATCCCTGTGTGTGTGTGTGTATTTGTATGTGTATGTGTGTGTGTGTTTATATATATATATATATATATATATATATATATATATATATACAAAAACACAGTATCTCACAAAAGTGAGTACACCCCTCAAATTTTTGTAACTATTTCATTCTATCTTTTCATGTGACAACACTGAAGAAATTATACTTTGCTACAATGTAAAGTAGTGAGTGTACAGATTGTATAATGCCCCATACACACGGTCGGATTTTCCGACGGAAATTGTGTGATAGGACCTTGTTGTCGGAAATTCTGACTGTGTGTAGGCTCCAACACACATTTTCCATCGGATTTTCCGACACACAAAGTTTGAGAACAGGCTATAAAATTCCGACAACAAAATCCATTGTCGGAAATTCCGATCGTGTGTACACAAATCCGACGGACAAAGTGCCACGCATGCTAAGAATAAATAAAGAGATGAAAGCTATTGGCCACTGCCCCGTTTATAGTCCCGACGTACGTGTTTTACGTCACCACGTTCAGAATGATCGGATTTTCCGACAACTTTGTGTGACCGTGTGTATGCAAGACAAGTTTGAGCCAACATCCGTCGGAAAAAATCCTAGGATTTTGTTGTCGGAATGTCCGAACAAAGTCCGACCGTGTGTACGGGGCATTACAGTGTAAATTTGCTGTCCCCTCAAAATAACTCAACACACAGCAATTAATGTCTAAACCGCTGGCAACAAAAGTGAGTACACCCCTGAGTTAAAATGTCCAAATTGGGCCCAAAGTGTCATTATTTTGTTTGGTCACCATTATTTTCCAGCACTGCCTTAACCCTCTTGGGCATGGAGTTCACCAGAGCTTCACAGGTTGCCACTGGAGTCCTCTTCCACTCCTCCATGACGACATCACGGAGCTGGTGGATGTTAGAGACCTTGCGCTCCTCCACCTTCTGTTTGAGGATGCCCCACAGATGCTCAATATGGTTTAGGTCTGGAGACATTCTTGGCCAGTCCATCACTTTTACCCACAGCTTCTTATCATGTTGGAATACTGCCCTGTGGCCCAGTCTTGGAAGGGAGGGGATCATGCTCTGCTTCAGTATGTCACAGTACATGTTGGCATTCATGGTTCCCTCAATGGACTGTAGCTCCCAGTGCCAGCAGCACTTATGCAGCCCCAAACCATGCCACTCCCACCACCATCCTTGACTGTAGGCAAGACACATTTGTCTTTGTACTCCTCACCTGATTGTTGCCACACATGCTTGACACCATCTGAAATATGGTAAAATAAGTTTATCTTGGTCTCATCAGACCATAGGACATGGTTCCAGTAATCCATGTCTTTAGTGTGCTTGTCTTCAGCAAACTGTTTGCGGGCTTTCTTGTGCATCATCTTTAGAAGAGGCTTCTGTGGAGTGGAGATGCTGTGGAGTGGAGAAAACTGCTTTTGCAGCTGCTTTTGCAGCTTTCTCCAGGTTTTGTTATACCTGGATGGGGCTCTGTAGTTTGGGAGATTCCATAGTGTCTTGGGTGGGATGGAATCTCCAACCCTGTTTCCAGGTTTTGTGGAGGACCAGCAGGGTGTGCTCAGGTGACCACACCCCTTATAATGAAGGTATGGGAATACCTCATGGCTCCCAGTTCTAGACATCTCCACCCAAGAGAGACAGGAGGTCTCCAGGAGTCAGAGACTGCAGGTGGCAGCCAGAGCGTGTGTGTGTCTGCAACGGCCTGAGGACTAAGGCCAGAGTGGAGCTGTGGGCGCTAGAGTAAAGCCGTCCACATTGAAGAATCCTGTGGTCTGTCTGACCAGCATAAAGAGCAGAGGTACTGCTAAAGAGAGCCAGGTGGGCTAGCATTTTTGTGAATTTACTGGAGAAGAACTTCTGCGAGGGGAAAGCTTTGATACTGACTTTTTAGTGGCCTTTTAATAAAAATGGGCTACCAGGCACTTAAAATATAGTTACTGACTACAGTGAATCACTAGAAAATGCATCTACCACTAGAGCTAATGGTCCCCCATGTCAAAATATAAATATATATATATATATATATATATATATATATATATATATATATATATATATATATATATATAAAAAGAGAGAGATCTACAGTATCTCACAAAAGTGAGTGCACCCCTCACATTTTTGTAAATATTTTATTATATTTTATATTTTTTCATGTGACAATGCTGAAGAAATTACACTTTGCTACAATGTAAAATAGTGAGTGTATAGCTTGTATAACAGTGTAAATTTGCTGTCCCCTCAAAATAACTCAACACATAGCAATTAATGTCTAAACCGCTGGCAACAAAAGTGAGTACACACCTAAGTGAAAATGTCCAAATTGGGGCCAAAGTGTCATTATTTTGTGTGGCCACCATTATTTTCCAGCACTGCCTTAACCCTCTTAGGCATGGAGTTCACCAGAGCTTCACAGGTTGCCACTGGAGTCCTTTTCCACTCCTCCATGATGAAATCAGGGAGCTGGTGGATGTTAGAGACCTTGCGCTCCTCCAACTTCCCTTTTGAGGATGCCTCACAGATGCTCAATAGAGTTTAGGTCTGGACACATGCTTGGCCACTCCATCACCTTTACCCTCAGCTTCTTTAGCAAGGCAGTGATCCTCTTGGAGGTATCTTTGGGGTCGTTATCATGTTGGAATACTGCCCTGCAGCCCAGTCTCCGAAGGGAGGGGATCTTGCTCTGCTTCGGTATGTCACAGTATATGTTGACACTCATGGTTCCCTCAATGAACTGTAGCTTCCTAGTGTCGGCAGCACTCATGCAGCCCCAGACCATGACACTTCTACCACCTTGCTTGATTGTAGGCAAGACACACTTGTCTTTGTACTCTTCACCTGGTTGCCGCCACACACGCTTGACACCATCTGAACCAAATTTGTTTATCTTGGTCTCATTAGACCACAGAACATGGTTCCAGTAATCCATGTCCTTAGTCTGCTTGTCTTCAGCAAACTGTTTGCGGGCTTTCTTCTGCCTCATCTTTAGAAGAGGCTTCCTTCTGGGATGACAGCCATGCAGACCAATTTGATGCAGTGTTCTGCGTATGGTCTGAGCACTCACAGGCTGACCCCCCCATCCCTTCAACCTCTGCAGCAATGCTGGCAGCACTCATACATCTATTTCCCAAAGACAACCTCTGAATATAACGCTGAGCATGTGCATTCAACTTCTTTGGTCGAGCGTGGCGAGGCATATTCTGAGTGGAACCTGTCCTGTTAAACCGCTGTATGGTCTTGGCCACCGTGCTGCAGCTCAGTTTCAGGGTCTTGGCAATCTTCTTATAGCCTAGGCCATCTTTATGTAGAGCAACAATTCTTTTTGTCAGATCCTCAGAGATTTTTTTGCTCTGAGGTGCCATGTTGAACTTCCAGTTACCGGTATGAGAGAGTGAGGGCGATAGCACGAAATTTAAGACACCTGCTCCCCATTCACACCTGAGACCTTGTAACACTAACAAGTCACATAACAATGGGGAGGGAAAATGGCTAATTGGGCCCAATGTGGACATTTTCACTTAGGGGTGTACTCACTTTTGTTGCCAGCGGTTTAGACATTAATGGCTGTGTGTTGAGTTATTTTGAGGGGACAGCAAATTTACACTGTTATACAAGCTGTACACTCACTACTTTACATTGTAGCAAAGTGTAATTTCTTCAGTGTTGTCACATGAAAAGGTAGAATAAAATATTTATAAAAATGTGAGGGGTGTACTCACTTTTGTGAGATACAATATATCTATCTATTAGACTTGATGGGGCACTTGGTCTTTATACTGCCATCAGTCCTCTGGTTCCTTGTTTCAATTTACTGCTTTATAAATATCTCCTTTAAGTTTTATGAATGAGCATATATAATAAAATACAATGTTTTCTCTTTCTTTTCCTAATTTGTCTTCTAGGTTCCAGTGTCAAGGTGCTCTAAAGAATGTCCTTTGGGTTCCAGAAGAATGATGAAGAGGGGGATTCATCGTTGTTGCTTTGAGTGTGTTCAGTGTCCAGAGGGGGAAATATCCAATGAGACAGGTGAAAAAAATGAAAATTTTCATAGTTATGTAGCGTTCACCTACATAGATACAAAATAATGGAATGTGGTGCAATACTATGGACTTTGTGTTGTAAAGCTAACTGTGTGTGAGTGTATATATATACACACACACACCCACACACACACACACTATAAGGAAGGGACACGATCTCCAATGCAAAAAGTTTTACTGAAATGTCTTCCTCCAATACATGTGAAAAAGCTACTGTACAGTTTCAAGCATACCATGCTGTTCATCAAGCTCTGTGTAACTATCTAGAACAAATATCCTACCTATATACCCAAATCACAAGGTGTGGCCACACAGGTGTATCCCACATCGCCCTTCCTATCCAAATTAACCCTCTCAGTTCACTATATACACACACAGGTCTATCCAACTATCTAAAGCCATTCATCAAAGAACATACAAATTTTACCGCTCATATTCCGCCCATAATTTTACTTATCAACTACACTAATTATACATATTTACTTAATATCCTAATTCATCACATCTTTGTTATTTCTTAATTATTTTTTCCTGTGTAATCTTCTTCAAGTATAGGCAGTATCTTTCTTAAGCCTCGTAAACATGATTGGATTTTCTGCTGGGAATTGTGTGATGACAGACTGTTGGCGGAAAATCCGATCGTTTCTACGCTCCATCGGACAATTTTTGTTGGATTTTCGCAAACGGAGGGCAGGCTTATAAATTTTCCTCGGACAGATGTCTGTTGTCAGATTTTCTGATCGTGTGTACACAAGTCCATCAGACAAAAGTCCAAAGTACAAACATGCATGCTCGGAAGCAAGGACGAGCCAGAAGCGGTCGGTCTTGTAAACTAGCTTTCGTAATGGGGAATTAACATTCGTGACGTGGCAAATTGTGAAATCTCGAAATGCAGCGCACATTCTCTTCTTCTTTAATGGGATAATAATGAAGCTACTTTGCTGGTGATACTGATGGAGTTCTGCCAAACGTATTTTAAAAGGCTTTTATTTTCTAGTAATATCAAGAATAATATTATTATGCTTGTTTTTTTGTTTTTTGTTTTTTTTGGGGCAAGTTACCACAACACCATTATCCAGTAGTTTTTAAGATCAAAGATACATCTGTATTGGTGTCCCTTGTTAATTTTACAATGTATTTTTTTTAAATATAACTGCCAAATCCCAAACTTTCATTTAAAGTAAAACACATAGCCAAGTATTATTCTCCACAATTTTTTTATTGTGCGTTAAAAAAAGAAAACAAGGGGGGCGTAGCCTGCCAGCGAGCTTGATGACTTAGACTTAGAGCTCCGTATCCTGAGGAGTGCTACGGAGCGACGACGGCCCGTATGCACGGACAATACACTGCCATCCATCTTTCTAAAGCACATCACCTCAGGTCAGTGCTGCCCAAAATGGCAACTGCGCGGCCGCAGCTGCAGCGCAGACATCATACACGGATCTCCCTGATGAATTGCAGGGAGATCAGGAGCCACAATTGCTGCCCCTGTCCCCCGATCACTCGGCCAGCGGAAGCCCACATTCAGGGAGCCCAGCAAAACCTTGATGACTTCTCATCCCCTGCACAGAGTAAGGCCTACCAGATTAACCCCCTCCAGTCAAACCAGGCCCTGCAATCCTCGGTGGCTGCTTTTCCTACATCAGGACAGCCAGTACTGGACACAACCTTAAAAGGACATGCTCCTTACACTACAGACATCATTGATGTCAGATCTGTCATCCCTGCTTAAAAAATTCTCAGCTGACATTAACAACCTGGGTAACAGGGTTTCATATATAGAAAACAAAATGGAAGAAAGTACCACAACTGTGAACGATCTGATAGATGCCTACGATGACGTGAAAGAGGAGCAGTCATGGATCAAAGCTAAATTAGTGGATTTAGAAGACCACTCTTGCCACAACAATGTCAAAATTTGCGGTATACCTGAATCAGTTCCGCCTGCTGAACTCCCTAAATTTGACTTCCCACAACACAAATGCCCTAAAAATGACTTCATGCAAGCTATCCTTCCCAGCGCCACTCCACTTGAAATCTCAGTTGACCGCATACATAGAATCTCCAAACCGCCTCATCTAGCTGTATCAGTACCTAGAGATGTGCTAATGAGAGTACATTTTTTCAGAACTAAGGAAATGTTCCTGGCGGCCACCAGATCAGCGGAACACCTTACAACAGCGCAGACAACTTAGTCCTGTCACAAAAGCCATAAACATAACCATAAAATACAATACAAATGGCATTACCCAGCTACCCTCCTTATCACAAAACATGGTGCTGATCACACTGTATCCCCCCTCACAGGAGGACTGAAACTCTTATACACCTGGGGCATTATTATTGATCAGCCACAAGACTCCAGTCTTCCTTTGCCGCAACATAAATCTCCATACAACCACCACAGCCAACCTAAGAACTAAGAATGATACGCACAGCATTAAATTCCGTGGATGGGCCTCTCATATATACACTTTTCTCTCCCAGGTTACTGAAGTGTTGAATTACTGAATTACCAAATTATTGTTATCTCATTGATATGTTCAACAATTGTTGATACTGACTTTTCTCCCCTCATTGCGGATTCGATATCCCCAGGCTATTCGATCCGCCACCGGTTATTTTAGGTTAACACACCTTCGTTACTTTCCAGATCGTTTCAGTTGACTCTGCTTTTTATTTTTATTTTTTCTTTCTCCCCTTTTGCCCTTTCCTTTTGTTGTATCTATACGCAGCTCAGCTACCAAGCATCATCATCCAGATCCACTTCATCATAGCAGGAGATCTGGAAATACCGATCGGAACTCCTCCGCTGGTACCTACTAACTGTAAGTCCCTGCACTCTTCACACTGACCATTTCCACAAAACATGTCACTCAACATCCTTTCAATCAACGCAAATGGACTTAACAATCCTGCCAAGCCCCATTCCCTATGGAAAACTGCCCACAACACAAATGCCCTGTACACACGATAGGATTTTCCGATGGAAAATGTGTGATAGGACCTTGTTGTCAGAAATTCCGACTGTGTGTGGGCTCCATCACAAATTTTCCATAGGAATTTCCGACACACAAAGTTTGAGAGCTTGCTATAAAATTTTCCGACAACAAAATCCGATCGTGTGTACACAAATCCGACACACAAAGTGTCATGCATGCTCAGAATAAATTAAGAGATGAAAGCTATTGGCTACTGCCCCGTTTATAGTCCCGACGTACGTATTTTATGTCACCGCGTTCAGAACGATCGGATTTTCCGACAACTTTGTGCGACCGTGTGTATGCAAGACAAGTTTGAGCCAACATCCGTCTGAAAAAATCCATGTATTTTGTTGTCGGAATGTCCGATCAATGTCCGACCGTGTGTACAGGACATAATGCTCCATACACACGATAGGATTTTCCGATGGAAAATGTGTGATAGGACATTGTTGTCGGAAATTACGACCGTGTGGGGGCTTCATCACACATTTTCCATAGGAATTTCCGACACACAAAGTTGAGAGCTTGCTATAAAATTTTCCAACAACAAAATCCGTTGTCGGAAATTCCGATTGTGTGTACACAAATCCAACACACAAAGTGCCACGCATGCCCAGAATAAATTAAGAGGCAAAAGCTATTGGCTACTGCCCCGTTTATAGTCCCGACGTACGTGTTTTACGTCACCACGTTCAGAACAATCGGATTTTCCGACAACTTTGCGTGACCGTGTGTATGCAAGACAAGTTTGAGCCAACATCCATCGGAAAAAATCCATGGATTTTGTTGTCGGAATGTCCGATCAATGTCCGACTGTGTGTACAGGGCATAACTGTGACATTCTATGTGTCCAGAAGACACACTTCTCCTCATCCGCGACCCCAAAATGTTCTAACAATCGCTTCCCACACATCGTCCAGGCTTCCTTTTCTTACAAAAAAAGAGGAGTCCTCATTGCAGTCAAACACTCAGTGAACTTCCAATCCCATCAGGGGACTCTAGACCCGAATGGTCGATATATCATTCTACAATGCACTATTAACACGGTCGCCTACACCCTGATAAATCTATATGCACCCAATGTCCACCAAATGCGCTTTTTAAGGCGCCTCATGAAATCCATTAGACCTATCCAAAGAGGCCATGTGATTATGTGCAGTGACTTTAATTTGGTACCTGATATTCACATGGATTCATCCACACCGTCCAAGAGAAGGGAATCCCCTCTGAAGAAATTTCTATTCGAACAGGACTTGTTTGACATCTGGACATGTCATCATGGATCTGAAAAAGACTACACATATCTCTCTCCATTACACAAAACGTATTAATCTTTTTCTTCTTCTTCAGAAAGCCACTTCCTCGACTATCCATACCATGTTGTGGTCGGACTACGTACCCATCAGCATATCAATTGCAGACTCCTCACCACAATCTAAAACCAATCTTTGGCGTGCCAACGATTTCCTACTGTAACAGCCAACATATTCTGCAGAGATCGCCACTTTACTCTCTGAATTTTTTAGGAACAACGTGGGTTCGGTACCCGACCACAGCACGGTATGGAATACACATAAAGTATTTATAAGGGGTGTATTAATGCAAATGAACTCTCGTATGAAAAAAACTAAGACGCAGCGACTGGACTATCTCACGACTACCATAGCAGACCTGGAAAAAAACAACAAATCACACCCACAGGCCATACATTCAGCGAAGCTTCTATCCCTGAGACAAGAGCTTAGAACCCTCCTCTTACACTCTTTTGAAAAAACACAGCGCAAATTGAAAGCTGTGGCTTACTCCACCTCAAATAAGGCGGGGAAAGCTCTAGCCAGACGCCTAAAGGGATACCAGGCTAAAACCAAAATAGCCTACCTTATTCATCCCCACACACACGAAAAAATGCTAGATCCCCAAGATATTGCTGACGTCTTCAGCTCATATTATGGTGACCTTTATAACCTTAACCTTGATGCCCTGACCCATCAACCCTCTATTGATGACATTGAGGCCTTTTTAAACCACATCAACCTCCCAACTCTAAATGAAACACAACTCGTAGAGTTCGTGCTGTGCGGGGACTTGGTGTTGGGGTCCTGACATTGACACAAGCCCAGTCCATGAACAGGGTGGGGAGGAGTTCATGGACCAAGAATTGGTTGCTCCAGCGTGACCAGTTCTCTCATATGCCTTTGCTCCGTGAGATCCGTGAGAATAATCCTGATGATTTCAGGAACTTTCTCCGGATGACGGACCCCGTATTTCACAGCTTGTTGGCTTTGCTGACCCCCTATATCAGCAGGCAGGATACCTGCATGAGGCAAGCCAGTACTCCGGAGCAGAGGCTCGTCGCTACCCTGCGGTACTTGGCAACTGGGAGAAGCCTGCAGGACCTCAAGTTCTTGACAGGCATCTCCCCCCAGGCTCTAGGGATCATTATCCCAGAGACCTGTTCTGCCATCATCCAGGTCCTGCAGAAGGAGTATATGAAGGTAAGATTTTTATCCTTTAAAATCACATTTTACTGTATTTAATGTTTGTAAAGATATTGTATATCTTTCCTCATTCCCTAATTACCATGATTGGAATATGCTGTGAATGTCCCCTTTTTATGTAATTGTTTTTGTACTCCTTCATACATATCTGCCTTCAATAACCTCCCCAACATGCTCTCCTGCCCTATATTCACCTCATGTAGTCACTTAACAATGTATTTTATCAGCTCCATAGTAGTGCTTTACCCCAAACACCCCCTAAAATGTTTAGAAATCTGATTTGTGCTTTAAATTCAGGCAGAGTGCCAGAGGCTTTTTTTTGTAGTGTCCCCAAATCATTTTTAGTAACCCTCCCTCCCCCCAACTGCTAAGTCAGCTGATCCCAATTCTCTATCTATCCTCAATCATCTATCTGCTGACTTTGCCAAACCCATACACACTATACCCACCTCTTTTGTGCTCAGATGTATGGATGAATTCCCCAAAGCATGTAGTGCAAGGGCCTGCCTGTATACTTTCCAATGGTAGTGTTCTATTAATAATTCTATTATTATCTTGATATGTAATATCATAATGTCCAAATGTGCTCAAATGTGTATAGTGTGTATTTATATCTTTGTATTATGACACTTCTTACCTGTCCAGTGGGCTGCCAATAGTTTAACTAAGGAGGGGCTGTTCCAAGTAATACCCTGTATTTAGGCATTTATCTCTCAATGAAGTGGAGAGGGTTACCTGTCCAAGATTCCCCCCCCATAATGTTAGAAATGGCCCATGGGGGGGAATATGATAGGTGTACCTTATACTTTGGTGTTAATTTCCCCTTAATAAATGCTATCTGGAGGTTGGCAAAGAATGTTTGTGCCTAATCTGCTTGCCATGTTTATGTGCAAAAATACTAATTTATTTTTGTTTTCCTCAACAGTTTCCTTCCACGCCACAGGAATGGCAGACTGTGGCCTCCCACTTTGCCAAGCGGTTGGACTTTCCTAACTGCGGAGGGGCAATTGATGGGAAACACGTCCACATCGTCCCACCACCCAACTCGGTGTCGTACTATTTCAACTATAAGGGGTTCAATAGTATTATGATGTTGGCGGTGGTGTCGGCTAATTACGACTTCTTGTATGTGGACGTGGGGAAGAATGGCTGGATGTCCAATGGTGGAGTCATCGCCCAGACGGAGTTCTACAGGTGTCTCCAGAATGGCAGTTTGGACTTGCCACCTCCAGAGGACAATGTGGAAGGACTCCCATTCGTCTTCGTTGCGGATGAAGCATTTGCGCTGGGGGACCATCTTATGCGGCCATTCCCGATGAGGACCCTCACCCCAGAACAGAGGGTTTTTAATTACCGGCTGGCCAGAGCCAGAGCCAGAAGAGTGGTGGAGAACACATTTGGAATCCTGGCCAGCTGGTTCCGCCTATTTCTGACACCCATCCATATGGCGGAGTATAAACTTAATCATCTAATCCTGGCGTGCTGTGTTCTCCATAAATTTTTACGCCAACATTCTGCCAACTATGCTGGCTCAGTTGGGCCTGAGGCCAGAAATCTACATGATACAACCCTGACGGCGCTTGAAAGTGGCCGTCCTGGCTTGCCCTCCCTGAGTGCCCATGATGTCCGGTTAAGATACCTTGAGTTCTTTGCGGGTAGGGGGGCCATCAATATGCCAGACAATTTGTGAAGCATTTAGCAAATAAAAAAAACAAATTTAATCTTTGGTGACATTTACTGCTTGCGTTTGTTTTAGCTGACCCTGACAGCAGTGTGTGGAGTCCAGAAAATGGCATGATTGTGTAACCTTATACAAAGCACTGTTGGCTGTTATTCACTAAAGGCGTATACACTTTTTATACTACAAGTGCTCTTGAAACTTCACTGAAAATGCACTTGTAGTGCAAAGAGGATTTGCCCTTAGGAAATAACCACCATTTTCTCAGAAAACAGCAATTACATCACCACAAAAGTGTTGTAGCGTTGAGACAATAATCCACACATTCTTGATTAACAAACTTTTTAATAGCTGCACAATCACATGTGCATTTAGAAACAATTTTTAAAACAAACCAACATGTTTGTTGTATAACAATTTTGGGGGTGGCATTATCAAAAATAGAAATGTCCATTTATGATAAAACAGGTCTGTGTAAAACCAACAAGAAACACAAAAAACTTGAACTTACAAAGTTTACATATGGTAAAACTTGAAGGCAATATCAGACATGAGTATTTAGGAACTGTGTTTGATATTGCGTTCAGATGGGGTGAAGTCACCCCTTGAAAAGCCAAATTTGGAAGATGCACACCAATTTACGAATGTCAACATGTGCTAGCTGCCATCACGGGGATCAAGGGACGTATTTTGTGGGAGAAAACCCTTCCTCACCGCTACTTTATTATTGAGGAAGGGGTTGCACCCCCAAAACGCGTCCATTGATCTCCCGTGATGGCAGATAGCACATGTTGGCACACTGTGTGCATCCTCCAAATTTGGCTTTTCGAAACATCGCTCAAAAATTTAAAAGATTGTACCACACAAAAAACGAAAGTGATTTTGTGGGGTTTTAAATTCGCCCCAAAACATCAATGATGTTATTATTTTTTTGAATCACATCATTGATTTTTTTCTTGATGTTTTCCAATTCTAAATTACACCCCATGATCTCCCCGATCAGGATCTGGGCACTTTCTGATGTGAAAGGATCTCGATCCATAACCTCACGATCACCTAAAAAGAGAGAAACCAAACAAAAAAAGGTATCAACAATCTGCCGGCATCCATCTCTTACCTGAGTCTGTGGTCGCAGACACTCACCTGTTGTGGTGCCAATTTCCACCACATCTTCTTCCTCCTCCTGCTCAGCTTGTGTTGGGGGTATTTCACCTTCTTCCAGAGGTGGGGGGTCTCTGGTCCCGTCGGATGAGGGGTGTCCTCCGAGTCTTTTCTCCCCTATGTAAAAAAAAAATGGTATAATTAGCACACAGATATTTGATGGCAGAACTATAAATAGGAAACATTGTTTGGAAGTGGGGTACAATTGTCAATTTTAGCAGAGTTCAAAGATGTTGCTTTTTTAGTGTCCTTTGTCAACCTGCAATACTTTACCTGTTTTGTACAAGCTTCACAGATGGAGACCCCCCTATAGTATACACTGGAGCACCTGTGTGGGACCCCTAATAAAAATGGTGTTCTTGTGTCCCACACTAGTGCTCCAGTGTCAAGATGTGAAAACAGCTGCTGAGTGTCCTCTCCTTATACAAAATCTACTTTGCATTTCATTCTAGTCTACACAACCAAATATTTAGCATCCAAGTAGGCCCTAAAAAATGTTGGAAAATGCATATGGCCTAAACAATGGTGTTTTAGAGGCCGAAAAAAAAAGTTTGATACGAACGAATAATGGGCCCATGAACATTAAAATTGACATTTTAAACTGTACAACAATTAAGAAAAGCATATGGAGCAGCACGGACGTAATAAAGACAAAAAGAATAGGAACACAGCACAACTTCTTACTTTTTTGCAGCACTCTCCGGATCTTTCTGTACTGCTCGGGCTCTCTTAATTTCAGGTCCGACCACCGCTTCCTGAGCTGATCTTTCGATCGTCGTACCCGAAATTCCTGTGCAGACTTTTGACTACTTTCGCAATGATCTTGGCCTTTCTGATATTGGGGTTGGGGTAAGGCCCATACTTTCCATCATAGTCGGCCTTCTTCAGGATGTCCACCATCTCCTACATCTCCCCAAAGGACATATTTGTGGCCTTAAATCTTCTCCTTCTGTCCGGATCCGGGCGTTCCTTCTCCTCCTCCTCGTTCCTGTAATTAGCACGCACCTGCTCTGACTCCGCCATGTGCTCTTCACCCACTGCGCCGAACGAAAAGGGGTGGGGAATAGACTAGAAAGAATGTCAGGGGCGGGCGGAGTTACACGCATGCGCAGTGTGTATAAAGCGTACCACACGTGCGTATTACGTACGATCTGTGAGCGGAAGAAGGAGTATTGGAGGCACCGATCGTCAGAACGAAGGTAAGAGACATACTTGTGCCTATACTGCTTCTACATTGAGGCCTATATTGTAACAAGATTAGTAGAGTTTGGTGTGACATTAGGGTTTGTCTTGTGTTGTGTCTTGCAGTGAAAATGGATATCTTGAATGATACAGACTTCATGGCAATCTTCATTGACATGTTCAGGGAGCTGCCTTGTCTGTGGGAGATCAACGACCCACATTACAGGAACCAAACAAAGAGGAAGGCAGCGATGGATCAATTGTTGGAAATTGTGAAGCAGGTGATCCCCACGGCAGACATCACATATTTGAAGATCCTAATTGGTGGCCTGAGGAGCACATATGTAAGGGAGCACCAGAAAGTCCAGGATTCGCAGAGATCCGGAGCAGCAGATGACATCTATGTCCCCAGGATGTGGTACTATGACAGGCTGCATTTTCTGGCAGGCCAGACTGAACCCAGGCCATCACTCTCCAGTCTTCCTTCCACGCTTCCTCCCCCCCCCGGCTGAGGCTTCTGACGCCCAACCTGGGCCTTCCAGGCAGCAACATGTGGAGGAGCCCAGATTGAGCCAGGTATAGCATTCCTCTAAATATTTCAGGTTGTCCAATCAGTGATGTTAACTAGATGTTAGTTTGGAGTACTAATTTCTGATTGTGATTGATGATGCAAAAACTAAAACCATGTCCCTTTTTCATACACAGGGAAGTCTCAGCCAGGAGGTGGCCGGGCCGAGCCGGCTGCCTGATATGCCGGTCCCTCCCCTACACCTGGAAAGAGAAAGTGGCAGGAGGAGGAGTGCCCTAGAGGAGGCTGCCATAGGCCTCTTTTGGAGGGCTACAGAGGCCCTGGGAGCACCACACACCGTGGAGGATGACTTCGCTGCCATCATTGCCTCTAAAATGCAGAGGATGGAGGAGGGACAACAACTCATGTGTGAGTCGCTAATATTGGAGGCTCTTAATAAGGGGATGAGGGCCCAAATTACATCTGATACACACCTTTGTGAACTCACACATGGTCCTCCTCCTCCTCCTGCAGATCCTCCTCCTTCTCCTCCAGGTCCTCCTAGTCCTCCTCCTCCTCCAGGTCCTACTCCTCCTCCTGCCACATCTCCAACAGCACAGTCACAGCCCGGAATTAAGCGTGGAAGGAAGACCAGAAAGTGAGGACCCTGGATCCAGTCTGGTCGGCCAAAAGATGCAGCCTCTTGTGGTACCACAGCCTGGGGACACAGATGTCATCTGCTGCTTTCCGGATCTCTGGGACTTCTGGACCAGACTGCCCTCCCTTACATATGGACTCCTCAGGCCACCAATTTTGATGTTCAAGAATTGATGTCTGCCCTGGGGGTCACAGGCTTCGCTAATTTCTCCTGTTTATCCAGCGTTGCCTCCCTCTTTGTTTGGTTCTGAGCCCCTAATAAAGGAATTTTGGTTTGAATTATACTTGCCTATGTGTGTTTGACTTCAAAAAGGACAGTTTGTTTGTGAGGATTCAGGTGCATACAATACAAAAATACAATGTGAAATTAACAAGGGACACCAACACCAAACAATCTCCTTGAGATTAAATAATAAAAGATATCAATGGAGTTGTGGTAACTTGACACACAAAACACACACAAAAATAGTTTGGAGTAAAACTAAAAATAACATTAAACAAAGATCAGCCTTTGAAAAAATACAAGCATAAAATCGAAAAGAAAAATGGCTTTAAAACCAAAAAAATATATATATATTTTTGAACGATGTGACAAATAACAATATATTCAGGGAATCCCAAGGAAAAAAAAACAACAAAGTTTGTGACAAGTGTGTGTGAATATGAGCAGCAAAACTACTTAATTCTTGTCACATTATAAAGAAGAAGAGAGTGTCGCTGTATTAAACCATTTTTAACATTGCAGCGTGACGAAAGTGCTGTATCCATTGCGAACGCTAAGTTTACTAGACCGAGCTGTTCCGTGTCGGAATTTCTTCTGAGCATGCATGGCACTTTGTGCGTTAGAACAGGCCACACACTGTCGGAATTGACGCGATCGGACTTTGTTGTCGGAAAATTTTATATCCTGCTCTCAAACTTTGTGTGTCGGAAAATCCGATGGAAAATGTCTGATAGAGCCCACACACAATCGGAATTTTCGACAACACGCTCCGATTGGACAGTTTCCATCTGAAAATCCGACCGTGTGTACGGGGCATTATAGTGTATAGTACAACAATTTTTACCCCCTTTATGCTTTCTATTTTTATTTTTATTTTTGGATAGAATCCTCTCGGCTTTTATTGTTGTGATTGTTCCTGTTTGGCACTCGAGACAACTTGATGTACCACTGTTTATGTTCAAGCATAGCCAGTCTTCTCAACTGGACATTGCATATCAGTATGCTCAATTATTTGATTCCCATTGTATTTTTCTGTAAAACACTCAATAAACACTTTGAATAAAAAAAAAAAAGAAAACAAATAAAATTAGACATGCTATCTGCCAATAGAACTTAACCAAAAAGTGCATTCTATGCATCCAAAAATATAGAAAATATAACAAATCAAATCATTATTCAACCAAAAAAAAAAAAATAAAAGCACCATGCATGTGTCCTGCTTCTTAATATAGGGGGTCAACAATGCCAATAGTTGGTGAAAACGGGTCCATCGTCCGGAGATAATTCCAAAAATCATCCAGGTTTATTCTCCTGGAGCTACCGCAGCAATGGCGTATGATATAATTGGTCACGATTGATAAAGCAACCAATTTTTGGTCCAAGAAATCCTCCTTCTCCTGTTGCTGGACTGGACTTGGGTCAAAGCAATAACTCCAAGGCCAATAATAAATAACACGTTATCTCCTCCGATTCTGCAACATGTCTGGTTGACGAATGGCCATTCGGAAACAAAATGAAAAGCACAAAATGAAAAGCGTGAAATGATAAGCATGAATCAACACTCGCCAAACTTCTATTAACACAAAATTAGAAGAGCTCAAAGGGTGGCGCCTAACAATTGAACTTCCTCTTTATCGGTTTGTAGTACGTCTAGTACGTCACTACGTTCGTGTTTGTTGGCAGACAATTGTGTACCATTTGTATGCAAGACAAGTTCACGGCACACATCCTTCAGACAAAAGTCTGATGATTTGTCTGCGGAAAATCCAATCATGTGTACGAGGCTTTACTGTAAATCTGTTCACTTCTAGAAAAAAGGCACATCAATCAGTCTTCATATCTCCCATTCATAAAAATAAATATAGATCATAATTCCTGTTCATCCCATTCGGATGCAAGGATTGCAGTTTATTGATCCACCATACTACTTTGTTTTAGTTTCAAAATCCTGTTCCCACCTCTCCTGTCCCTGGGTACTTCTTCCAGAATCATAAATGTCAAATATGAGTCTTTATGTCTCTACAAACTGGCAATCCTGGTTGTTTACTCCTAATAGAGGTACGGCTATTCTGTCTTTTATCTTTTGCGTGGTTTCTCCCACATACATCAGCTTACATGGGCATGTGAGGATATAAATTACATATGCCGACTGGCACGTCTGGAAACCTTTTATCATAAATTTTTGACCATTTCCAGGATGAATATAATTATCTTAACATGATGATTGCTTGATGAAGAGCATACCATGAAACTGTACAGTAGCTGTTATTTTCACATGTATTGGGTGAAGAAATTTCAGTAAAACTTTTTGCATTGGAGATCATATCCCTTCCTTTCTTCTGTTGAATATTGGTGGATTAATTGGAATATATATATTTCACAAGTAGCTTCTAAGAGTCTATGGAGTAATAGGTATGAGTCCATCTGAGGATGGAATACTTCATATTCCCATCGCACATGTTCCTGGTATAAGCTCTCAAGGTTTGGGTGCTGCAGCAACAACCAGCTGGATACTTGTTCAAGTCACAACGTAGATATTTGCCAGCACACCAAGGATCGACACCAAGTGGCATCCAAATGGGTAGTTTATTGCATGATCACAATACAAGAAAGCTGCAACTTTCTTGTGTTATGATGGAGGATGGGAAGTGTCATTATAATGGGGGATTTTAATTATCCAGACATAGACCGGGCGGAAAGAACTGCGCATTCGAGTAGGGTTCGCCATTTCCTAAATGTCTTACAGGACAATGTCATGGGTCAGATGGTAATTGCACCAACAAGGAACAATGCACTACTAAACCTACTGATTATTAACAATACAGACCTGATCACGGATGTAGAAATATGGGGCAATTTAGGAAACAACGACCACAGGGCAATTTGTTTCAGTATAAATCACACAAATGGGTAACATAAGGGGCATACAAATACACTGAATTTCAAAGTGCCAACTTCCATAAACTTTGCTCCTTGCTAGAAGATATTAAATTGGATAAAATTCTAGGAACAAAGTACACAGAGGAAAAATGGGTGTGCTTTAAGAGCATATTAAATAAGGGTATTAGCCAGTGCATCCCAATGGGAAATAAATTTAAGAGAGCTAATAAAAGTCCTGGGTGGCTTAACTCCATCGTAAAAATGCATAAAAAGCAAAGGAGAAGGCCTTCAAAAAATACAAGGCTGAGGGATCATCGTCAGCATTCCAACTTTACAAAGAATGCAACAAGAAATGTAAGGGTGCAATCTGGGTGGCTAAGATATAACATGAAAGGCACATAGTGGAGGAGAGTAAAAAAAATTACCCAAAAAATATTTAAGTATATAAATAGTAAAAGAGGGAGGTTGGATCATATTGGCCCCATAAAGAATGCCGGGGTCAATGTTTCGTCATACGTAGCATCTTCCAAGGGCACGTGACCCCGGATGTGTGGGTGTTTGAATTTTATTGCCGGCAAGTGCTTTTATGATGTATGTACATCAAACCAGAGTTTTTTAGTAATAAACCAGTTTTAAATATAACGCACTATTGGACCCTTTATTCCTTTCACACTCTGTGCGACCTCTGAGGATTGGGATCTCGAGGAAGGGAGAAGGACGATGACTCTGTACTGGGAAGGACGCCCTCAGATCGCTAGTGTATCCTGGAGCCAGAATCCACCGTAGACCCAGCAGACGGCTATATCTGCATGTGTGCGTGACCTCGCTGCTACAGGGGGTCCACGCCATCCGGTAAGAGTCCCCACTTCTCTAAGTGATTACCACACAGAGATCTTCACTTTTTTTCCCCTGGTGGTGGTGCAAGTCCCAAAAAATTTTCCATCTTGCTGGAAATCTTTTTTAGTGTAGAACCTACTTCACTTGTCATTTTTCAGAGACTTTTTTTCTTATCAAAATTTCTTCACATTTTTAATGTGTTTTATATACAGTATCTCACAAAAGTTAGTACACCCCTCCCATTTTGTAAGAAGAAATTTTTGAAGAAACTACACTTTGCTACAATGTAAAGTAGTGAGTGTACAGCTTGTGTAACAGTGTAAATTTTTCTTGTCCCCTTAAAATAACTCAACACACAGCCATTATTGTCTTAACTGCTGGCAACAAAAGTGAGTAGGAATGAGCCGAACAGAACTGTTCAGTTCACAGCAGAACATGCGAACAGGCAAAAAATTTGGCAGAACAAATGAACACCTTTAAAGTCTATGGGACACGAACATGAAAAATCAAAAGTGCTAATTTTAAAGGCTTATATGAAAGTTATGCTGTGTACACACGGGCGGACTTTTCGACTGGACTGGTCTGACGGGACGAATCCGTCGGACAATCCGACCGTGTGTGGGCTTCATCGGACCTGCAGCGGACTTTTTTAGTGAAAAATTAGACGGACTATTGGCTACTGGCTATCAACTTCCTTATTTTAGTCTGGTCGTACGTCATCACGTACGAATCCGTCGGACTTTGGTGTGATCATGTGTAGACAAGTCAGTTCGTTCGAAAGTCCATCGGAAGTCCGTCGGAAAGACCGTTGGACCTTTGATGCTGAAAAGTCCGCCCGTGTATACACGGCATTATTGTCATAAAAAGTATTTGGGGACCTGGGTTCTGCCCCGGGGGACATGTATCAATGCAAATTTTTTTTTTTTAAATGGACGTTTTTTCAGGAGCAGTGATTTTTTTAATTCTTAATGTGAAACAATAAAAATTAAATAATCCTTTAAATATCATGCCTGGGGGGTGTCTATAGTATGTCTGTAAAGTGGTGCATTTTCCCATGTTTTGAACAGTACTACAGCAAAATGACATTTCGATAGGAAAAAATGTCATTTAAAACTGATCGCGGCTGTAATGAATTGTCGGGTCTCTGCAATATACAGTGGGGACGGAAAGTATTCAGACCCCCTTACATTTTTCACTCTTTGTTTTCATTTAAGTCTCTTCATTTAAGTTCATTTTTTTCCTCATTGATGTACACACAGAACCCCTTATTGACAGAGAAACACAGAATTGTTGACATTTTTGCATATTTATTAAAAAAGAAAAACTGAAATATCACATGGTTCTAAGTATTCAGACCCTTGGCTGTGACACTCATATATTTAATTCAGGTGCTGTCCATTTCTTCTGATCATCCTTGAGATGGTTCTACGCCTTCATTTGAGTCCAGCTGTGTTTGATTATACTGATTGGACTTGATTAGGAAAGCCACACATAAGACCTTACAGCTCACAGTGCATGTCAGAGCAAATGAGAATCATGAGGTCAAAGGAACTGCCTGAAGAGCTCAGAGACAGAATTGTGGCAAGGCACAGATCTGGCCAAGGTTACAAAAAAATTTCTGCTGCACTGAAGGTTTCTAAGAGCACAGTGGCCTCCATAATCCTTAAATGGAAGACGTTTGGGACTACCAGAACCCTTCCTAAAGCTGGCCGTCTGGCCAAACTGAGCTATCGGGGGAGAAAAGCCTTGGTGAGAGAGGTAAAGTAGAACCCAAAAATCACTGTGGCTAAGCTCCAGAGATGCAGTCGGGAGATGGGAGAACGTTTTAGAAAGTCAACCATCACTGCAGCCCTCCACCAGTCAGGGCTTTATGGCAGAGTGGCCCGACGGAAGCCTCTCCTCAGTGCAAGACACATGAAAGCCCACATGGAGTTTGATAAAAAACACCTGAAGGACTCCAAGATGGTGAGAAATAAGATTCTCTGGTCTGATGAGATCAAGATAGAACTTTTTGGCCTTAATTCTAAGCAGTATGTGTGGAGAAAACCAGGCACTGCTCATCACCTGTCCAATACAGTCCCAATGTGAAGCATGGTGGTGGCAGCATCATGCTGTGGGGGTGTTTTTCAGCTGCAGAGACTGGACGACTGGTTGCAATCAAGGAACCAAGTACAGGGATATCCTGGATGAAAACCTTCTCCAGAGTGCTCAGGACCTCAGACTGGCCAAACGTTTATCTTCCAACAAGACAATGACCCTAAGCACACAGCTAAAATAACGAAGGAGTGGCTTCACAACAACTCCGTGACTGTTCTTGAATGGCCCAGCCAGAGCCCTGACTTAAACCCAATTGAACATCTCTGGAGAGACCTAAAAATGTCTGTCCACCAACGTTTACCATCCAACCTGACAGAATTGAAGAGGATCTGCAAGGAGGAATGGCAAAGGATCCCCAAATCCAGGTGTGAAAAAGTTGTTGCATCTTTCCCAAAAAGACTCATGGCTGTATTAGATCAAAAGGGTGCTTCTACTAAATACTGAGCAAAGGGTCTGAATACTTAGGACCATGTGATATTTCAGTTTTTCTTTTTTAATAAATCTGCAAAAATGGCAACAATTCTGTGTTTTTCTGTCTATATGGGGTGCTGTGTGTGCATTAATGAGGAAAAAAAATGAACTTAAATGATCTTAGCAAATGGCTGCAATCTAACAAAGAGTGTAAAATTTAAGGGGGTCGGAATACTGTCCACACTGTAGACACTGTAGAATTGAAAAAAAAGAGCATGGGATCCCCCCCGTCCATTAACAGGCCCTTTGGGTCTGGTATAAATATTAAGGGGAACCCTGAATCAAAATTTTAAAAAAATTGCGTGGAGGTCCCCCTAAAATCAATACCAGGCCCTTCGGGTCTGATATGGAAATTGACGGGAACCCTGCATCAAATTTAAAAAAAAAATGGTGAAGGGGTCCCCCCCAAAAATCAATACCAGACCCTTCCCTGAGCACTAGTGTTGTAAATGTATATGAAAAACTCAGCGCCAACCTTAAATAAAATAGAAATGGAAAATTATCAAAAAAACTGCTGCTCCCCTGAGAGAAGTAAATACTCCTATTAATGTGTAAAATATATATAGGGGGCGCTGTGATCATCAACTAGTATGTGATCTAAACCAAACAGTGAAACATCCTAGAAATTCAATCTTAGTGACAAAAATATATAAAAATGTATTCACAAATTGTCCACCTGGACATAGATCAGTGAAGTCCATCCAAAATAACATCAAACTGTGAATCAATGAATGTCTTATAGAACAGTCCACATAAAACAATGAAAAAACCCCAATCTCCCAGTTGTGATGATATCTTCCGACAGATAATGAATATTCCTTTAAAAGACAGGCAAACGACACCCAATGTGACTGGATAAGTGACCTACTTACCAGATCTATTTGACCTCTTTCCTGGGAAAGATAGTCAAATAGCGCTTTTGCAGGATTGTGCCTGCTCACATCAGTTGAAATGGAGATGGTAGGAACCTTCCTCCTCATGGATAAAGGCAGGACATATAGAGAGAGCAAAGGACATCCATAGAATAATACCGTTTATTCAATTAAAAACAGGATATAAAAATAACCAAATAGCTCCTTACATTTAAAAGTGCCTATCCCGGCACTGGGGCTGCTGGCTTCTCATAGAGATTGGTGTGTGGAGTCACCTCTGCGTCCACCTCCGTGGCCCAAAGGGCCTGGTAATAGAGGGGGGGATCCCATGCTCTTTTTTTCAATTATCTGTATCTATATTGCCAAGACCCGACAATTCATTACAGCCGTAATCAGTTTTGAATGACAATTTTTCCTTTAGAAATGTCATTTTGCTGTGGTACTGTTCTAAACACGGGAAAAATGTGCCACTTTACAGGCATATCATTGACACCCCCCGACACGATATTTAAAGGAGTATTTCATTTTTATTGGTTCACTTTAAGCGTTAAAAAAATCACTGCTCCCGAAAAAACAGCCATTTTTAAGAAAAAAATTTGCATTGATACATATCCCCTGGGGCAGGACCCAGGTTTCCAAACACTTTTTATGACTATAATTTTTATATACATTAAAATTAACACTTGATTTTTCATGTTAGTGTCTCATAATTTGCCGTGAACACCGCATATTGTTCTCTGTTTGGCGAACAGGCGAACACCCAATGTTTGAGTCAAACTTACTTTTCGACTCAAACATCGGGCTCATCCCTAAAAGTGAGTACACCCCTAAGTGAAAATGTCCAAATTGGGCCTAAAGTGTCAACATTTTGTGTGGCCATCATTATTTTCCTCCACCTTCTGTTTGAGGATGCCCCACAGATACTCAATAGGATTCAGGTCTGGAGACATGCTTGACCAGTCCATCACCTTTACCCTCAGCTTCTTTAACAAGACAGTGGTCATCTTGGAGGTGTTTTTGGGGTCATTATCATGTTGAAATACTGCCCTGTGGCCCAGGGAGGGGATCATGCTGTGCTTCAGTATGTCACAGTACATGTTGGCATACATGGTTCCCTCAATGAACTTTAGCTCCCCAGTGCCAGCAGCACTTATGCAGCCCCAGACCATGACACTCCCACCACCATGCTTGACTGTAGGCAAGACACACTTGTACTTGTACTCTTTACCTGGTTGCCACCACACACGCTTGACACCATCTGAACCAAATAAGTTTATCTTGGTCTCATCAGAGCACAGGACATGGTTCCAGTAATCCATGTCCTTAGTCTGCTTACCTTCAGCAAACTGTTTGCAGGCTTTCTTTCTTATGCATCATCTTTAGAAGAGGCTTTCTTCTGGGATGACAGCCATGCAGACCAGTTTGATGCAGTGTGCGGCGTATGATCTGAGCACTGACAGGCTGACCCTCATATGTCAATTTCCCACATACAACCTCTGGATATGACGCTGAGCACGTGCACTCAACTTCTTTGGTCGACCATGGCAAGGCCTGTTCTGAGTGGAACCTGTCCTGGTAAACCACTGTATGGTCTTGGCCACCATGGTGGTAGGGCAACAATTCTTTTTTTCAGATTCTCAGTGTTCTTTGCCATGAGGTGTCATGTTGAACTTCCAGTGGCCAGTATGAGAGAGTGAGAGCGATAACACCAAATTTAACACACCTGAGACCTTGTAACACTAATGAGTCACATGACACCAGGGAGGGAAAATGTCTGACTGGGCCCAATTTGGACTTTTTCACTTAGGGATGTACTCACTTTTGTTGCCAGTGGTTTAGACATTAATGGCTATGTTTTGAGTTATTTTGAGGGGACAGCAAATTTACACTGTTATACGAGCTGTACACTCACTACTTTACATTGTAGCAAAGTGTAGTTTCTTCAGTGTTGTCACATGAAAAGATAGAATAAAATATTTACAAAAATGTGAGGGGTGTACGCACTTTTGTGAGATACTTTATATATTGTGATATTGGGGTGTTTAGCTCAAGTGATACATGCGTTTTTCTGTGCGGTGAGTCCACATCAGAAAGGCATTATGGTTAAGGGCTTGGTAGCCCATGTTTATTAAGTGAAAAAACAAAAGCAATAAGGTCCATTCAGAATTCCTAAGCAGGGGTTTAAATTCATTTAGCACTCAAAATAAGGAAAACATACCGAGCCACCTGGCTCTCTTCTCAGCAGTTCCTCTGCTCTCAACAGAGTGGATTCTTTCCGGCCCCCAGGACTCACTGCCTTCCGTAGTCTTCCCGACTCTCAAGGCTGGCCAGCCTTTCCCAGTCCCTGGGCAAATAATCCCCTTTAACAGGCTGCAGTCTCCCACAGGGCAGACCACTTTCCAGACACAGGTCTGTCTTCACACAGCACCAGCAATAGCAAGCTGCTCACACTCCACCTTCCTTCCCCCCACTGCTCTCACCAGTCCCTCTTTATAAGGGCTGTGCTCACCTGGGCACACAACCTGCTGGCTTTCCACAAGACCTGGACACAGGGTTGGAGATCCCGTCCCACCCAAGACTCTCAGGGATCTCCAAACTACAAAGCCCCATCTGGAACTAGCAAGATCTGGAGAAAGCTGCCAGAGCAGTTCTCTCCTTTTCAAATCTACACTCTGTAGCTCTGCAGCACGGGAACATGCAAACTCTGTATCCATTTTTGCTCCATTTCCATAGGGACAAGGACTCTAACTATTACAATATATATGTTTATATTTATTTACACATTGTGGTTCATATGTTATATTTTGTGGTTCATTTACACTTATTTGATTAGCACGACCTTATTGTTTTTATACTTTTGTGTGCATGATTATATCTCATGTTTTTTTGTGTCACTGCTTTTTTTCACAGTAGTTATCACTGTTCTAACTAGCATGGTATACCATTTCCATTTTAAAAAGAGGATTAACTCCAGAGATAAAATGATAATTCTCCCACTCTACAAGACTCTGGTCCAGCCGCACCTGGAGTATGCCGTCCAGTTCTGGGCACCGGTCGTCAGGAAGGATGGAACTGGAGAGAGTCCAGAGAAGGGCAACCAAGCTAATTGAGGGACTGGAGTATCTCAGCTGCAGGAAAGACTGCAAGCACTGAACATATTCTCTCTGGAAATGAGACACTTGAGGGGATATGATTTCAATGTACAAATACCGTACTGGTGACCCCATTAGAGGAATAAAACTCTTCTGCAAAAGGGAATTTAAAAAGGCACGTGACCGTTCGCTAAAATTAGAAGAGAAGCAGTGGTTTCAGCAGGGGGCATAGATAATTTAAAAAAGCTGTTATGCCCTGTACACACGATAGGATTTTCCGAAAACAAAATCCATGGGATTTTTTCCTACGAATGTTGGCTCAAACATGTCTTGCATACACACGGTCACACAAAGTAGGTCGGAAATTTCGAACGTCAAGAACGCCGTGACGTACAACACGTACGATGAGCTGAGAAAAATTAAATTCAATAGCCAGTGCTGCTCTTCTGCTTGATTCCGAGCCTGCGTGGCACTTTCTGACAACAGATTTTATTGTCAGAAAATTTTATAGCCAGTTCTCAAACTTTGTGTGTCAGAAATTCCTATGGAAAATGTGTGATGGAGCCTACACAAGGTCGGAATTTCTGACAACAAGGTCCTATCACACATTTTCCATCGGAAAATCCTATTGTGTGTACAGGGCATTAGATGGGCACCTGAGCAACAATAACATACAGGGATATACAATGTAATACTGACATAAAAACACACACACAGGTTGGACTTGATGGACTTGTGTCTTTTTTCAACCTCACCAACTATGTAACTATGTAACTGGAATGCAATAGGGAATAACCCGCAGTCGGTTTTCTATAGGTTTTGGCATGATATTAAAGTATTATCTTCATGACCTAACTCAAGGTCCAAAAAGGCTAGATTTTCTGCATCCAAGACATACATAAAAGATAATCCAAAAGGATTTCTGTTACAGTGTTCGACAAATGCTGCAACCAGGACTGTTCTAGATGATAATAATGTCCTCTATGTGCCTCTCAAAAATTATCAAGTTTTCTGTATAGGCACAATTGTTGTGCCATATGTACTGGGATTCCCAAAATCCCATAGCCAGATTTGCATACGAAGCTGCAAAATTTACACCCATGGCGATCACTTAAACTTATCCATTGCTAATACTAAAATAATTATGCGTGAGACAAAATTCTCTGCCCTCTAAGATGAAGTTGTCTCTGATTTATGAAAGAGTCTGTATACAAACAATTATTCAAAGCTGAAAGACCAAATTGATGGGGAATATACAATAAGTGTACAATGAGTTGACATCTAAGGACACCCATGAATAGTGTAAAAACAAAGGGCAGGAGGTAGAGAGCGGCCGCAGTGAGCTGCTTCTGTCGGCCAGTATCTCAGTACCCCATGCAAGAAGGACCAACCCCTGAAGTACCCCCACCTTCTATTCCCTACCCAAGACCCATAAAGCCGCGCGTAATCCACCGGGAAGACCCATAGTGTCTGGGATAGGCTCCCTAACAGACAACGCGAGCAAATTTGTTGACGCTTTCTTAATGCCCCATGTCCGCAGCCTCCCGTCCTATATTAGGGACACCACCAACCTATTGCAACACCTTGAGGGGATCCAGATCCCTCCGGACGCCCTGCTCGTGGCTGTTGATATTGAGGCTCTTTACTCCAGTATCCCCCACGAGCAGGGCGTACGGATGGCTGGTTCCTTTTTAGCTGAACAAGATACAACCACCTGGCCATTGAATCAATTCATACTAACACTATTGTACTTTATACTCACTAAAAATTATTTTACTTTCAATGATCAATTATTTTTACAAATACAGGGTGTTGCAATGGGGACGTCGTGTGCCCCAGCATATGCAAACTTATATCTAGGCGGCTGGGAGCGACATATCCATGCCCATGACCAATATACAGAATTCCTAGACGATATCCTTTTATGGTATCGCTTTATTGATGATCTTTTCATGGTATGGACGGGTTCCAGAGACAAACTCCTACAATTTTTACGTCAACTGGATAACAATGACCTAAATCTCAAATTCACCTTCAAAATCGAGACTGAGCAAATCCCCTTCCTAGATCTGTTGATCATCAAACAACCTGATGGTACGTTAGGCACTGACCTCTATAGGAAACCCACGGCTGGTAACACCTTGTTGTTTGCCACTAGTGCTCATCCGAATCCCCTGGTACGGAGTATTCCGTATGCCCAATATTTACGGTTACGTAGGAACTGTACACACCACAGAGACTTTATTCGTCAGGCCAAAGCATTACGCGAACGCCTTTTACGACGAGGTTATTCTTCCACCAACTTGCGCAAAGCATTCAACAAGTCCCTATCACGTCCACGGACCTCTTTACTATTCAAAGGCAACAAACCTTCTCCCCCCTTAGATAAGACTGATCACGACCTATTCTGCACACCACAATATACTCCGTAACATTCTAACTAAACACTGGCACCTCTTAGCTGACCATCATGTATTAACCAAATACATCAGAGATACACCGGAAGTGGTTTTCCGTAGAGCACGGTCACTACGCGACCAACTTACTGCCAGCCATTACAATCCCACCAAGCCTACTAGGAGTGGCCCCAACGGCACCTTCCAGTGTGGGGAATGTCCCCGGTGCCCTTGGATCCATGAAAGCAGAACTGTGGTCTTACCTAACGGCGAGACCTTAGTCCCACGGACCTTCGCCGACTGCAATACAAAAGGGGTGGTCTATCTTATGAATTGTGTATGCAAAGCCTTCTACGTGGGCAAAACAATTAGGGAACTTAGGCAGAGAATAGGTGACCACTTATATGACTCAGAAAACGGCAAACTGACAACTGTCGGCCGACACATTGGCCTACATCATAGATTCGACAACTCCGTGGTTAAATTTTTGGTACTCGAGGTCGTCCAACCCAATCCTAGGGGTGGCGATTGGGATCGCTCGATACTGCAGAGGGAATCCCTGTGGATTGAGCTACTTAACGCCACCACTCCCCCTGGCCTAAATGAAGCAGTGTCCTATAGGGCGTTCCTATGAGGTTCCTATGTGTCTTGTTCCCCCCCCCCTTTTTCCCCTCCTTTTCCCTTCCCCCCCCCCTCCCTTTTTCCCCCCCTTTCCTCCCCTTCCCCTTTCCCCCCCCCCCTCCCCTCTCCCTTCCCCTCCCAAAAAACCCCCCCATTCCAACAAACCCCCCCCCTTCTTCTCCCCCTCCCTTCTCCCCCCTCCCCTTCTTTCCCACCCCCTCCTTTTTCCTTTTTCCCCCCTTTCCCCCCCTTCTTCTCCCTGTCTTCCCTCCCGATTCCCCCTCCTCACCTATTCTTTCCCTTCCCTTTCCCCCCCCCTTTCCCCCCCCTTCTTTTCCCCCCTACCCCCTCCCCCTCCCCCCCCTCACTCCAATTCCCCTTCCCTTTCTCCCCCCCTTCCCCCCCCCTCCACCATGGGTCTTATTACTCTCCATGATACCTGTCTACTTTAAGTGAATTCCCCAATGTTGCTGTTATTGACTGTTCTTTTGTTGCTTGGATACCACATTATACACTGTCTTTTCTATTCAATTTTATTATGCTGTATTATGTATTATTTGGCTTGCTGTGCAAGGTTGACCTTCCCCGTGACTAGGCTCTTTGGGTTCTGTTCCGCCTCGAGTTTTTTTCTCCGTGGCGGGCATATGCTCGCCCTGGCAGCTCTTCAGCTGCTTGCGTCTCATTGTCTGGGAACTGTATGCCCTTTGACATGAGCGCGCGCTTGCGCAGTAGCACTCAGCACTGCACCTGCGCAGTGCGGGCGAGCAGATCCGGTGACGTCAGGGACCGCCTCTTGCGTGGTCCCGGACTTCCGGGTTGGGGTGCTCTTATAGCGGCCACTCATGGCCGCTATGTGAGCTTACAGCCCCTTGACGCTGTGCCAAGTGAGGACCACCGCTGCAGGTAAGTGCTGCCGCCCCCCTCCCTCTGTCATTGTCTCTGCTTTCAGGCAGAACTTTTTTCTGGTCTGCATTCCTGCTGCACTTTAGATCTGCATACAACCTGTTTACATAACGGTTCCTGTATGCTTACCCTTTGCTACACTAGAGTGCCTTTTGGACACTCTTGCTATTTCACACTGTCCTTAGTAGGCAATTTAACCCTTTCCTTGACTGGTGGGTTGACTCCTGTGTTATGGTAATTCCAGTATAATTCTTATTACAGTGGCCACTTTGACCTCCCCCGGCATATACTAATATCCTTAGCCCACCTGGGGGGCTTGTGATTGCCTACCTAACAGCGGCTGGCGACCTCACTTTGTTCGCTTCATAATCTCTTATTATATGGTCCTCATCCACTCCAGCCTAGGCGTCTACAATTTATCAGTACTTAGGGGTGAGTGCCAGCTTTTTACCTGTGTGCATTATTTCTTAACCTGGTTTCCTTTTTACACCAATTAAGTAGTGGTCTTTCCCCTCACTGTCCTTCCCCCTGCCCCTTCCCTTCCCCCCTTTCTTTCCCCTCCCCTCTCCCCCTCCCCTTTCCCCCCCCCTTTTTCCCTCCCTCCCGCCCCCTTTCCCCCCTTCCCCCCCCCCTTCTCTCCTTTCCCTCCCTTTCCGCCCCTTCCTTCCTTCCCCACTTTCCTCCCCCCCCTCCCCTCCCCTCCCCCACTGCTATCTACTGTCACGTTTTTTGATTTTCTCTCCATGCACACTGGTTTTAACTCTAATAGGCACACTATTGGCACCCCCCTACTCTATCCCTTCTTTTGACTGATTCCTTAGCTTATTTACTTATATAATTCCATCATCTAAAAAAATTTACCCTCATAGAGGCTGTTGTCTATCCCCTGTGTCCGCTGCAGGGGGAACCACTTGGGGCCCTACACACCCTTAGAGAGCCTTTGAACGGGTGAGCTCATCCTTTTGTTACCTAATTGTATGTATTGTTAATGCATTGTCTAATGTTTTTGCTGCATTGATAACCTTGTTATATATCTCTTGTGTTATGTATTGATTACAATTATTGTATGTCATATCACAGATATTGCTCTCCTGAGGAAGCGGTGAAAAACCGCGAAACCGGTCGAGAATCCAAGCTCTATTTGTGGTCTATATAACTATGGGTTGTAATCCTACTGGTTGTATTTACTGCTTCCGTTTTTTATTACAACTGTATGTGACACTGTAAAAAATCTTTTAATCATGTTTTCTATTAAAATGTAATTTTTTATATTATGATTCCTTTCTTTCTACCTTTTTTTACTGAATACTTGATTATATCTAGTACCGCAATAGTCCCCCCCCCCCTTCAGGGGTTGGTCCTTCTTGCATGGGGTACTGAGATACTGGCCGACAGAAGCAGCTCACTGCGGCCGCTCTCTACCTCCTGCCCTTTGTTTTTACACTAGACATTTGGGATGATGGTACTTGTATTTGGTATTTCAACTTTTCCGATCTAGACGCTCTTCCTTCATAGGACACCCATGAATAATTAGGTTCCTATCTGTAGGGTTGTAACAGTTCTAGTAAATGGATACTGTCCTTTATATATGATTGCAGGCAGGGAGAGTTGTCTGGTTCTTATGGATCTTGGGTATATACTGTAGTAGAAGTAGGTGGTTTGGTAGAACTTCCTACACAAAAAGGAGGCTTCAACCTTGTGTATAATACTGCTATCTATGGCACAACTTACTAAAGAGTCTGCCTCAATTATGTATTTAGTTAGGGGGTCTTTTTGACATAAGTGGATGTGTCTGAAAATAATATGTAGGCTTCAGCTATATAATCTATTTTGTCTTGGATAACTATACCCCCTCTCTTATCGGCAGTCATGATGATGATATTGTTGTCCATGAGATTTTGAAGTGCTTGATGTTCAATAGAGGTTAAGTAACCTAAATTATTATTTTTTTTTGTGTAGAAAATGGATCTGGTCTTAAGTGAAGCGTGCACTATAGGGGGAGAAGCAATGAGATGTTGGGTGTACAAGCTGAAGTCCTCGTAAGAGCTCTCTTGGTATAGTTGTTCAAATGTGTCAATAACATTAGCTTCAAAATGAAATTCTATGGGGCAAGAAGGGTAGGGAATGATTTTCTTTTGCCGTTTTGACCTGAAAGAACCTTTTTAGAGTCAGGTTCTTTATATACATCTTTTAAGACCTTAACACAAAAGGTAGGGGTTGGGTTTATTTGAGGGGGCAAAATTAAGTCCTCGACTCAGTAGTAGTTTTTTGACTTCTGACATATTTTTACAGTCTGTAACATTTTGTTTTGTTGCTTCCTATTTCTTCCTCATACTCCTCTATAGCCTCTCTTATGTGTTTCCTTTTTTGGGAACTGGCTGGAGGGGGGTCTATCTGTAAAAAAAAATTCTCTACCACTGTGTTGTAAAACAATAGAGGCAGTAAAAGGTGTCAGGGTGGTATGGTTGACATAAATGGACTTATACAGAAGGACCATTGCGTCATTGATAAAAGGTTGTTAACCTAGCGCTCCAGCCTTCATTCTGGTTCCCTTCCACAGATTAGTCACTTCCCAGCTGAGCAACTGACACTTGCAATGTAAACAACCTATTTGCCTTTCGTAAATAAGCCCCACAATGTATTACTGTGTCTGTAGCCATCTTGGTAGAACCAGGGCTTTTGCTCCCTCATGTCAGAGCCAGGGATGAGTCAACAGATTTGAACTGAACCTAGGCTTTTCTAGTGGTATTTATACCACTTCTATATATGACAGCTTTCTGCTGTCACTGGTTCCTAAGAAAGGAGTAGGTGCTATTTCTGTCTAAAAGTATTTTCTCTTACCTTCTTCTCTGCTAGCAAATATCAGGGATTCAGGAGAGATCTCTCCAACTCAGAAAAAAAATGCAAAAATAATTTCTGTTGCGAAAATGTGGGACGGTTTCAAGTTTTTATTGCAGTGCCCCAGGAGATTTCTTCAGCTTCCTGCCCAAGAGTCAATAATAAAGGGGGAAAGGAAAAATGGGAAGATCTTTTTAAAAAATTCACAGATACTAATTGTCACCAACAGAGGTTCTAAAATTCCCTATTCTATTCCCCCCTGATAACATAAAAACATTTCTGCTGATTTTGTTCAATGTTAGATATTATTTAAAATGATTCCCAGAAAAAGCATATGAACTTATCTAAATATAGTGTGCATCTATAATTAGTAGTGTGTTTGTTTTAATGCATATGACTAGATAAACCTCAGATTTTCTTAGAATTATTACCTTAGTGAAAAACTATTCTTTAGGTAAAAACATGTTGTAGCATTCTGATTATTTCATCAGTATTCACAATGTTATTTCATAAAACCAAACTGACAGTCCCAGACTAAGAATGCATGGTTACATTTAAGTCCGTGTTGGTGAAATGCGTCAGTGGTAAGTCAAGTCAAGTCAAGCTTTATTGTCATTCTACTACACCCATCTAAGGGAAGCCCTTAGATGGGTGAATACTCGTGATGTAATGACTGTGTATTCTTTCCATTTGGTCTATTAGAAGTAAGGATGACTCCCTTTCCATCTAGCACCTGACCCTCGGGAGATGGTGGAAAGCATTTTGGAGTGGAGGATGGTTTTTATCTTCTAACTGTTAGTAAATATAGTGTTTGAAATAAAGATCTTGCATTTGTTTTTCACACTGTACACTTTTTTTTAGATAAAAGTTTGTGTCATAAGTGTTCAGAAGAGGAGTGGCCAAATGATCACAATCAGTGTGTACCGAAACCCATTGAATTTCTGTCTTATGGAAATGACCCGGTTTCTCTCACAGTCTCAGTTATTTCTGTTTTACTGTTGGTTAAAACATCTGCTATTTTTTGTGTTTTTATTGTATTTCGAGAGACTCCAGTGGTCAAAGCTAATAACCAAAACTTGAGCTTCATTCTCCTGGTCTCCATTTTCTTGAGCTTCCTCTGTGTGTTTTTGTTTTTGGGTAGACCTGGACCTATAAGCTGCATGTTTCGTCAGACCTGCATTGGAATCATGTTTTCTGTGGCTGTATCTGCCATTCTAGCCAAAACTATTATGGTCTACATGGCTTTCAAGGCCACCAAACCTGGAAGTTTCTTGAGAAAATATATTGGAGTAAAAATATCAAACAGTTTAGTTCTTCTTTGTTCATTTATCCAGGTTTTAATTAGCATAATTTGGCTATTGACTGCCTGTCCATTTCCAGAAATGAACACTGACCTATATGCTGATAAAATTCTTATTCAGTGTAATGAAGGATCTATGCTGGCATTCTCCATACTCCTGAGTTACATGGGACTTCTAGCAGCTGTGAGTTTCTTTGTGGCTTTCCTGGCCAGAAATTTACCAGACAGTTACAATGAGGCCAAATACATCACCTTCAGCATGCTGGTGTTCTGCAGTGTATGGATTGTTTTTATCCCAGCTTATATGAGTGTTTCAGGGAAGAACATTGTGCTTGTAGAGATATTTGCTATAATAGCTTCCAACTTAGGCATTTTGGTTTGCATATTTACTCCTAAATGTTACATTATCCTGGTGAGACCAGATTTAAATTCAAAAAGTAAAATAGTAAAACAAACCAAAACCCGACAATAAATTTTCTTATTCAATTTTTGTTTATAAATGATTACATTGAATTTGAATGGAGATCCACTTCATCATTCTACTTATACATCGAATTTGATTTTTCTGTAGGGTTGATTGGGCAGAAACGGTTCTCCAAAAAATTATTGTCACAAAATTTTATTATTGTTATTTTTTTAAGCAATACAATTATTTAAACTGTTACTTTGCTCTCTTTATTTTACAGATATTAGAGAAACATGCAACACTGAAAGTTCTATTAAACAAATAAAATATAAAATCAATTGAAAAGAAAAGATATACATTTATAAAGGAGTATGTTTTAATACTACCAGTTAAATTTCCTATTAAAATCTAGCTTCTAGTTCTTTTACACTTTGGTATTGTAGTAACCGTAAAGGTGTCAAAATCATGTTTTATTCACTTAACTCTATATTAATTGTAGAAAATTATTATTGAATATAGTTAATATGGTTCCTTTTTCTGGGTGATTACTTTATGCATCTTTTAAATATTTACAAATAACTTCCATTTGCTGAGACACTTTTTACTTGCCTCAAAATATCTCACTATTGCTGTAAATTACTGTATTACAGTAATCCTGGGGTTGCTATAGATATGCAAAATAATTGCCTTATTCAGTACAAAATGTAAGCCCTTAATTTAAAGTGGTTGTAAAGTAGAAGGTTTTTTTATCTTAATGCATTCTATGCATTAAGATAAAAAAAATCCTTCTGTTTGCAGCCGCCCCCCTAATACTTCTCTGAGGCCATCTCAATCCAGCAATGTTACAGGACAGACTCTCCCTTCTCATTGGCTGAGACAGCAGTGCAGTGCCATTGGCTTCCATTGCTGTCAAAGTCAGTGAGCCAATGAGGAGAGAGAAGGGGCGGGGCTGAAATGCGTCTCCGTGTCTGAATGGACACATGGAGCTGTGGCTCAGCTCAAGTACCCCCATAGAAAGCCGCTTGCTGTGGGGGCACTCAGCATAAGGGAGGGGCCAGAAATGCCAAAGAGGGACCCAAGAAGAGAAAGATATGGGCTGCAAATCCACTGCACAGAGCAGGTAAGTATGACATGTTTGTTATTTTTAAAGAAAAAAACTGACTTTATTATCATTAAAGTTAGTCATAAGGTTTGTTCTTGGATAGAAAACTGGCTACGGGGGCATATCCGAAGGGTTGTGATAAATAACGTATACTCAGAATGGTCTAGAGTGGTTAGTGGGGTACCCAAAGGCTCTGTCCTGGGACCAATTTTGTTTAATTTATTTATAAATGATATAGAGAATGGGATAAATAGCTTGATCTCAGTGTTTGCTGGTGATACAAAAATATGTAGGGCAATAACAACACAGCAGGATATAGACACTTTACAGGAAGACCTGAATAAATTAATTATAGCATGGCAAATTAAGTTTAATATTGAAAAATGTAAGGTAATTCACTTGGGGGTAAAAATATAAGTGCAAGTTATTCATCAGGGAGAGAACCCCCTAGGGGCTTCCAGGATGGAGAAGGATCTAGGGGTCCTAGTAGAAGACTGAGCAATAGCATGCAGTGTCAAGATGCGGCTACCAAAGCCAGCAGGATATTAGCATGCATTAAAAAGGTAATTTGCTCCAGAGATAAAATGATTACCCTGATACTTTATAAAACTCTGGTCCGGCCGCATCTGGAGTATTCCATCCAGTTCTGGTCACCAATCCTCAGAAGGGATGTGTTGGAGCTGAAGAGAGTTCAGAGAAG
This sequence comes from Lithobates clamitans, assembly GCA_037952925.1. NCBI lineage: Eukaryota > Metazoa > Chordata > Amphibia > Anura > Ranidae > Lithobates > Lithobates clamitans. Next base: position 24,616 of record JBBGZY010001041.1, on the reverse strand, counting down.
GGCAACTAAATTAATATGGGGACCTCAATTCTATGAAACGACTACAAGAGCTAAGTTTATTCTTCTTGGCGAAGAGATGCTTCAGAGGAGATATGATAGTGATATACAAATATAACGGTGGTCCCAGCGTAAAAACTTTTTTTTCCCAGGGAATGTATGAGGACACAGAGTCGCGCGATGAGACTGGAAGAGAAACGGTTTAACCTTCGGCTACGTAGGGGGTTTTTCACTATCAGGGTAGTAAGGATGTGGAACTATCTTCCACAATCCGTGGTGTCGGCAGGAAGTATGGATAGTTTTAAAAGACTCTTGGATGCGCATCTTAGCAAAAACAATATACAGGGATATGAGAAATGATTTTTCTACACACACACACACACATCTACATAGATTGAACTGGATGAACTGTTGTCTTTATTCAACCTTACCAACTATGTAACTTTAAGTCTAAACAATATTTTTACAGCACCAATAATTTTCCCTTTTCCCCCCAAAAAACATAGAAGATAAGTTAATTTTTAGGTGAGGGAACAGATGATATTTCTAGGGTAAAATTATAGGTACGGGGAAAGCAGAAGCATGCATGGAAGCTATAGCAATTGCTGCAGTGTGAGTTGGAACCACTCTTTGGGAAAAATGGAGATTTGTTGCCACTACCTTTCAATCAGAAGTAGCAGATTTCACATTCCTTGAAAAAGGTGACCTGGCATGTTGCAATTGATGTAATTCTAAATAAAATAATAGTAATAATAATAGTAATGGAAATCAACTGCAGATGAACAATTCTTGGAACCAGCATCTTAGTCACATAACCTATACCATTAATCAAGCAGGCAGGTTGCTATGTATTTTTGTTCAAATTGCTCCCCAAACTATAGGGGGGCATGTCCGGCACAGCGTGAGCATGAGGGGCGCTTAAGGAAGGAGCTCCACACACCAACCCGTGTAACACAGCGTCTGCCCACTTCCCGTTGCTGCTACTTGTTACCCTGAGCTCCGCAATGACTCCTGCAGCTCCCGGGAGACATGTCACTTAAAAGAAAAGAGGACAGACTGCCCCTCAAGCTGATGGGATATATGTACCAGCCGACCATGACGCACAGCCAAAATAGCGCCATGGCCTGCTCCCTGCATCCATAGCTCAAGGCATCTCTCTCCCCTCACCGTGATCTACCTGCTCTGCACCAGGAGGATCCGACCACATCCATGAGCTCCAGGAGGGAGCCCACAATGTCGCCTCCAGGCACCCCGGCTTCCAGCAGCCCAGCAAAAGCAAAAATGTACCTGGATACCACAGCAATCAACCCTGAGTTGAGCCACATTTCTTCATTGCCTTCTGTGACACCAAACCTGAGCCCCCAGCCAGACTCTATAGCTGCATTTCCTACAGTAGGACAAGCAGTGCCGGACACTACACTTAAGGACATGCTAGTGTCCCTAAGGAGCTCACCGCAGTCAGACATGCTCTCCTTCATGCAGAGATTCGGTCACAGCATTGGTGTACTGGAAGATAGGGTTACACACATTGAAGCCAATATAGGTGACTTTACTAATACTGTAAATGACAAAATAGATACCCAAGAGGACCAGGCTCATGATACTAAATAGATAAAGGATAAAATAGCAGATTTAGAAGACAGGTCCAGACAGAACAATTTCAAGATTCACGGGATCCCAGAATCGGTGCAACCCGCCGACCTGTCTTCATATTCACGAAGCCTGATTAAAGCCATGCTTCCCGACACGAAAAACATAGAGCTAGTCATTGACCCCATCCATTGACTACCAAAATCCGCATTCCTATCTGACACGGTGCCCAGAGGCGTGATCCTTAGGATTCACTTCTACCACGTGAAAGAACAATTTATGCAAAAATCAAGCGCTCTGGGAACCCTACCTGCCCCCTATGGTCAGCTGAAAATTTTCGCAGACCTATCTCAACAAACCCTGATCTAAAATCCAAATTAATTTCACTCCGATTAGAACTAAGATCTCTCCTCCTAGAAAATTTTGACAAATCTCATAAATGGCTCAAAATGCATTTTTATGCACCTGGTAATAAAGAAGGTAAACTGCTTGCCCACCAAATCAAGGGCTACCAAACCAAAACCTATATCTCCTTTATCTACCACCCTACCACAAACTCCAAAACCAACCTACAAGAAATATCACATGCATTGAGCACGTACTATAGTACCCTATACAATTAAAAAGATGAGGCTTCTTCTAACCAACCTGAAACCTTTCATATCCAGTCCCTTCTAGACTCGGTCCATCTCCCTCGTCTAACTCCGGCACAATTAGAAGATCTTAATGTCCCATTCACTTCTGCAGAGCTTAGCAGAGCCATAGATTCTCTTCCTAATAACAAAGCTACGGGCCCTGATGGTTTTGTTGGAGAGTATTACAAGCAATTTAAACATGTTCTGCTTGACCATATTACCCTACGCTTCAATGCTGCTGCTTCCTCAGCCTCCTTTGCTCAAGAAATGTTAAAGGTCCTGATTATCACTATACCGAAACCAGGGAAGGAACCCACTTCACCCCAAAACTTCCATCCTATCTCCCTGCTTAACCATGATGCAAACTTTATGCAAAAGTAATTGCAAACAGATTGATGGTCGAATGATCAATATTATTCACCACGCAGAAAACCACGGAATGCCTTCTCTGCTTCTTTATTTAGATGCAGAGAAGGCATTTGACAGGGTTCACTGGCATTACCTAGCTATGACCTTGGAGAAATTTTTTGCAAGACCACATCCTCTCCGCAATAATGGCCTTATACTCATGTCCCTCAGCCCAAGTATATTGTTCTTCCATGTTATCGGCAGTCTTTAAAATAACTAATGGCACAAGACAGGGCTTCTCCCTTTCACCCCTAATTTTTAATTTTATGATGGAGCCCCTGGCTGAAAAAATTAGGTCCCAGCACGACATCTCAGGATTCCTTATTGGTCTCACAGAACACAAAATCAGCCTTTTTGCGGATGATGTCATCCTCATGTTAACCAACCCAGTCTTCTCCCTGGCCTCAATGCAAAAAATACTAGATTCATTTAGCTCTGTCTCTTACTATAGGGTAAATGCATCTAAATCACATATCCTACCTCTAGGAATGACAACACTGCAACAAACCTCCTTAAAAAGCAAATACCCTTATGCATGGTCCACAGATTCCCTCACCTACTTAGGGGGTCACCTTAACCAAAATCAACATCGGCTCACTATCAAGCCAACTTCATTCCCTTTTTACACAGCCTCCCTAAGGATTTAGATAGTATCTCCAAACTAACTCTCTCATGGTCTGGAAGACTGGCAGCATTCAAAATGCTTAAATTACCCCAACTACTGTATCTCTTTAGAGCACTCCCCATCCCAATTCCTGCATCTTTTTTTACACAAATGCAATCTACTCTAGGACGCTTTCAATGGCAACATAAAAAAGCTAGAAGCTCTCACACCATCCTAATAAAACACAAATCAGCAGGAGGGATGGGTTATGTTAATTTTAAAGATTACTATAATGCTACAATTCTAGCGCAAATTAAAACATGGTTTAATTACGAATCTAACTGCCCATGGAGTACCATTGAAGCCCTCCAGATCCCTGGAAATAACCTAAAAAACTGGCTTCTTAGTTCACCTAAATTAAAGAAAAATGATAAAAATATCTCCCCAACCATTCATGCCTCCATAGCGGCTTTCAATTATCTCCTTGCCAACATCTCCAAACGATCGAAAACATGTAAAATACCACTCCCAATAGCTACTATGACCTTATTGATCCCTAACTTACATCTGTCTTCCTGGCAAAACAAAGGTATAACACAAGTTGCTGATCTATACACAAACAATTTCCTCAAATCATTCTCATCACTGCAACAAACATTCTCACTCCCCACGAAGGACTATTTCAGTTATACCCAAATAACCCACTGCCTACTACACAACCCCCAAATCCAAAAAGACATACCTATAGAAGTGTGGCAATTCCACACTTCTATAAATAAAAGGCACACTTCTATAATAAAAGGCAAATCCATTTTCAACAAACTACCGTCTATGGAAAAATGGGAAAGGGACCTAGGCTGTTCTTTTACTGAACACCAATGGCAGGAAGCACTGCTCTCCAGCCACAAGGTGACACTCTCCTCCAACTTATGGGAACTCACATTTATAAATTCAACCTCAGATGGTATATCACCCCATCTCAACTTCACATCTATGATCCTTCCATAGCATCCACATGTTGGAGACACTGTGGACTTCCAGGGACTTTGTATCACATACTATGGGAATGCACCAAGACTATCACATTTTAGAAAGAAGTGTTACGGATGCTCCTCGTGCGCACTGCTCACCTGGATCCTCCCACTGTGGCTGCTCCGGTACAACCTGTGTTGCAAGCCATCCCTGCTGCTGCTCCGGTCTCTGTGCAGGCACCCACCTCGAGTATTACTTCTATAAGAGGTATGTCTGGTACTGCTCCGTTTCCCCAGTGATTCGAGGGTGATCTAGTTCAATGCAGAGGGTTTCTCAACCAGGTTGAGATATACTTTGAGACGCTGCCCCAGGTGTTTCCCATGCACAGAAGCAAATCAGGCTTTGTGATATCTTTGTTTTCTGAGAGAGCCTTTGCCTGGGCTTGGAACAATGAGGCTCTCATGGCTGCTTTTTCTCATGGTCTCTCCGATAACATCAAAGATGAAATAACAGTCTGAGACATACCCACTGAGCTGAAGAAGTTGATCGCGTTTGCCATTCTTATTGACTCCAGACTCGAGAGAGACTTTCCTTTTGGGAGCGCTTGCATTAGCCTCCTGTATGTTTGTAGTCCCACAGTTGCCTCCCTCACCTCCCATACCTCCAGAGTCTTCCAGTGAGGTAGACCCCATGCAGTTGGACTTCACACGTATCCCTGCAGATGAGAGGGCCTTTAGGAGAAGGAAGAAATTGTGCCTTTATTGTGGCCAGGCAGGTCACTTTTTGAAGTCTTGTCCTACCCATCTGGGAAACGCTTGCATCTGAGGTCTTGTAGGGTACAGATCTTATTTGGCGTTGTTACATCCCCAGTTATCCAGAAGGGGTCGTCCATCGAGATACAGCCCCTCATCGACTCTGTGGCTGCAGGCCTGTTCCTAGAAGGATGCCTTTGTGTCTAAGCACTTGATTCCACTGCAGCTTCATGCCACTCCACTTGCCATTGAGGCTATTGATGGGAGACCCCTACAGCCTGCCCATGTGACTCATGAGACTGCTCCTTTGGCCATGGCCATAGGGGCTCCTCACCATGACATAATACAATTCCAAGTCATTTCCTCTCCTCATTTTCCATTGGTTATTGGTTATCCTTGTGTCAAATGCAGGTATGGAGATCGAGATGCTAAGAGGGCTCCCCTTACGGTTAAGTGCAGCGCGTTCCTGGATTTGGGAACAGGAAGCGCGGTGCCCAAAGAAGCATGGTTGGCCAGGTGCTTGTTTGCAGTTGTCCGATGAGCTCGACCACTGAGGGATGGCCAATGATGGCAAAGCAGAACTTGCAGTGTTCAGGTAAATGGAGAAACCAAGAGACAAGCCAGGGGTCATACACAGATAAGTCAGTCCAGAGTAAATACAGGGGCGAGCCAAGGTCATACACAGCAGGGTCCAGGTACAAGCCGAAGGTCAAGCCAGGAGATCAGGATGCAGAAGCAGAGTCCAGAAGCAGGCCAAGGGTCAAACCAGGAGATCAGGAAGCAAGGTCAAGGCAAGCCGGGTCACAACAGGTATTCACAGATCAGGAAGCAAGGTCAAAGTACACAAGGGAGCTGAGGACATAATCCAGCAACAATCTGTGGTCACAGGCTGGTTTAAATAGGGCCACTGGCGCCAGTGTCTGTCACGCCACTTGCGTGCCATTGCACATGCGCCGTATTGCACGTGCGTGTGCGCCAATGCTCGCTGGCATGCGCCAATGCACGCTGATACGCGGCGCATGCTCATGCACATCTCTCTGTGGGCATCCATGGAGGGTCTGGGCAACATTGCCAGTACTGGGACGGCCATGTCCCTGACACCTGGGTTACAAAGGCACTCCCCCTCTTTTAATTGGCTTCATGCTGAGGTTCTTTCCTGGTTGTCACAATGCAGTAATACATGTTTTCAGAAAGTGGCTAAGGTCTTGTGCACCTCTTCACTCTCCTCCCTGCCGGAGGAGTACCATGATTTTAGCAATGTCTATGACAATGGTCAAGCCGGTAGTTTGCCTTCACACCAGTCACTTTATTGTGCAATTGACCTTTAACCTAGTGTCATACCCCCTCGTGGCTGGGTTTACACTTTGTCTATCTCGGAGGACAAAGCCATGGAGGATTATGTTGCTGACACACTTTTTTGTGGATTCATCCACAAATCCTCATCTCTTGCTGGTGCTGGTTTCTTCTTTGTGAACTGAGACCTTGTATTGATTATAGGGGTCTCAAATGTCCAATTCCGTTGATTATGGAGTTACAGTTTTCACAAAGCTCGATTTGAGAGGGGCATACAATCTCGTGAGCATCAAGGAGGGCGACGAATGGAAAACTGCGTTTAATACCAGAACAGGCCATTACGAGTACCTTGTAATGCCTGTTTGACCTTTGCAACGCTTCGGCAGTTTTTCAGGAATTCATTAAAGATGTCCTCCGAGATTTGTTGCAGCTATGTGTGGTGATTTATCTCAAGGATTTCCTTATGTTTTCCAATTCCCTAGAGATCCACCACACAGATGTCTGTTGTGTGTTTCAAAGGCTGAGAGAAAATAACCTGTACTGTAAATTGGATAAGTGTGAGTTCCATCATGAACAGGTTAAATTTCTGGGTTATGTAATTTCCACTGCTGGTTTTTTGATGGACCCAGAGAAACTTTTGACAGTCGTACAGTGGCCCCGACCTGTGGGTTTACATCCACTACAACGTTTCCTTGGCTTTGCCAATTATTATTATTATCGGAAGTTTATTCATAACTTCTCGTCTCTGGTCAAACCCCTGACTGATATGACCAGGAAGAATGGTAACCCACAGAATTGGTCTCTGGATCCATTAAGGCCTTTGAGAGTCTCAAAGCTGCCTTTGTTTCAGCCTCTGTGTTAGCACATCCTGAACCTACGTTACCCTTTTATCCTTGAGGTTGATGCAACTGAGACTGGAGTTGGCGCCCTTGTGTCACAATGTCCTATCTCTGGGAATGCTATGCATCCTTGTGGCTACTTTTCCAAGAAATTGTCACCTGTAGAGTGCAATTACGAGATTGGGGACAGAGAATTGTTAGTAATCATATTTGTATTCTGGCTATGGGTTTGTTCCAGTCTCGCTTCCCCTTTGGGTGACAGAATTCTTGCCACTGAGATCCATTCTCCTCCTGAGAAACCTTGTGACCACTGTTTTGTCCCTGAGAGTCATCACACCTCTGTGCTCCAGACTTACCAAGGCTGCTGGCCACCCAGGGAAGAATCAACTCATTTGGGCTATTTCCCAACAATTCTGGTGGCCTAGTCTCCGCACAGATGTTTGTAGCTGCCTGTTCTGTGTGTTCTATGAGAAAGACACCACAACACTTTCCAGTGGGCTTCCTACTACCCATACCCAATGGAGAGAGGCCTTGGACCCACCTGTTTATGGATTTTATTGTGGAGTTACCCAACTCCCAGGGCAACACAGTTATCCTTATGGTGGTTGACTGGTTCTCAAAAATGTCATATTGCATTCCACTTAAGAAGTTGCACACATCCAAAGAACTGGCGTTCATTTTTGCTCAGGAGATCTTTCCCTTACATTTGCTACCCAAGGTTATCGTCTCAGATAGGGGTAGCCAGTTTGTATCCAGGTTGTGGCGAGCCTTTTGTGCACAGATGAGAATTCAGCTTTCCTTCTATTTTGCGTATCACCCCCAGTCTAATTGGGCCACAGAACAAGCTAACCAGTCCTTGCAGCAGTTTCTTCATTGCTATATTTCTGACCACCATAACAACTGGTCAGACCTTTTACCTCGGATGGAGTTTGCTCACAATAGTGCCGTTAATACCGCTTCCCGATTGTCTCCGTTTATGGCGAATTATGGGTTCCAACCATCCATGCTGCCTCACTCATTTGTTCCTAAGAGTATTCCTGCATTAAAGGAGCATCTCTGTAGTCTTTGTTTCACTTGGGTACAGGTCCAAGAGACCTTGCGATATACCAATGATAGGCACAGACTCCATGCTAACCGCAGACGCCTACCCGTGCCTTCCTACCAAGTTGGGGAGAGGGTCTGGATGTCATCTCGCAACCTCAGACTCCGTGTTCCCTCACTGAAATTGGCACCATGGTTTATTGGGCCTTTCCATATTCTCCACAGGATTAACCCAGTGGCTTACGCTTTAGACCTTCCTTCTAATATGCATATCTCTAATGTATTCCATGTCTCCTTATTAAAACCTTTGGTGTGCAAACACTTCACCACCTTCAGTGCCACGTCCTTACCCAGTACAGGTTGAGAACCTTGAGGAGTATGAAGTACAATCCATCATTGACTACCATAGGTTCCGTGGGCACATACAGTACCTGGTTCATTGGAAAGGCTATGGTCCAGAGGAGCGGTCTTGGGTCTCATCCGTGAGCTTACATGCCCCTGTCCTCCTCCATTCTTTCCATAGACATTTTTGCCTCAAACCTGGTGGCCCTCAGAGGGGAAGGGGTCATTGAGGAGGGGGTACTGTCAAGGCTGGGCTCAGCCCACCTTTCTCAGAGCTGCTCAGCTGTCGGTTAATTGCCAATACTCTTCATTTCACAGTGACTCACCTGATGATCATATCCTGCTTGTCAATCACCCTTATGGCTGTTTATGCTGCTTGCATCAGATTTATTGTGCCTTCGCCTTGGTCAACATATCCAGATACTCTCTGCTGTGTTTTCCTGTTAAAGACTTTTGCCTGGCTGACTTCCCTTCTGGTTCCTGATCCTGTTTGCTGCCTCTGACTATGCTGTTCTCTGGATTCCTGTTTTACTGGCTTGTTCTGACTACCTGCTCTGGTTACCGAACTCTGGATATGTTTCGACTATGTTTGCACTGTTTGTACCATTTTACCATTTTATTAACCGTTTTAGCCCCGGAAGATTTTACCCCCTTCCCGACCAGAGCACTTTTTGTGATTCGGCACTGCGTCGCTTTAACTGACAATTGCTCGGTCATGCAATGTTGTACCCAAACAAAATTGATGTCCTTTTTTTCCCACAAATAGAGTTTTCTTTTGGTGGTATTTGATCATCTCTGCGGTTTTTATTTTTTGCGCTATAAACAAAAAAAGAGCGACAATTTAAAAAAAAACACAATATTTTGTACTTTTTGCTATAATAAATATCCCCATTTTTTTTTTAAAAAAGCACATTTTTTCTCAGTTTAGGCCGATATGTATTCTTCTACATAATTTTGGTAAAATAAATTGCAATAAGCGTATATTTATTTTTTTATTATTTTATTATTACATTTTTATTTATTTTCCAATATATCCATTAATTCATACTTCAAGTCTACAATATTTTAGTTTATCCAATTAAATACATTCTTATCATTACCAATTCTTCCCCCTTTCAAAAAGAAAAAAAAAAAAATTTCCAATGAATCCTTGAATCATGTAAACAATTCCTTCCCCCCTCCCCTTTCTCTATTTCTCCCTCCCCTACACCAATAGTGTTCCTCCCCCCCTCCCATCTGATCTCTTCCTCCAGATATAGTGTTTCCATTGTGTTCACACCCCCCTTCCAAATCCATGAAATTTCAAACATTCCATCATTGTTAAAGAAAAAAAAAAAAAAAAAACCCTCCACCTATACAAAAAATGATTATATTAGGAGGCTACTAAGCCAATTCAGATCAGTCTTAAACAACAAACTCAATATCCAAAAGTAATATATGAGGCTTCTATAAGCCATACACCCCTCATATTGGTGTATATATATATATATATATACCATCTTACCTTTACTATATCTATTCGGACTCTCCCTTCTCTTCTGTGTCCCCCCTCCTACCTAAGTGTTCTATCCCCTCCCATTTCCCCACCCCTTATCCCTTCCCCGTACTCAACCCCTTTCTACAATAGAAACTTGTGTACCACTCTATACAACTAAAAAATATGTGAAAAAAGCAAATAAAGGGGAAAAAAGAAAGAAAAAGGGAAAAGGGGAGAAAAGCAAAAAAACCCCTCCCCCACACAAAAAAACAAAAAAACAAATTCAACAAAATTATATATATTTCCCCCCCGGGACACCCGCCTTTGGATCCAGAGACCATACAGCTCTTTACATCATTACTCTATCTAATCTCTTTCGAGCAGTGCACCCATCCTGTCCATATTTCAATGTTTTTATCCTTCCTGTCTTTCACTGCGTGCACCCATCTTTCGGCCTCTATTATTAAGTTAACCTCTTTCTTCCAGTCGACCAATGTTGGACTTCTAGTTTGTTTCCATAGCCTAGGTATTAATAATTTGGCAGCATTTAATAAGTGTGGGATAACACTTTTCTTATATGCTCTAACAGACATTGAAGTTCCATGAAACAAAAAATTGCAAGGTGTCGCCTCTATTGGTCCGGGGGATAACCGTTCAACCCAAGGGGCAATTGCTTCCCAGAACACTTTAATCCTAGGGCAAGACCACCATGGGTGGAGAAAGGTGCCTTTCTGTCCGCACCCTCTCCAACATCTGGCGTCTGCCGTGGGGAACATCTTTGCTATCTTAACTGGGGTCCAATACCACCTAGTCAAGAATTTATTTGACATTTCTTGGATCTGTGAGCTTATAGATGTGGAGTGTGTCAAGTTAATGAGCTTCTTAATTTGTGCCGTGGTAATATTTTGACCTAATTGTCCTTCCCATCCTCTGATTAAATATGGAACCGTTTGGTTTTGTGTCACGAGAACCAATCTGTGACAACAGATGTCTTTCAATTGGTGTATTTACACATATGGATTCAAAGACAGTAAGAGAATTTACTGGCCTCATCCAGGGTTTCAATCTCTTGAAGAAACACACCAATTGGTGGTATCTCCACTCCTCCATAGGTACCTTCCCCATTTTCAATGTCAAATCTCTCAGGGGGGTTAATGTTCCATAAGGGGCAAATTTGCCACATGTCGAATCCCCATCCCTCCCCCAAGCTCCCAAAAATCCCACTTAACTATGGTACCCCTCCAATGGGGTCAGATGGGATATTCGCGGGGCATAATCCCCTGATTGATTTAGTTTATCCCAAATCAAAAGTGTGCTCTTTGTTAATAGTGATGTCCATTTTGAAAGACCCCTGTCTGTACTCGGAATCCACGGGATTCTGGCCAGCTTTCTACCTGCCATTGTCTGTTCTAACGGGACTCACATTTTTTTTAAGTTTGAGTCGTGGCATCAGTTCAGGATCCGCACCAAGGACATTGCTCTATAATACAAGGCTACATCTGGTAGTCCCATTGCTCCTTCCAATTTGCCTCTACACAAAATATCATACGCCAATCTGGGATGTTTGTCGCTCCATACAAATGCTATGAAGGCCTTTCGTAAGGTTTTAAAAAAAACTTTGTGGGAGTGTAATTGGTACTGTGTGTAAAAGATAGATTATTTTGAGTAATACACTCATCTTTATGGCACTGACCCTTCCAAACCATGTTAGTAACTGGCTCCTCCATTTCTGCAGGTCCCCTGTTACCCCCTTCATTAAAGAACCATAATTTAAATCATACAGCAGTTTAGGATCTGCTGTAATATGTATTCCTAGATATGCCAATGAGTTTTTGTTCCAAATAAAGGGATAGGAATTTTGCAAGTTCATTTTCATCCCTAAGGGGACATGACTGGATAACAGTACAGACTTTTCAAAGTTTATTTTGAAGTTGGATAAAACTCCAAACTTCGAAACCTCTGCCATCAAAGCCAGCAGTGATGTCTGTGGTGATGAAAGGTAAAATAATAAGTCAGCGGCATATGCCGAGACTTTGTATTCAACTGGTCCAATCCGTACCCCTTCACTTTCAAAGTTTTTTCTCACTTTGTAAAGGAATGGTTCTAATATCATAGCAAACAATAACGGGGATAATGGGCACCCTTGTCTCGTGCCATTACATATTTGAAAATAATCCGACAGTGTGCCATTTACTTTTACTCTCGCTCTCGGTGTCGCATATAATGCTGCAACCCAGCCCATCATGTGTTCCCCCAGACCCATTCCCTTCAACACCTCAGTCACAAATCCCCAGTTCACCCTGTCAAACGCCTTTTCGCCATCCATTGACAATGTCACTCTTGGGGCCTTGTCAGGGCCGTGTTGCATCCAATGAAGGGTATGTAATGCCCGAATGGTGTTATCTCTAGCCTCACGACCCTTCATAAAGCCCGTTTGATCAGGGTGAACTAGCCTCACTATATGGTCCTGTAACGGAAGAGCCAAAATTTTTGCTAAAACCTTAGTGTCTGAGTTTAACAAGGAGATGGGTCTGTAGTTCGCACAATGCTGGGTATCTTTCTCTGGTTTAGGAAGTATTGTTATGTATGCCAGCAAGGCCTCTGGAGGTAATGGATTAGAGGCATTAATTGAATTAAAATAACTACATAGTGGGCCCCCTAGTCTGGTAATAAATTTCTTATAGTATAAATTTGTGAACCCATCTGGTCCTGGGCTTTTACCTTTTGGCAAACTCGATATTACCTCATTTATTTCATTAGTATAAAAAGAAGTACAGCGCTGGATATGTGAAACACAAAATAATTAGTAGCAATAAATAGATATATACTATACGTGATCCAACAAATAGTGCATAAATCATATGATTTGTCTGTACATGATCAAACAAAATGGATGATGAAATTGCTTCCCTGTAGGAAAATGTGTGTGGTTCCCACCACCGCAAACACCTATCCTAATCAGATTTAAAGTGCATCAACAAACATAAAGTGTCCATAAAAAATATGAGGTGACTTTGCTGTATGAATAAATCTGTGACTCCCACCGTGATGAATGCCCATCACCTTGAAGAGATTAAAGGCTTACCAGACGGCCTCTAATCAGAGGTATAATAACATCAACTTAGGGTGTTGTCTTCTCAACGAATGAGAAGACCACTCCATCCCCCCCACCCACCCACTCTCCTCCACCCTAAGGAATATGTACTAAACGATAAAGAAATCTGAGAGGTGTCACCCCCCCTGGACCTCTCCATCTTCCTGCTACACAGCAGGATATCAAGTCCCTTGTATCGGACCTGGCCTAATGGGCAACCTACACCCATACTCCTACGCATTAGTATATATATCCCCCCCGGGCATCATAATATATTCCCCTTCATTTTTATAACTGCATCTGGCTATTTGTCCCCTCTATAGAGACCTTTACTACTGTCCCTCTCATACAATATGTGGGATAACCCCCCCCCCCCCCCCCAGGCATGAGGGGAGAGAAGGGGAAAAGGGACATGGAAGGAAGAGGGAAAAAAAAAAGGGGAACCCCCACATTCATATGGTATTCACATAATTCACCTTGACAAATACCTTCATTCTTAAAAGTAATATCCTACTCCAACCCCATCCCCACCCTCCATTATTTATCTTCATGAACACAAAACTGCATGTCTTCTTGAACACGACTCTGGAGGGATACAGGGTATTTTATCCCCCATCCTTGCAATCCTCTCCTAATGTTAGGTTGAATAACTAAAAAAAAAAAAGGGGGGGGTGGGGGGGTTCAAACTGAAGGTCCCAACGCAAGGACCAGAAACCAGGGGCAGCGGGGGTAAGGAGCAAGAACCCCAGGATCTCCAAAAAGGAGTCATGGGTCTCAAGGTCCCCACCACCCCCACCCCCAGAACCACCACTATAAATATCTATAACCCAGTTGAAAACCTCCCCCCCTCCCCCCTTCATACCCCCTTATTGACAAACATTACAACCTGGGAGGGGAAAAAAAAAAGAAAACAACCACACATATTCATATAATTTCCACATAATTCACCTTAATAAACACCTCCATTCTCGAAATATAATGTCTTACTTCATCCCACCCCCACCCCCCCGCCCAACCTCATATACACAAAGCTGGAGAGATACAGGTGGGGGGGGGTAAAGTGAAGGTTCCAACATAAGAGGCAAAAGCAAGGAGCTAAAACAAATACCCTTAAATATTGATAACCCAGTTGTGAGCCCCCCCTCTCCATACCCCCTTAGTAACAAAAAAAATCCCTCTCTTTTACAAAAAGGGTACAAAAAATGTATTCCCAACCTGAAAAAACAGCACAGGGGAGGAAGAGAAAAAAAAAATACACCCAGAATTGAGAATTTAAACCTCAAGCCATTCCCTTCCCCATTCCCTTTCCCCCTGTCCCCCTGTCCCCCTCCCCCCTCTATCACAATCTCCCCACTAAATAAGTCCCTTCACATCTATCATATTTCCTTATGTCCCTTTGATTGATTTCTACGCTGAGATCTATTGGGCATTTGTTGCCATTGGGCAGGACGTTGTAGGGGTTCATAAAATTATTCCTTCTCCAGTCCACAAAGTCAGTTAGGGGCAAATCTAAAGTTTCTACAAACAAATGCAGATCATCCTTTGTACGTAGAGTTGCTGTCTTGCCATTTCGGGTGGCCGTGAGGCTAAACGGGAACCCCCATTGATAGTTAGTCTCTACTGCGCATAGGGCCTCTAGCAGAGGTTTAACAGTCCGTTGTTGCATTAAAGTCCTACGTGATAAGTCAGGGTACAGAGATATATATACTCCATCAAAAATAATTTCAGATTTACTTTGAGTTATTTTCATAATTGATTCCTTAACAGTATATTTATGTAATTTGCATATGATATCTCTTGGCCTCTCAGAATTTGGGGTAGAGTTAGAGGGAATACAGTGAACCCTATCCACCTCAATGTTCTCTGGTGATGTGTCACCCATTATCTGACGGTATAATCTTTAGACGGTTGGAAGCAAATCGGGTCACCAAATCATTTCAGGTAATCCTTTTATTCAAATATTTTGTCTACGATCCCTATTTTCATAGTCACCCAACTGGTCCTTATAAAAATTCAGAACTTCCTCATGGTGTTTTGCAGTGTCTTGAATGTCTGCTACTGCTTGTACCACTGCCATATTTTCTAGTGACTCTACCCTATGGCCAAGTGCGCGTGTATCTTCTCTGAGGCTCTCCGCTGCATGTTGACTCGATTGTTCCACCGCTGATATCAATTCCTGAATATCTGACTTAGTTCGAAGGGCTTTTAAAAGCTCTCTGATGTCCAGTTCCAGGCCCTCTAAGCCCCCACCTGCCCTTAAAGATAGGTTATCCCCATATTGTATTGGGATAGAGCTAGGGTTTTTGAGCTGTGCTATTGATCCCTCTCCAGGGGAGCCTGGCCCATTCACATTCCTTCCCATGCCAGCCTCCACACTTTCTTCCTCAGACCCTGGGGGAGTCCTATTCATTATGGATGCTTCCTCACTGAAGCTCAGTACTGTCCTGTCTCTCCAAGTCCTATTAGTCACTAGGGTCCTTAAATCACTTTGCTCTTGTACCTGAGAGTCCTGAGATTCCTGATGCACTTTGAATGAGCCATCTCTCCTTCCCTATGTTCCTGGGTCTACTTTCAGCTATGTTTCTCTGTGTACCAGAGCGTGCTGACTGGGGGACTGTAGAGCTGTCTCCATCCCTGGGAGGACCATGCTATTTGCTGTACTGCCATCTCTGTAAGCCGTCCTTACACTTTCCAGCACAGGAGATCTTCGCTCTGCAGCTTAAGTGCCACGACCTGGCTTCAACGTTCTCTGATCTGATTTTATTGGATTTCGCCCGCTGAGATCACTGAGCAGCTCCCGCCGAGGTCCGCCATTCCTCTCATCTCCTCCTCCTGTCTTACCAGTCGGCGTCCAGTCCCCGCTACACATGGGGAGAGATAGGATCTTATTCCCCCGACTTGCTGCGCTGCCTGCCTACGTGTTGGCATGTCTCCACTGAACTCAGTAGGCTGGAATGCTGGAGTGCCGGGAGGCTCCCAATCAGTCTCACTCACAGCCGTTGTGGATTAGCTCATAGCCCAGGGAGGTGTGGAGTGGAAAGGAGAGCGTTACTCAACACGTTCACTCATCTCACCCTCCAGCTGTCTACTAGGTGTATCTAGTTTCTAGCCCAAATTAACCCTTTACCTATATTTATTGGTTTGCACAATAGTTATAGCTTCCACCAAATAGGGGATATTTTTATAGCATTTTTTTATTATTTATTTTTTTTTACTAGTAATGGCGGCGATCTGCGATTTTTATCCTGACTGCGACATTATGGCGGACACATCGGACAATTTTGACACATTTTTGGGACCATTGGCATTAATACAGTGATCAGTGTTACAAAAATGCATTGATTACTGTAAAAATGTCACTGGCAGTGAAGGGGTTAACATTAGGGGGAGATTGAGGGGTTAATTCTTCTTGATGAGCAGCAGCCCCTAGTGGCCGCCTTAGGAACCGATGTAACATAACGGCGATTCGCCTGCCTGTGCCATTCTGCCACAGTACAACTATGGCGGCTAGTCGGCAATCACTTAAAGTGTGATTTTTACTGCACTTCTGTCTCAGTCGGATTCATGGTTTCTGACAGATCCTTGAGAAAGCTGTCAGGCTCTATAGGTTGCAAGAGTTAAAGCCTGGCATTTTGGGGGACCAAAGGAAGGTTATGATGGCCCTGAGACATGAGGAAGGGCTTTTGGTGGGCTTGAACCTCTCTGGGGCGAGATCCAGGACTGTATGGCAGAACCATGGCAAATGATGATGCATTTATTTTGGATTCATCTCTAAGCACAGGAAGTCACGAGGAAAACAGGTCCATTATTTAAATGGATCTGTGGCCTTAAAAATTTTATCATGAGTCTGTGCTTTTATGGCCTTTTTACCTGCCCAGCTGCTAAACAGCAGCAATAATGCCGGATGATTATTAATTGTTTTAAAAAATACCATCTGGAAAGTTCAGATCAATTGATTATTTAGGCATGATTTTATCAATGTCAAGAACGATCTTAAAATGGCTTTAGCAGAGATGTATATTTATTTTTTTATAGAGGCAAAAAGCACCATGGTGGCAAAGAAGCAAAATCCACCTGGTGATATGTGGATTTCTGTTGTAATATGATTTTAAATTTTAAATGCATTGTTTTATATATTCAATGTACTTTAAGGTTTTATATTCCACATTTAGCATTTTTGTATCTTGTCTCTTAATATTTATATTTTATATATTGCGATTATTTGTGTCTTGACAATTTGTTGCACATTTTATTGTTAAATGTTATTGTTGATGTTTCAATTAAATTCTTGTTGAAACCTTACCAGTTTAGTATGATTAATCACATTTTTTAATCTAGAAAACTTTTGACCAAGAATGGTCACAATCCTTCCAGTCGTCCTAATGTTTAAGGAGATATCAAAATTTGGTAAGAATACTCTATATCTTAATCTTATATATTCGGTCTCTTTCCCAATTTCTGTCTATTCATAGATATTGGCTCACTGAAATACCCCTTATTAAAGGGTTTGGACAGCAACTTGAGGCTTACAAAATTGTATTCCCTGTAATTTTTTTTCTGTACAAAATAGTGTAGATTTCTATATTACTATCTTTACCAACAAAAATAACTAAAAATGGCAGTCAGTTTTTCATGATGGTCTAGGTAAATTTCAACTGAAAAGAATGATTGTCAAATGTTCAATGCACTCCCTAATAAGAACATCATCATGTACCTGTGCCATGACAGGATATGGCACAGGTACAAGGTGACATCTTCACTGGTGGACAAATCCTGTTCCAATTCCTCAAGGTAAATGATGGGGCACATTTGGTGGTGCCCATCACCCTTCACTGTACCTGGAGATAAACGTAATCATCAAACAAGAACAAGTAACTCAAGTAAATCCAGTACAAAATTATTGTGATCTGATCAACAAAGTTCCATCCAAAATAATGATACCTTCTAAACTAGAGCTTAAATGAGGGTTGTCTTTGACGTAAGACAGGAGATTAACTGCATTATTTGTTAAGATGCTCACTTTCTCGGTCAGAGGGCCTCTACTAGAAATGGTAGGCCTACCGGGGGGGGGGGGGGGTGTAATTTTAGGTATATTAATAAAGCTTGTTGACCATGTAATATGTGATAATGGGATACAAATATGTGAAAATAATATTTTACTGTTGTATGATACACAATTAATTCTGTCTTTTTACTCTTTGATAGTTTTTGTGCTGTTTTGAATAAATTAAGATTTTAATAGTTATGGTTGTTTTCATTACCAGTGAGCCATCCTAGACCACGCAGCTTAGTTCTTTTTTTTTTTTCATGAAAAATGTATTTATTGAAAATCAGAACAACAATCATACAGAGGAGCATGGTACAGAAATTGAGGAATACAGAGAAACAAGCATATCTTCTATAGTATCGATGGGGAATAACCAGTGTCTGTAGACCTAAACAATGAACAGTTGGAGGTATACCTTTGTCAATATGTCATACCTCTGTATAAAATAAGTGGTATGAACTTATCATATCTACAGGTATAGGGAAGTTATTAATACAGAGGACAATCATTTGTGATATTTGTGATACTGAGGTAATGTTTCAGTGTGTATACCAGGGCAGTTTTTTTTCGGACGGAGGGGCTAAAATGTGTTGGTGTAAAATGGGTTCTATGGAGGAGGTGTTGGGAATAGGGATGAGCTTCGAGTTCGAGTCGAACTCATGTTCGACTCGAACATTGGCTGTTCGCAAGTTCGCCGAACAGCGAACAATTTGGGGTGTTCGCGGCAAATTCGAATGCCGCGGAACACCCTTTAAAAGTCTATGGGAGAAATCAAAAGTGCTAATTTTAAAGGCTAATATGCAAGTTATTGTCATAAAAAGTGTTTGGGACCTGGGTCCTGCCCCAGGGGACATGGATCAATGCAAAAAAAAGTTTTAAAAACGGCCGTTTTTTCAGGAGCAGTGATTTTAATAATGCTTAAAGTCAAACAATAAAAGTGTAATATCCCTTTAAATTTCGTACCTTGGGGGTGTCTATAGTATGCCTGTAAAGGGGCGCATGTTTCCTGTGTTTGGAACAGTCTGACAGCAAAATGACATTTTGAAGGAAAAAACTCATTTAAAACTACCCGCGGCTATTGCATTGCCGACAATACACATAGAAGTTCATTGATAAAAATGGCATGGGAACCCCGAACCAAAATTTAAAAAAAAAATTACGTAGGAGTCCCCCTAAATTCCATACCAGGCCCTTCAGGTCTGATATGGATATTAAGGGGAACCCCGGCCAAAATTTAAAAAAAAAAATGACGTGGGGTTCCCCCTAAATTCCATACCAGACCCTTCAGGTCTGGTATGGATTTTAAGGGGAACCCCGTGCCGAAAAAAAAAAAAAATTGGCGTGGGTCCCCCAAAAAATCCATACCAGACCCTTAACCGAGCACGCAACCTGGCAGGCCGCAGGAAAAGAGGGGGGGACGAGAGTGCGGCCCCCCCCTCCTGAACCGTACCAGGCCACATGCCCTCAACATTGGGAGGGTGCTTTGGGGTAGCCCCCCAAAACACCTTGTCCCCATGTTGATGAGGACAAGGGCCTCATCCCCACAACCCTGGCCGGTGGTTGTGGGGGTCTGCGGGCGGGGGGCTTATCGGAATCTGGAAGCCCCCTTTAACAAGGGGACCCCCAGATCCCGTCCCCCCTGTGTGAAATGGTAAGGGGGTACTTACCCCTACCATTTCACTAAAAAACTGTCAAAACTGTCACGGCGCTCCTCGTCTGACAGTTCTTAAATAACAGGGGGCGCGGCCACCCGGTGACCCCGCCCCCCTCTGACGCACGGTGACTTGACGGGACTTCCCTGTGACATCACGGGGAATGCCACAGGGAAGTCCCGTCATGTCCCGTGCGTCAGAGGGGGGCGGGGTCACCGGGTGGGGTGGATCTGGGGGTCCCCTTGTTAAAGGGGGCTTCCAGATTCCGATAAGCCCCCCGCCCGCAGACCCCCACAACCACCGGCCAGGGTTGTGGGGATGAGGCCCTTGTCCTCATCAACATGGGGACAAGGTGTTTTGGGGGGCTACCCCAAAGCACCCTCCCAATGTTGAGGGCATGTGACCTGGTATGGTTCAGGAGGGGGCCGCACTCTCGTCCCCCCTCTTTTCCTGTGGCCTGCCAAGTTGCGTGCTCGGATAGGGGTCTGGTATGGATTTTTGGGGGGACCCCACGCCGTTTTTTTTTTTTTTTGGTGTGGGGTTCCCCTTAAAATCCATACCAGACCTGAAGGGTCTGGTATGGAATTTAGGGGGAACCCCACGTAATTTTTTTTTTTTAATTTTGTCCGGGGTTCCCCTTAATATCCATACCAGACCTGAAGGGCCTGGTATGGAATTTAGGGGGACTCCCACGTCATTTTTTTTTTTAAATTTTGGTTCGGGGTTCCCCTTTGGGGAATTCCCATGCCGTTTTTATCAATGAACTTCTATGTGTATTGTCGGCAATGCAATAGCCGCGGGTAGTTTTAAATGAGTTTTTTCCTTCAAAATGTCATTTTGCTGTCAGACTGTTCTAAACACAGGAAACATGCGCCCCTTTACAGGCATACCATAGACACCCCCCAGGTATGAAATTTAAAGGGATATTACACTTTTATTGTTTGACTTTAAGCATTATTAAAATCACTGCTCCTGAAAAAACGTCTGTTTTTAAAACTTTTTTTTGCATTGATCCATGTCCCCTGGGGCAGGACCCAGGTCCCCAAACACTTTTTATGACAATAACTTGCATATTAGCCTTTAAAATTAGCACTTTTGATTATTCATGTTCGTGTCCCATAGACTTTAACGGTGTTCGCGTGTTCGAACAAACTTTTTTCCTGTTCGCATGTTCTGGTGCGAACCGAACAGGGGGGTGTTCGGCTCATCCCTAGTTGGGAAGTGGTGCATGGGTTATGAACCTATCAGAAAGTTAAATTAATTCCTATAGGGGGGTCTTTATTTTTCAGGAAAGAGATTGATAAAGAGGAAAGGGACTTTCTTTTTTCTAATCACTTGAGATAATGTCTTCCATCCATGCACAATCAATAATAGAAAATAGATTATTTAGAAAACTTGTTAATATCCCTAGACTGATTTTTCTGTAACAGAGCACATTAGATAATAGTCATATGCATGTTATTTTACATTGGTCTACATGCATAATAACTACTGTATTTATTGGCGTATAACACTCACTTTTTCACCATGAAAATCGGGTGCAAATAGCATGTGCGTGTTATACGCCAATACTTCAATTTTAGCTGCTTCTGAGGGGACAGGGAGGGGGGTGGGATAAGCGCCGTCAGATTAAATACAGTGAGAATCTCCTGTTTACTTGGCGGCCTCTGTAATAGAAAGTCCCATCTCCTGGGCCGCCATTGGGCCACTGTTCTGTCTATCATAGGAGATTCTCACTGTATGTAATCTGTCGGCGTTTGTCCCGCCCCCCTCACTGTCCCCTCTAGGCTGCAGATGGGCATCGATCAGGCTGCATTGATGGCAGTGGTGAGGCTGCCGCATTGATGGCAATGGCAAGGCTGCTACATTGATGGCAATGGTGAGGCTGCATTGATGTAGACTAATGAGGCTGCATTGATGGCACTTGTGAGGCTGCAGATGGGCACTGACCCTTATTTTGCTTCATAGTTCCTTATTAAAAATTTAAGTTTTTTTCCTGAAACTTCCCTCTTAAAATGAATGTGCGTGTTATACGCCTGTGCATGTTATATGCCGATAAATACGGTAATATGTCAGGGAATTTGTAAACATAATCTTTGTGGACTTGGTTGCGTTGGTTATTCTATACCAAGATTCCCTCTGCTCAAGTTTGGAAACTGTGAGGTGATCTATCTCCTTACATATATTTTTATAACAAAAAAAATGGTATTGGGATTTTAGGTAAGGGAACAAAACTTATTGGATTTATTTCTCAAAATTGAGGGTTTTTTTTGGATATCTTCCTAATGATGTATTCAGGCTCTAGATTTTCAACAGAAAAGTTACCTAGTATTTCGCCAATATTACCCTAATCCCATAAAGCCCAAAAGTCTTTCAAACATTTAGAATCTTGATGCAAAATGAATGGACAAAAAGAGATACATTATTAAATAGTAAACCATGTTGTTTCAAATGCATAACCTTTAGGTTATTTTTCTTTTTTTAAATATTATATATTTAATTATGTGAAGTTTATCTCTGTTTCTGCTGGGACAGAATGTAAGCCCTTTCTGTTAAACTTGGATTTCTGGTTGCAAAGAAACTGTTGCTACATTTTTTTTGTATCTGTTACAAACTGGTCTATCTATTTTGAAATGGTCCTTGTTCTGTGGTAGAGAACAGGGATCCTTTATATGTAAAACTTTAAAAAATGAACTCAGTCTCTCTCTTTAACATTTTTTCTTAAACTAGAACCTGGATAACTGTAAAAACAAGACAGAGGTTCTAACCTCTAAGCAGGGAAGTGATTCCTCTGGTGGTGGTAGTGATACAGCCACTAAATCAATGGCTTCCAGCTGCAGTAGAAGCCAGAGGTTCAGTGCAGGTGTACAGATCAATTTAGGTAGTCCATTTGGCAACTTTGAACAACTAGTGTTCGGCAAAAACTGGAACCAAAACCCTAGTTTAGAAGAAATGTATAAAGAGTGTGTATCGTCACACGGAGTGGTGCCGTGGATACACTGCAGTTAGTACCGTGCCGCGTCCTATCAATTACATATACCAAAAACGGGGGGGGGAGGGACTTATGGACTTTTTAGGCACCACAAAATAATAGATAAAAATTCCTTATTTTATTGGATATCAAAACACACATAACAAAACAAAAATAATATAGTTTAAAACACAACATGTGTCTGTACTTGAATTATTGCTATACAACACCGTCTACAGTATGAAAAATCTTCGGGCATTAGGAGAAATAGTTTCCCATGTAGATCAGTCCGAAGAAATGGCTATATAGCAGTTCCAAAGCCAGTTCATATGTTGAGATTGATCGATGCTCGACATGTTTCGCGTATGGACTACGCTTCCTCAAGAGCAATAGCAGTATATGATGTAGCTATCAAGGTATATAACATTATAGTTAATTGTTAGTACATATACATATAGACAAAAAACAGGCGTCTACAGAGGCGCCACATATCTAGTACCAAAAAGAACTTGATTTGTAAGACTAATAGTGGTAAGTGTCTCAGACCACAGCAAGGAAATAGGTTACTTTTAGTACATATATAGATACATAAATACTTATGCCTGATATATATATATATACAAAAAAATCCTTTTTTTAAAAAATGCATTACCTTCTCTACTTCAGCAACAGGCCTATATATATAGCAAACATACTGACCCGGAGACATAAAGCTCTATTATATGGTCGAATCACCTGGTCCTTCCTTGTTAGCGGACTAATACCCCCCTTTAATGTTTCATATTGGTTTTAAATGTAAGTATTTTTTTCATAATTTACCTTTTTTACTTGTCTATGTTACCAGGGGGCTACCAATGTATATACCCCCTTATTCCTTTCGTCTTCCTTCCTCTTTTTCCCCTTCCCCCGCCTCCCATCCCTCCTCCCCCCTCCCCCTCCCTCCCCCCCTCCCATATTTTTCCCTCCTCCATCCTTTCCTCTTCCCCCCCCCCCCTTTTCCCCTTCCCCCCACCCCTCCCCTTCCCCCTCCTCCCCCTCCTCTTCCCCTCCCCCCTTCTCCCCCTTTTTCCCCCCCTCCCCCTCCTCCCCTTTTTTCCTCCCGTCCCCTCTCTTCCCCCCCCCCCTTTTTTCTCTTTCTTCTTTTCTCCCCCCCTCCCCCCCCCCTCCCCCCTTCGTCCTCTTCCTTTTCTTAAATACCTGACCGGGGTTACAAACTTGAACACATTGCATAGACCACCTATAATTATGTTGTGCACGCCCCCATAGCAGTCCTTCAGTATCGCTGGGACGTTGGCGCCCACCACCACTCCGTTATGAGCAAGCACACAATTGTTCTTTTTGGTACTAGATATGTGGCGCCTCTGTAGACGCCTGTTTTTTGTCTATATGTATATGTACTAACAATTAACTATAATGTTATATACCTTGATAGCTACATCATATACTGCTATTGCTCTTGAGGAAGCGTAGTCCATACGCGAAACATGTCGAGCATCGATCAATCTCAACATATGAACTGACTTTGGAACTGCTATATAGCCATTTCTTCGGACTGATCTACATGGGAAACTATTTCTCCTAATGCCCGAAGATTTTTCATACTGTAGACGGTGTTGTATAGCAATAATTCAAGTACAGACACATGTTGTGTTTTAAACTATATTATTTTTGTTTTGTCATGTGTGTTTTTTGATATCCAATAAAATAAGGAATTTTTAACTATTATTTTGTGGTGCCTAAAAAGTCCATAAGTCCCTTCTCCCCCCGTTTTTGGTATAAAACCCTAGTTTATTCAATTTATCTTTATGATACCAATATCTTAACATGTGCCAATCTTGTGCATGCACATATTCAGTAAATCCAATAATTTGTAGTTTACTGATTAACTATTCTCTGAAAATG
>JBBGZY010001038.1:42500-190956 GCA_037952925.1 Lithobates clamitans | reverse complement strand
CCCATCTCTGTCCTCCATATCCCTCTACTCCCATTATATCCCCATCTCTGTCCTTCCATATCCCTCTACTCCCATTATATCCCCATCTCTGTCCTCCATATCCCTCTACTCCCATTATATCCCATCTCTGTCCTCCATATCCCTCTACTCCCATTATATCCCATCTCTGTCCTCATATCCCTCTACTCCCATTATATCCCCGTCTCTGTCCTCCATATCCCTCTACTCCCATTATATCCCATCTCTGTCCTCCATAACCCTCTACTCCCATTATATCCCATCTCTGTCCTCCATATCCCTCTACTCCCATTATATCCCATCTCTGTCCTCCATATCCCTCTACTCCCATTATATCCCATCTCTGTCCTCCATATCCCTCTACTCCCATTATATCCTCATCTCTGTCCTCCATATCCTCTACTCCCATTATATCCCATCTCTGTCCTCCATATCCTCTACTCCCATTATATCCCCATCTCTGTCCTCCATATCCCTCTACTCCCATTATATCCCATCTCTGTCCTCCATATCCCTCTACTCCCATTATATCCCCATCTCTGTCCTCCATATCCCTCTACTCCCATTATATCCCCATCTCTGTCCTCCATATCCCTCTACTCCCATTATATCCCCGTCTCTGTCCTCCATATCCCTCTACTCCCATTATATCCCCATCTCTGTCCTCCATATCCCTCTACTCCCATTATATCCCATCTCTGTCCTCCATATCCCTCTACTCCCATTATATCCCATCTCTGTCCTCCATATCCCTCTACTCCCATTATATCCCATCTCTGTCCTCCATATCCCTCTACTCCCATTATATCCCATCTCTGTCCTCCATATCCCTCTACTCCCATTATATCCCATCTCTGTCCTCCATATCCCTCTACTCCCATTATATCCCCATCTCTGTCCTCCATATCCCTCTACTCTCATTATATCCCATCTCTGTCCTCCATATCCCTCTACTCCCATTATATCCCATCTCTGTCCTCCATATCCCTCTACTCCCATTATATCCCCATCTCTGTCCTCCATATCCCTCTACTCCCATTATATCCCCATCTCTGTCCTCCATATCCCTCTACTCCCATTATATCCCCATCTCTGTCCTCCATATCCCTCTACTCCCATTATATCCCATCTCTGTCCTCCATATCCCTCTACTCCCATTATATCCCCATCTCTGTCCTCCATATCCCTCTACTCCCATTATATCCCCATCTCTGTCCTCCATATCCCTCTACTCCCATTATATCCCATCTCTGTCCTCCATATCCCTCTACTCCCATTATATCCCCATCTCTGTCCTCCATATCCCTCTACTCCCATTATATCCCCATCTCTGTCCTCCATATCCCTCTACTCCCATTATATCCCATCTCTGTCCTCCATATCCCTCTACTCCCATTATATCCCATCTCTGTCCTCCATATCCCTCTACTCCCATTATATCCCATCTCTGTCCTCCATATCCCTCTACTCCCATTATATCCCCATCTCCTGTCCTCCATATCCCTCTACTCCCATTATATCCCCATCTCTGTCCTCCATATCCCTCTACTCCCATTATATCCCCATCTCTGTCCTCCATATCCCTCTACTCCCATTATATCCCATCTCTGTCCTCCATATCCCTCTACTCCCATTATATCCCCATCTCTGTCCTCCATATCCCTCTACTCCCATTATATCCCCATCTCTGTCCTCCATATCCCTCTACTCCCATTATATCCTCATCTCTGTCCTCCATATCCCTCTACTCCCATTATATCCCCATCTCTGTCCTCCATATCCCTCTACTCCCATTATATCCCCATCTCTGTCCTCCATATCCCTCTACTCCCATTATATCCCATCTCTGTCCTCCATATCCCTCTACTCCCATTATATTCTCATCTCTGTCCTCCATATCCCTCTACTCCCATTATATCCCCATCTCTGTCCTCCATATCCCTCTACTCCCATTATATCCCATCTCTGTCCTCCATATCCCTCTACTCCCATTATATCCCCATCTCTGTCCTCCATATCCCTCTACTCCCATTATATCCCCATCTCTGTCCTCCATATCCCTCTACTCCCATTATATCCTCATCTCTGTCCTCCATATCCCTCTACTCCCATTATATCCCCATCTCTGTCCTCCATATCCCTCTACTCCCATTATATCCCCATCTCTGTCCTCCATATCCCTCTACTCCCATTATATCCCCATCTCTGTCCTCCATATCCCTCTACACCCATTATATCCCCATCTCTGTCCTCCATATCCCTCTACTCCCATTATATCCCATCTCTGTCCTCCATATCCCTCTACTCCCATTATATCTCATCTCTGTCCTCCATATCCCTCTACTCCCATTATATCCCCATCTCTGTCCTCCATATCCCTCTACTCCCATTATATCCCCATCTCTGTCCTCCATATCCCTCTACTCCCATTATATCCTCATCTCTGTCCTCCATATCCCTCTACTCCCATTATATCCCCATCTCTGTCCTCCATATCCCTCTACTCCCATTATATCCTCATCTCTGTCCTCCATATCCCTCTACTCTCATTATATCCCATCTCTGTCCTCCATATCCCTCTACTCCCATTGTATCCAATCTCTGTCCTCCATATCCCTCTACTCCCATTACATCCCCATATCCGTCCTCCATATCCCTCTACTCCCATTATATCCCCATCTCTGTCCTCCATATCCCTCTACTCCCATTATATCCCCATCTCTGTCCTCCATATCCCTCTACTCCCATTATATCCCATCTCTGTCCTCCATATCCCTCTACTCCCATTATATCCCCATCTCTGTCCTCCATATCCCTCTACTCCCATTATATCCCCATCTCTGTCCTCCATATCCCTCTACTCCCATTATATCCTCATCTCTGTCCTCCATATCCCTCTACTCCCATTATATCCCATCTCTGTCCTCCATATCCCTCTACTCCCATTATATCCCCATCTCTGTCCTCCATATCCCTCTACTCCCATTATATCCCATCTCTGTCCTCCATATCCCTCTACTCCCATTATATCCCCATCTCTGTCCTCCATATCCCTCTACTCCCATTATATCCTCATCTCTGTCCTCCATATCCCTCTACTCCCATTATATCCCATCTCTGTCCTTCATATCCCTCTACTCCCATTATATCCCATCTCTGTCCTCCATATCCCTCTACTCCCATTATATCCCCATCTCTGTCCTCCATATCCCTCTACTCCCATTATATCCCCATCTCTGTCCTCTATATCCCTCTACTCCCATTATATCCCATCTCTGTCCTCCATATCCCTCTACTCCCATTATATCCCATCTCTGTCCTCCATATCCCTCTACTCCCATTATAACCCCATCTCTGTCCTCCATATCCCCTCTACTCCCATTATATCCCATCTCTGTCCTCCATATCCCTCTACTCCCATTATATCCTATCTCTGTCCTCCATATCCCTCTACTCCCATTATATCCCATCTCTGTCCTCCATATCCCTCTACTCCCATTATATCCCATCTCTGTCCTCCATATCCCTCTACTCCCATTATATCCCCATCTCTGTCCTCCATATCCCTCTACTCCCATTATATCCCATCTCTGTCCTCCATATCCCTTTACTCCCATTATATCCCATCTCTGTCCTCCATATCCCTCTACTCCCATTATATCCCATCTCTGTCCTTCATATCCCTCTACTCCCATTATATCCAATCTCTGTCCTCCATATCCCTCTACTCCCATTATATTCCATCTCTGTCCTCTATATCCCTCTACTCCCATTATATCCCCATCTCTGTCCTCCATATCCCTCTACTCCCATTATATCCTCATCTCTGTCCTCCATATCCCTCTACTCCCATTATATCCCATCTCTGTCCTCCATATCCCTCTACTCCCATTATATCCCTATCTCTGTCCTCCATATCCCTCTACTCTCATTATATCCCATCTCTGTCCTCCATATCCCTCTACTCCCATTATATCCCATCTCTGTCCTCCATATCCCTCTACTCCCATTATATCCCATCTCTGTCCTCCATATCCCTCTACTCCCATTATATCCTCATCTCTGTCCTCCATATCGCTCTACTCCCATTATATCCCATCTCTGTCCTCCATATCCCTCTACTCCCATTATATCCCCCAACTCTGTCCTCCATATCCCTCTACTTCCATTATATCCCATCTCTGTCCTCCATATCCCTCTACTCCCATTATATCCCATCTCTGTCCTCCATATCCCTCTACTCCCATTATATCCCATCTCTGTCCTCCATATCCCTCTACTCCCATTATATCCCATCTCTGTCCTCCATATCCCTCTACTCCCATTATATCCCCATCTCTGTCCTCCATATCCCTCTACTCCCATTATATCCCATCTCTGTCCTCCATATCCCTCTACTCCCATTATATCCCCATCTCTGTCCTCCATATCCCTCTACTCCCATTATATACCATCTCTGTCCTCCATATCCCTCTACTCCCATTATATCCTCATCTCTGTCCTCCATATCCCTCTACTCCCATTATATCCTCATCTCTGTCCTCCATATCCCTCTACTCCCATTATATCCCCATCTCTGTCCTCCATATCCCTCTACTCCCATTATATCCCATCTCTGTCCTCCATATCCCTCTACTCCCATTATATCCCATCTCTGTCCTCCATATCTCTCTACTCCCATTATATCCCCATCTCTGTCCTCCATATCCGTCTACTCCCATTATATCCCATCTCTGTCCTCCATATCCCTCTACTCCCATTATATCCCATCTCTGTCCTCCATATCCCTCTACTCCCATTATATCCCATCTCTGTCCTCCATATCTCTCTACTCCCATTATATCCCCATCTCTGTCCTCCATATCCGTCTACTCCCATTATATCCCATCTCTGTCCTCCATATCCCTCTACTCCCATTATATCCCATCTCTGTCCTCCATATCCCTCTACTCCCATTATATCCCCATCTCTGTCCTCCATATCTCTCTACTCCCATTATATCCCATCTCTGTCCTCCATATCCGTCTACTCCCATTATATCCCATCTCTGTCCTCCATATCCCTCTACTCCCATTATATCCCATCTCTGTCCTCCATATCCCTCTACTCCCATTATATCCCATCTCTGTCCTCCATATCCCTCTACTCCCATTATATCCCATCTCTGTCCTCCATATCCCTCTACTCCCATTATATCCCCAACTCTGTCCTCCATATCCCTCTACTCCCATTATATCCCATCTCTGTCCTCCATATCCCTCTACTCCCATTATATCCCCATCTCTGTCCTCCATATCCCTCTACTCCCATTATATCCCATCTCTGTCCTCCATATCCCTCTACTCCCATTATATCCCCATCTCTGTCCTCCATATCCCTCTACTCCCATTATATCCCATCTCTGTCCTCCATATCCCTCTACTCCCATTATATCCCCAACTCTGTCCTCCATATCCCTCTACTCCCATTATATCCCCATCTCTGTCCTCCATATCCCTCTACTCTCATTATATCCCATCTCTGTCCTCCATATCCCTCTACTCCCATTATATCCCATCTCTGTCCTCCATATCCCTCTACTCCCATTATATCCCATCTCTGTCCTCCATATCCCTCTACTCCCATTATATCCCATCTCTGTCCTCCATATCCCTCTACTCCCATTATATCCCATCTCTGTCCTTCATATCCCTCTACTCCCATTATATCCCATCTCTGTCCTCCATATCCCTCTACTCCCATTATATCCCATCTCTGTCCTCCATATCCCTCTACTCCCATTATATCCCATCTCTGTCCTCCATATCCCTCTACTGCCATTATATCCCCAACTCTGTCCTCCATATCCCTCTACTCCCATTATATCCCATCTCTGTCCTCCATATCCCTCTACTCCCATTATATCCCATCTCTGTCCTCCATATCCCTCTACTCCCATTATATCCCATCTCTGTCCTCCATATCCCTCTACTCCCATTATATCCCCATCTCTGTCCTCCATATCCCTCTACTCCCATTATATCCCCATCTCTGTCCTCCATATCCCTCTACTCCCATTATATCCCATCTCTGTCCCTCCATATCCCTCTACTCCCATTATATCCCATCTCTGTCCTCCATATCCCTCTACTCCCATTATATCCCATCTCTGTCCTCCATATCCCTCTACTCCCATTATATCCCCATCTCTGTCCTCCATATCCCTCTACTCCCATTATATCCTCATCTCTGTCCTCCATATCCCTCTACTCTCATTATATCCCATCTCTGTCCTCCTCCATATCCCTCTACTCCCATTATATCTCCATCTCTGTCCTCCATATCCCTCTACTCCCATTATATCCCATCTCTGTCCTCCATATCCCTCTACTCCCATTATATCCCCATCTCTGTCCTCCATATCCCTCTACTCCCATTATATCCCCATCTCTGTCCTCCATATCCGTCTACTCCCATTATATCCCCATCTCTGTCCTCCATATCCCTCTACACCCATTATATCCCATCTCTGTCCTCCATATCCCTCTACTCCCATTATATCCCATCTCTGTCCTCCATATCCCTCTACTCCCATTATATTCCATCTCTGTCCTCCATATCCCTCTACTCCCATTATATCCCCATCTCTGTCCTCCATATCCCTCTACTCCCATTATATCCCCAACTCTGTCCTCCATATCCCTCTACTTCCATTATATCCCCATCTCTGTCCTCCATATCCCTCTACTCCCATTATATCCCCATCTCTGTCCTCCATATCCCTCTACACCCATTATATCCCATCTCTGTCCTCCATATCCCTCTACTCCCATTATATCCACATCTCTGTCCTCCATATCCCTCTACTCCCATTATATCCACATCTCTGTCCTCCATATCCCTCTACTCCCATTATATACCATCTCTGTCCTCCATATCCCTCTACTCCCATTATATCCCATCTCTGTCCTCCATATCCCTCTACTCCCATTATATCCCATCTCTGTCCTCCATATCCCTCTACTCCCATTATATCCCATCTCTGTCCTCCATATCCCTCTACTCCCATTATATCCCATCTCTGTCCTCCATATCCCTCTACTCCCATTATATCCCCATCTCTGTCCTCCATATCCCTCTACTCCCATTATATCCCATCTCTGTCCTCCATATCCCTCTACTCCCATTATATCCTCATCTCTGTCCTCCATATCCCTCTACACCCATTATATCCCATCTCTGTCCTCCATATCCCTCTACTCCCATTATATCCCATCTCTGTCCTCCATATCCCTCTACTCCCATTATATCCCCATCTCTGTCCTCCATATCCCTCTACTCCCATTATATCCCATCTCTGTCCTCCATATCCCTCTACTCCCATTATATCCCCATCTCTGTCCTCCATATCCCTCTACTCCCATTATATCCCCCTCTCTGTCCTCCTCCATATCCCTCTACTCCCATTATGTCCCATCTCTGTCCTCCATATCCCTCTACTCCCATTATATCCCATCTCTGTCCTTCATATCCCTCTACTCCCATTATATCCCCATCTCTGTCCTCCATATCCCTCTACTCCCATTATATCCCATCTCTGTCCTCCATATCCCTCTACTCCCATTATATTCCATCTCTGTCCCCCATATCCCTCTACTCCCATTATATCCCATCTCTGTCCTCCATATCCCTCTACTCCCATTATATCCCCATCTCTGTCCTCCATATCCCTCTACTCCCATTATATCCCCATCTCTGTCCTCCATATCCCTCTACTCCCATTATATCCCCATCTCTGTCCTCCATATCCCTCTACTCCCATTATATCCCATCTCTGTCCTCCATATCCCTCTACTCCCATTATATCCCCAACTCTGTCCTCCATATCCCTCTACTCCCATTATATCCCCATCTCTGTCCTCCATATCCCTCTACTCCCATTATATCCCATCTCTGTCCTCCATATCCCTCTACTCCCATTATATCCTCATCTCTGTCCTCCATATCCCTCTACTCCCATTATATCCCATCTCTGTCCTCCATATACCTCTACTCCCATTATATCCCATCTCTGTCCTCCATATCCCTCTACTCCCATTATATCCCATCTCTGTCCTCCATATACCTCTACTCCCATTATATCCCATCTCTGTCCTCCATATCCCTCTACTCCCATTATATCCCATCTCTGTCCTCCATATCCCTCTACTCCCATTATATCCCATCTCTGTCCTCCATATCCCTCTACTCCCATTATATCCCATCTCTGTCCTCCATATCCCTCTACTCCCATTCTATCCCATCTCTGTCCTCCATATCCCTCTACTCCCATTATATCCTCATCTCTGTCCTCCATATCCCTCTACTCCCATTATATCCCATCTCTGTCCTCCATATCCCTCTACTCCCATTATATCCCATCTCTGTCCTCCATATCCCTCTACTCCCATTATATCCCATCTCTGTCCTCCATATCCCTCTACTCCCATTATATCCTCATCTCTGTCCTCCATATCCCTCTACTCCCATTATATCCCATCTCTGTCCTCCATATCCCTCTACTCCCATTATATCCTCATCTCTGTCCTCCATATCTCAGTCCTGTTTCTGCTTCTTGAGCCTCTGGTAGGTTTCTAGGAATGAATATAGTTGAGATTTTTTCCGGCTTCCATCAATAATGAAGAAGTCCGTAGTGATTGGTTGTTCTCCAGGGGATGGAATGTTTCCAGCAGTGTAGATTTCTGGTCCTGTATATATTGATCTGCTGGTGTATATAGATGTGAGCGATCGAAGGTGGTGTATATAGATGTGAGCGATCGAAGGTGGTGTATATAGATGTGAGCGATCGAAGGTGGTGTATATAGATGTGAGCGATCGAAGGTAGTGTATATAGATGTGAGCGATCGAAGGTGGTGTATATAGATGTGAGCGATCGAAGGTGCTGTATATAGATGTGAGCGATCGAAGGTGCTGTATATAGATGTGAGCGATCGAAGGTGGTGTATATAGATGTGAGCGATCGAAGGTGGTGTATATAGATGTGAGCGATCGAAGGTAGTGTATATAGATGTGAGCGATCGAAGGTGCTGTATATAGATGTGAGCGATCGAAGGTGGTGTATATAGATGTGAGCGATCGAAGGTGGTGTATATAGATGTGAGCGATCGAAGGTGGTGTATATAGATGTGAGCGATCGAAGGTGGCGTATATAGATGTGAGCGATCGAAGGTGGCGTATATAGATGTGAGCGATCGAATGACACAATGACGATTTGTTGGATTCGGATGACATTCTCGTCTTGTTCTCATCACTTCCTTTTCTAATGATTACACTTTTTGTCGTGTTGATAAGACATTTATCAGAAGTTCCTCACATCCAATGAACGAGTCGCTTCCAGTTCTGCTTTTTATTTTGTGGTGGCGAATCGTGTGATTTCATAAACTAACCGCAGTTCTCTGTTTATTAAAACAACATTCAACTCTAACTAAATGTAACTATATATCAGACATATTTACCTTTATTTTATTTTTTCATGAAATATTTTCCATCTTTTGTAACATCTCAGCACTGCTGATCTGCTGCAACCTCTGTGCAGCCACTTCCTGTCTACTTGCTCTCCACCAATGGCTGCGCGGCATTTCTCAGGGCGGGTTTTCTGATGGTGACACCAGTGGACCATGTCTGTGTGCTGGAACCATCACTTGTAGTCCCCATCAGAAGTCCCTGTGATAGGAAGACAACACAGGAGCATCATCAGGATACAGGGACAGTGTTGTCACCCTATAGGAGGAAATGCCTGAACAAGGAACCTTCATGGCAGGATCACCGGGGCTTAGTTTAATGAAAGCTGCAGATGGAAAAAGACTGAAAATGACTTTTAAATTGGCCTTCAGAACTGCAGGGATGATATATTCTGAATACTTACACTGGGCCAGCTTGGCACGATGTATGTATATATGTTATGATTGGCCTTTAGGGAAGCTGTATATCAGAGTCCCCAGCAGATTCCCCCCTTACCTCAAGGTCCCCAGCAGAGTCCCCCCTTACCTCAAGGTCCCCAGCAGAGTCCCCCCTTACCTCAGGGTCCCCAGCAGAGTCCTCCCCTTACCTCAGGGTCCCCAGCAGAGTCCCCCCTTACCTCAAGGTCCCCAGCAGAGTCCCCCCTTACCTCAAGGTCCCCAGCAGAGTCCCCCCTTACCTCAAGGTCCCCAGCAGAGTCCCCCCTTACCTTAGGGTCCCCAGCAGAGTCCCCCCTTACCTTAGGGTCCCCAGCAGAGTCCCCCCTTACCTCAGGGTCCCCAGCAAAGTCCCCCCTTACATCAGAGTCCCCATCAGAGTGCCCCTTTACATCAGAGTCCCCATCAGAGTCCCCCCTTACATAAGGGCATCATTAGATTTCCTGTATACATCAGGTTCCCCAGTAGAGTTCTCCCAAACATTGGGGTCCCCAGTAGAATCCCCCCTTATTTTAGGGTCCCCAGAAGAGTTCTCCAAAACATCAGGGTCCCCAGTAGAATCACCCCTTATTTCAGAGTCCCCAGCAGAGTTCTCCCAAACATTGAGGTCCCCAGTAGAATCCCCCCTTATTTTAGGGTCCCCAGCAGAGTTCTCCCAAACATTGGGGTCCCCAGTAGAATCCCCCCCTTATTTCAGGGTCCCTAGCAGAGTTCTCCCAAACATTGAGTTCCCCAGTAGAATCCCCCCTTATTTTAGGGTCCCCAGAAGAGTTCTCCAAAACATCAGGGTCCCCAGTAAAATCACCCCTTATTTCAGAGTCCCCAGCAGAGTTCTCCCAAACATTGAGGTCCCCAGTAGAATCCCCCCTTATTTTAGGGTCCCCAGTAGAGTTCTCCCAAACATTGGGGTCCCCAGAAGAATCCCCCCTTATTTTAGGGTCCCCATTAGAGTCCCCCCTTACATAAGGGCACCATTAGATTTCCTCCATACATCAGGTTCTCCAGCAGAATCCTCCCTTATTTTAGGGTCCCCAGCAGAGTTCTCCCAAACATTGGGGTCCCCAGTAGAATCCCCCCCTTATTTCAGGGTCCCTAGCAGAGTTCTCCCAAACATTGAGTTCCCCAGTAGAATCCCCCCTTATTTTAGGGTCCCCATTAGAGTTCCCCCCTTACATTGAGGTCCCCTTCAGAAGCAGAGGCCAACTGCCCGGAATCCTCAGTCTGAGTCTAAGGATATGGCGTTGGGTCAGATATAATCTTGTAGTGGGCCGGATGAGGAGACCCCGGCTCTAGAGGGAAGCAGACCTTTACCTGTGCTGTGATGGGGGGATGGTGCGGTTTGTGGAGAACATCATCATTTATCCCGAATGTCCCGAGGACTCCGACCCGCTTCACATATCGGGGGGGCTCTGGAAGGACGCAAAATGTTTTTATACTAATTCGCCTCCTTGTCTGTTTCAGCCCTCAAGAGTCCAACCGCCTTCCAAGAGCAGAAGAAGAACCTGGAAAGAGCCAAGGTAAGAACTTCCACACTGGAGGACATAGAGGGATGGAGGACACCGGAGGACATAGAGGGATGGAGGACACCGGAGGACATAGAGGGATGGAGGACACCGGAGGACATAGAGGGATGGAGGACATCAGAGGACATAGAGAAATAGAGGACACCGGAGGACATAGAGGGATGGAGGACACTGGAGGACATAGAGGGATGGAGGACACCGGAGGACATAGAGGGATGGAGGACACCGGAGGACATAGAGGGATAGAGGACACCGGAGGACATAGAGGGATGGAGGACACTGGAGGACATAGAGGGATGGAGGACACTGGAGGACATAGAGGGATAGAGGACACCGGAGGACATAGAGGGATAGAGGACACCGGAGGACATAGAGGGATGGAGGACACCGGAGGACATAGAGGGATGGAGGACACCGGAGGACATAGAGGGATAGAGGACACCGGAGGACATAGAGGGATGGAGGACATCAGAGGACATAGAGGGATAGAGGACACCGGAGGACAGAGAGGGATGGAGGACACCGGAGGACATAGAGGGATGGAGGACACCAGAGGACATAGAGGGATGGAGGACACTGGAGGACATAGAGGGATGGAGGACACTGGAGGACATAGAGGGATAGAGGACACCGGAGGACATAGAGGGATAGAGGACACCGGAGGACATAGAGGGATGGAGGACACTGGAGGACATAGAGGGATGGAGGACACTGGAGGACATAGAGGGATAGAGGACACCGGAGGACATAGAGGGATAGAGGACACCGGAGGACATAGAGGGATGGAGGACACTGGAGGACATAGAGGGATAGAGGACACCGGAGGACATAGAGGGATGGAGGACACCGGAGGACATAGAGGGATGGAGGACATAGAGGGATGGAGGACACCGGAGGACATAGAGGGATGGAGGACATAGAGGGATGGAGGACACTGGAGGACATAGAGGGATGGAGGACACCGGAGGACATAGAGGGATGGAGGACACCGGAGGACATAGAGGGATGGAGGACACCGGAGGACATAGAGGGATGGAGGACACTGGAGGACATAGAGGGATGGAGGACACTGGAGGACATAGAGGGATAGAGGACACCGGAGGACATAGAGGGATAGAGGACACCGGAGGACATAGAGGGATGGAGGACACTGGAGGACATAGAGGGATAGAGGACACCGGAGGACATAGAGGGATGGAGGACACCGGAGGACATAGAGGGATGGAGGACATAGAGGGATGGAGGACACCGGAGGACATAGAGGGATGGAGGACATAGAGGGATGGAGGACACTGGAGGACATAGAGGGATGGAGGACACCGGAGGACATAGAGGGATGGAGGACACCGGAGGACATAGAGGGATGGAGGACACCGGAGGACATAGAGGGATGGAGGACACCGGAGGACATAGAGGGATGGAGGACACCGGAGGACATAGAGGGATGGAGGACACCGGAGGACATAGAGGGATAGAGGACATCGGAGGACATAGAGGGATAGAGGACACCGGAGGACATAGAGGGATGGAGGACACCGGAGGACATAGAGGGATGGAGGACATAGAGGGATGGAGGACACTGGAGGACATAGAGGGATGGAGGACACCGGAGGACATAGAGGGATGGAGGACACCGGAGGACATAGAGGGATGGAGGACACTGGAGGACATAGAGGGATGGAGGACACTGGAGGACATAGAGGGATAGAGGACACCGGAGGACATAGAGGGATAGAGGACACCGGAGGACATAGAGGGATGGAGGACACTGGAGGACATAGAGGGATAGAGGACACCGGAGGACATAGAGGGATGGAGGACACCGGAGGACATAGAGGGATGGAGGACATAGAGGGATGGAGGACACCGGAGGACATAGAGGGATGGAGGACATAGAGGGATAGAGGACACCGGAGGACATAGAGGGATGGAGGACAATGGAGGACATAGAGGGATGGAGGACACCGGAGGACATAGAGGGATGGAGGACACCGGAGGACATAGATGGATGGAGGACACCGGAGGACATAGAGGGATGGAGGACACTGGAGGACATAGAGGGATGGAGGACACTGGAGGACATAGAGGGATAGAGGACACCGGAGGACATAGAGGGATAGAGGACACCGGAGGACATAGAGGGATGGAGGACACTGGAGGACATAGAGGGATAGAGGACACCGGAGGACATAGAGGGATGGAGGACACCGGAGGACATAGAGGGATGGAGGACATAGAGGGATGGAGGACACCGGAGGACATAGAGGGATGGAGGACATAGAGGGATGGAGGACACTGGAGGACATAGAGGGATGGAGGACACCGGAGGACATAGAGGGATGGAGGACACCGGAGGACATAGAGGGATGGAGGACACCGGAGGACATAGAGGGATGGAGGACACCGGAGGACATAGAGGGATGGAGGACACCGGAGGACATAGAGGGATAGAGGACATCGGAGGACATAGAGGGATAGAGGACACCGGAGGACATAGAGGGATAGAGGACACCGGAGGACATAGAGGGATGGAGGACACCGGAGGACATAGAGGGATGGAGGACATAGAGGGATGGAGGACACCGGAGGACATAGAGGGATGGAGGACACCGGAGGACATAGAGGGATGGAGGACACCGGAGGACATAGAGGGATGGAGGACACCGGAGGACATAGAGGGATGGAGGACATCAGAGGACATAGAGGGATGGAGGACACCGGAGGACATAGAGGGATAGAGGACACCGGAGGACATAGAGGGATGGAGGACATCGGAGGACATAGAGGGATAGAGGACACCGGAGGACATAGAGGGATGGAGGACACCGGAGGACATAGAGGGATGGAGGACACCGGAGGACATAGAGGGATGGAGGACACCGGAGGACAGAGAGGGATAGAGGACATCGGAGGACATAGAGGGATAGAGGACACCGGAGGACATAGAGGGATGGAGGACACCGGAGGACATAGAGGGATGGAGGACACCGGAGGACATAGAGGGATGGAGGACACCGGAGGACATAGAGGTATAGAGGACACCGGAGGACATAGAGGGATAGAGGACACCGGAGGACATAGAGGGATAGAGGACACCGGAGGACATAGAGGGATGGAGGACATCAGAGGACATAGAGGGATGGAGGACACCGGAGGACATAGAGGGATGGAGGACATCAGAGGACATAGAGGGATGGAGGACACCGGAGGACATAGAGGGATGGAGGACATCAGAGGACATAGAGGGATGGAGGACACCGGAGGACATCAGAGGACATAGAGGGATGGAGGACACCGGAGGACATAGAGGGATAGAGGACACCGGAGGACATAGAGGGATGGAGGACACCGGAGGACATAGAGGGATAGAGGACACCGGAGGACATAGAGGGATGGAGGACACCGGAGGACATAGAGGGATAGAGGACACCGGAGGACATAGAGGATAGAGGACACCGGAGGACATAGAGGTATAGAGGACACCGGAGGACATAGAGGGATGGAGGACACCAGAGGACATAGAGGGATGGAGGACACCGGAGGACATAGAGGGATAGAGGACACCGGAGGACATAGAGGGATAGAGGACACCGGAGGACATAGAGGATAGAGGACACCGGAGGACACAGAGGGATGGAGGACACCGGAGGACATAGAGGGATGGAGGACACCGGAGGACAGAGAGGGATAGAGGACAACGGAGGACATAGAGGGATGGAGGACACCGGAGGACATAGAGGGATGGAGGACACCGGAGGACATAGAGGGATGGAGGACACCGGAGGACATAGAGGGATAGAGGACACCGGAGGACATAGAGGGATAGAGGACACTGGAGGACATAGAGGGATGGAGGACACTGGAGGACATAGAGGGATAGAGGACACCGGAGGACATAGAGGGATAGAGGACACCGGAGGACATAGAGGGATGGAGGACACCGGAGGACAGAGAGGGATAGAGGACACCGGAGGACATAGAGGGATGGAGGACACCGGAGGACAGAGAGGGATAGAGGACACCGGAGGACATAGAGGGATGGAGGACACCGGAGGACATAGAGGGATGGAGGACACCGGAGGACATAGAGGGATGGAGGACACCGGAGGACATAGAGGGATAGAGGACACCGGAGGACATAGAGGGATAGAGGACACCGGAGGACATAGAGGGATAGAGGACACCGGAGGACATAGAGGGATAGAGGACACTGGAGGACATAGAGGGATGGAGGACACCGGAGGACATAGAGGGATAGAGGACACTGGAGGACATAGAGGGATAGAGGACACCGGAGGACATAGAGGATAGAGGACACCGGAGGACATAGAGGGATAGAGGACATAGAGGGATAGAGGACACCGGAGGACATAGAGGGATAGAGGACACCGGAGGACATAGAGGGATAGAGGACATAGAGGGATGGAGGACACCGGAGGACATAGAGGGATAGAGGACACCGGAGGACATAGAGGGATAGAGGACACTGGAGGACATAGAGGGATGGAGGACACCGGAGGACATAGAGGGATGGAGGACAACGGAGGACATAGAGGGATAGAGGACACCGGAGGACATAGAGGGATAGAGGACACCGGAGGACATAGAGGGATGGAGGACAACGGAGGACATAGAGGGATGGAGGACACCGGAGGACATAGAGGGATAGAGGACACCGGAGGACATAGAGGGATGGAGGACATCGGAGGACATAGAGGGATGGAGGACAACGGAGGACATAGAGGGATGGAGGACACCGGAGGACATAGAGGGATAGAGGACACCGGAGGACATAGAGGGATGGAGGACATCGGAGGACATAGAGGGATGGAGGACACCGGAGGACAGAGAGGGATAGAGGACACCGGAGGACATAGAGGGATAGAGGACACCGGAGGACATAGAGGTATAGAGGACACCGGAGGACATAGAGGGATGGAGGACACCGGAGGACATAGAGGGATAGAGGACACTGGAGGACATAGAGGGATAGAGGACACCGGAGGACATAGAGGGATAGAGGACACCGGAGGACATAGAGGGATAGAGGACACCGGAGGACATAGAGGGATAGAGGACACCGGAGGACATAGAGGGATAGAGGACACCGGAGGACATAGAGGGATAGAGGACACCGGAGGACATAGAGGGATGGAGGACACTGGAGGACATAGAGGGATGGAGGACACCGGAGGACATAGAGGGATAGAGGACACTGGAGGACATAGAGGGATAGAGGACACCGGAGGACATAGAGGATAGAGGACACCGGAGGACATAGAGGGATAGAGGACATAGAGGGATAGAGGACACCGGAGGACATAGAGGACACCGAAGGACATAGAGGGACAGAGGACACCGGAGGACATAGAGGACACCGAAGGACATAGAGGGACAGAGGACACCGGAGGACATAGAGGGATAGAGGACACCGGAGGACATAGAGGGACAGAGGACATCGGAGGACATAGAGGTATAGAGGACACCGGAGGACATAGA
Organism: Lithobates clamitans; assembly: GCA_037952925.1. NCBI lineage: Eukaryota > Metazoa > Chordata > Amphibia > Anura > Ranidae > Lithobates > Lithobates clamitans. The sequence goes on along the minus strand of JBBGZY010001038.1, from coordinate 173,981 downwards.
GGGATGGAGGACACCAGAGGACATAGAGGGATAGAGGACACCGGAGGACATAGAGGGATGGAGGACAACGGAGGACATAGAGGGATGGAGGACATCGGAGGACATAGAGGGATGGAGGACAACGGAGGACATAGAGGGATGGAGGACATCGGAGGACATAGAGGGATAGAGGACACTGGAGGACATAGAGGGATAGAGGACACCGGAGGACATAGAGGGATGGAGGACACCGGAGGACATAGAGGGATAGAGGACACTGGAGGACATAGAGGGATAGAGGACACCGGAGGACATAGAGGGATAGAGGACACTGGAGGACATAGAGGGATAGAGGACATCGGAGGACATAGAGGGATGGAGGACATCGGAGGACATAGAGGGATAGAGGACACTGGAGGACATAGAGGGATAGAGGACACCGGAGGACATAGAGGGATGGAGGACAACGGAGGACATAGAGGGATGGAGGACATCGGAGGACATAGAGGGATAGAGGACACTGGAGGACATAGAGGGATAGAGGACACCGGAGGACATAGAGGGATGGAGGACACCGGAGGACATAGAGGGATAGAGGACATCGGAGGACATAGAGGGATGGAGGACACCGGAGGACATAGAGGGATGGAGGACACCGGAGGACATAGAGGGATAGAGGACACCGGAGGACATAGAGGGATAGAGGACACCGGAGGACATAGAGGGATGGAGGACACCGGAGGACAGAGAGGGATGGAGGACACCGGAGGACATAGAGGGATGGAGGACACCGGAGGACAGAGAGGGATGGAGGACACCGGAGGACATAGAGGGATGGAGGACACCGGAGGACATAGAGGGATGGAGGACATCGGAGGACATAGAGGGATAGAGGACATAGAGGGATGGAGGACACCGGAGGACATAGAGGGACAGAGGACACCGGAGGACATAGAGGGATAGAGGGCAGCATGGGCAGGACCAGAGGGTAGGTGCCCCCCGTCCACCCAGGGACACTGCTCCATCTACAGCCCCGCCCCCAAAAGATTCATTCTCTGCAAATGTTTCCTTTTTTTACCACCTGCACGATGTTTATTCTGCTTAATTCATCTGCTTTGTGAATAAGAACCTCAAAAGGCTTTAAAAATTAGTCCTGAGGACTAATGAGACCAAAGCAAAAAAATAAATTAATTTATAATATATATTTATATTTTGTATTTGTCTCAATGTAGCAATGATAACAGCAACAGTTTTGAGCATGACAAACCCTTTATCAAGTTCTACCTCTCTAGAGAGACAGCACTTGATAAAGGCTGTGCCAGACTTGAAACTGTTGCTGTTATCATTGCTACATTGGGAGAAAATTGGGACGCTGCCTTTACACACACATGAACATTAATGACATCCCAGTCTTAGTCCGGAGGGTCCAATATTGGGTTGGCTCCGCCCTTTGCAGCTATAACAGCTCCACCTCTTCTGGGAAGGCCGTCCACAAGGTTTAGGAGGGTGTCTATGGGAATGTTTGACCATTCTTCCAGAAGAGCATTTGTGAGGTCAGGCACTGATGTTGGATGAGAAGGCCTGGCTCACAGTCTCCACTCTAATTCATCCCAAACATGTTCTATGGGGTTGAGGTCAGGACTCTGTGCAGGCCAGCCAAGTTCCTTCACCCCAAAATCGCTCATCCATGTCTTTATGGACCTTGCTTTGTGCTCTGGTGGGCAGTCATGTATGGTCAGGGAGGGGCCGTCCCCAAACTCCTCCCACAAAGTTGGGAGCATGAAATCGTCCAAAATGTCTTGGTATGCCGACGCCTTAAGAGTTCCCTTCACTGGAACTAAGGGGCCAAACCCAACCCCTGAAAAACAACCCCATCATAATCCCCCCTCCCCCCACACCATAATCCCCCTCCCCCACACCATAATCCCCCTCCACCCCCCCACACCATAATCCCCCACCCCCACACCATAATCCTCCCTCCCCCACACCATAATCCCCCCTCCCCCACACCATAATCCCCCCTCCCCCCCAACCATAATTCCCCCCCCACACCCCCCACACCATAATCCCCCCCTCCCCCACACCATAATCCCCCCCACACCATAATCCCCCCTCCCCCCCAACCATAATCCCCCCTCCCCCACACCATAATCCCCCCTTCACCGAATGGTTTGGACCGGTTCACAAAGTCTTATGTGTTTCAAATGGGACAAAACGTATGAAATCCGGATCTCCGCTCCGAGTCTAGAACCGAACACAAAGTAGTAGTTGTTTTCTTCTCCTCACCTGACCTGAGATGGTCCTTGGAGGACGTCAATCTGCTTTCTTAGTCAGGAGTGAGGAAGTGGCCTGTCTGCCGGGAGGGGAGATCGAACGCTATCTGCTAGACATTAATCCTCACAAAATGGCCGATCGGACGCTCCGCACTGAATGAAACCTTTTCACCGAACGGCAGGAAATGTTCTGAGTCAGCCTCACTAATCATAAGATTTCTACTCCTGCTTTTCCAATCAGAGGATACGGTGAGGTCAGAGACGAAACCGGAGAGCCTGAACCTGTCATGTAGAATCAGTGCGGATTTCACGGATTTGTACCTGCGCTTCTTTCTGTATCACTTTACAAAGACGACTTCTTCCATCACTTCCATCCATACACTGAATTTTATATTGGAATCCATTTTACATGCAATTATGTTGTTTGATCTGATTCTTTACTATTAACTCTTTTTTGTCTCTTGGGGGGTAATTTGTAAAAAAAAAAATAAAAAAAATTGTCAACAACAACAACATGTTGAGGAAAAAGAGAGATAGACTCAAAACATTTTGATAAAAATAATGATTAGATTTTTATCTGCACTTTGTTTTTGTATCAGATTACAAAAGTGAATTTAACATTCTACGTCCGATCGCCTCCATCTACACATCGATCAGACCTTTTTTTTATTCAAATCGATTTACATGCAATTTTGTCGTTTTGATCTATTTCTTTGCTGTTAACTATTTTTGAGAAATAAAGAAAAAAAAAATGATAAAGAAAAAAAATATATAAAGTTTTGTCTTTATAAAGACAAAATAATTATAATATTTATTAATAATTTATACAATTATAAAGAAAAAACGAGGCCCACTCAAAACAATTAAATTTTTTTTTTTTTACTCGCGCTTCATTTTATATTATAGAAGAGAATCTCCCTATAGCCGCACATTGAAACGATCCCATTAATCTTGAGTGTATGGCAACCAACCAGGCCACGCCCCCAACACATTTCACTCCGCCCCTCAGAGCTTAATCATGGGGACCATCTATACATCAATCCAATTTTTTTATTCATATTAATCCATATGAAATTATTTTGTTTGATCTAGGATTTTTTTTTGCTATTAACTATTTGCTTCTATTGAGAATCATTTAAAAAAACTAAACTAAATGGTGAATGTTGCTAAATTATAAAGAAAAATATAGCATTTGTTAACAGCAACTTATTGTACAAAAAAATGACATATTCAAGACAATAAAAATTAATAAAAAACTATTAGGTTTTTACGTTTGCTTCATTTTGTATCAGTTTAAATCTCTACATTGATCAGATTATTTATTCAAATGTTACTTGTAACGTTGCTTGATCTAGGAATTTTTGCTGCTTTCCTTTGGAATAAATTCCAATATAAAGATTTGTCAACCGCAAAATATTGGGGGGAAAAAAGGAAACAATAAAAAATAAATCATTTTAATTTGTAACTCTATACAGTAAAAACCATTTTAAACTACAGAAATGATTCTTTCCTTCCCAAGTGCTGCACTTTATATTTGTGGACCTCTGACCATCACACCCATAAAAGCCTCAATTCCTCTGTAAAGGCTTCCCACAAGATTTGGGAGTGTGTGTGTGAGATCAGCTACCGATGTTGGATGAGAAGTCCTGACTCACTGGTGGTTGGTTGAGTTGAGGTTAAGACTCTGTGTAGGTCCCTCGTTTATTTGGAGAGGGATTCACATAGTTTTGGCCTCATAGATAGGTGTTATGGTGAGCTGTACACAAGACATTTGGCCTTCATTTCTACTGGGTAATTGTTTATGGAATCAGAAATGCCTAAACTATATTCATATATATATATAATTCCCGAAGTGTTCCACACATTGCTGTCCGTATATAAAACATTTTGTTCCCAGACAGCACAGAACAGGAATGTGTTTAATTTATGGACCTGCCCACCCCTGCTGGGACCGTGCCTGTACTTTACTTACGTTTTGCAATCATTTCTCTGTAGGGTGAGGATTATTTGAAGCACAAAGTCAGGAGCAGACCGGAAAAGTCTGATCTGACAAACATGCATCTTCTACAAGGTGAGTTGCTCAGCCATAGAAGGTTTCCTACATAAGAGGTTAAAGAATTTTTTTTTTTTTTTATATATATATTTTGCATATTATTATACCTTTACAATGTTGTGGCCATTTGCAGTCCACATGGGTTGCAAGTTTAAAAGCATAGATGGTTTTGGATACTTTAGATTTGGATGGAGTAAAGAAGGGTTAAAACTCCTCTGGTATGTTTTTTTTTACTTCTGCTGTCAGTCCCCTAAAATTTACCTTCCTTTACCTACCTCGATCTGAACTTCCTGTCTTGGACAAATAACAGGAAATAAGTTGAAACTTCTCTAAAATTAGGGTTGGGACACAGCCTATCCGATCTCTAGAGACCAGTGACATCACCGAGACCCTTCATATTCATGAGAACACAGCCTATCCGATCACTAGAGACCAGTGACATCACCGAAACCCTTCATATTCATGAGAACACAGCCTATCCAATCACTAGAGACCAGTGACATCACCGAGACCCTTCATATTCATGAGGACACAGCCTATCCAATCACTAGAGACCAGTGACATCACCAAGACCCTTCATATTCATGAGAACACAGCCTATCCAATCACTAGAGACCAGTGACATCACCGAGACCCTTCATATTCATGAGAACACAGCCTATCCATCACTAGAGACCAGTGACATCACCAAGACCCTTCATATTCATGAGAACACAGCCTATCCAACACTAGAGACCAGTGACATCACCAAGACCCTTCATATTCATGAGAACACAGCCTATCCAATCACTAGAGACCAGTGACATCACCGAGACCCTTCATATTCATGAGAACACAGCCTATCCGATCACTAGAGACCAGTGACATCACCGAGACCCTTCATATTCATGAGAACACAGCCTATCCATCACTAGAGACCAGTGACATCACCGAGACCCTTCATATTCATGAGAACACAGCCTATCCAATCACTAGAGACCAGTGACATCACCGAGACCCTTCATATTCATGAGAACACAGCCTATCCAATCACTAGAGACCAGTGACATCACCGAGACCCTTCATATTCATGAGAACGCAGCCTATCCATCACTAGAGACCAGTGACATCACGAGACCCTTCATATTCATGAGAACACAGCCTATCCAATTACTAGAGACCAGTGACATCACCAAGACCCTTCATATTCATGAGAACACAGCCTATCCATTCACTAGAGACCAGCGACATCACCAAGACCCTTCATATTCATGAGAACACAGCCTATCCATCACTAGAGACCAGTGACATCACCGAGACCCTTCATATTCATGAGAACACAGCCTATCCATCACTAGAGACCAGTGACATCACCGAGACCCTTCATATTCATGAGAACACAGCCTATCCAATCACTAGAGACCAGTGACATCACCGAGACCCTTCATATTTATGAGAACACAGCCTATCCAATCACTAGAGACCAGTGACATCACCGAGACCCTTCATATTCATGAGAACACAGCCTATCCGATCTCTAGAGACCAGTGACATCACAAGACCCTTCATATTCATGAGAACACAGCCTATCCATTCACTAGAGACCACTGACATCACCGAGACCCTTCATATTTATGAGAACACAGCCTATCCATTCACTAGAGACCACTGACATCACCGAGACCCTTCATATTCATGAGAACACAGCCTATCCATTCACTAGAGACCACTGACATCACCGAGACCCTTCATATTCATGAGAACACAGCCTATCCATCACTAGAGACCAGTGACATCACCGAGACCCCTCATATTCATGAGAACACAGCCTATCCAATCACTAGAGACCAGTGACATCACCGAGACCCTTCATATTCATGAGAACACAGCCTATCCATCACTAGAGACCAGTGACATCACCGAGACCCTTCATATTCATGAGAACATAGCCTATCCAATCACTAGAGACCAGTGACATCACCGAGACCCTTGATATTCATGAGAACACAGCCTATCCAATCACTGGAGACCAGTCACATCACCGAGACCCTTCATATTCATGAGAACACAGCCTATCCAATCACTGGAGACCAGTGACATCACCGAGACCCTTCATATTCATGAGAACACAGCCTATCCAACACTAGAGACCAGTGACATCACCGAGACCCTTCATATTCATGAGAACACAGCCTATCCAATCACTGGAGACCAGTCACATCACCGAGACCCTTCATATTCATGAGAACACAGCCTATCCAATCACTGGAGACCAGTGACATCACCGAGACCCTTCATATTCATGAGAACACAGCCTATCCAATCACTGGAGACCAGTCACATCACCGAGACCCTTCATATTCATGAGAACACAGCCTATCCGATCACTAGAGACCAGTGACATCACCGAGACCCTTCATATTCATGAGAACACATCCTATCCAATCACTAGAGACCAGTGACATCACCGAGACCCTTCATATTCATGAGAACACAGCCTATCCAATCACTAGAGACCAGGGACATCACTGAGATCCTTACTGTATGTGTGAATTATCTACTTATCTAAGAGACCAGATTTGAGTAAAATGGAATTTTTACCACTGATTTTATGAGAAAGTCTCAGTTTTGTCTTCCACTTAAAAAAAAACAAAAACATTTCTTATGCTACAATGTGAATTTTTCACAAACTTTTTCTGAGAATAACAAGCGTTTCCTGCATCTAGATTCATCTAGTGAGGGATCAGCACAAACTGCCCAGATTAAATTAAAAAGGACTCGCCTTGCAGATGACCTGAATGAAAGAATTGCCCTCAGGCCGGGTCCTCTAGAACTGGTGGAAAAGAACATCATTCCTCTTGAATCTACTGTGAAAGAAGCCATGAAAGGTGGGACAAGTTTTATTTTTTGTTGTTGTGACCATCACACCTATATGAGCTTGTTGGAGATACTATTCTAAAACCAGGACCATTATTTATGGAGTTTCCCCCCCCCCCCCCCCCCAATCCTTTGTGGATTTTACATCCTTTACTTTTCTGGGAATTCACTTTCTTCAAGACTGTGAAATCCATTTGTGGAATTTGTACCAATTTTGGCAAAAGACCATTTATGAAGTCAGGTGCTGATGTTGGAAAAGAAGATCCATATAGTGTATGTAGATGCCTTTGGTTTTTTGTAAGCTCTCCTGATACAGAGCACATAGACATTGGGCAAGACATAATAACTTTTTGTACTTCGATTTATTTTGGTTTTTTAAGCAGGGCCTTTAAATTTGCCCAATTTTTTTTGTATAAGGTTTTATATTTGAGTAGACCATGAGCAACGTTTTGACAGTAAAGTAGAGTCGTTCCACTCAGAAGTTTTGGAATCTCAAACTGCAATGTACATTTCAGGATTAGTGAAGGTTCTCAAGATTAACAGTTCACAAACCTGAAGAAAAATGGATATGGGCTCAACCCTCTCAGGTTATGAGGTCAGGTACTGGTGTTGGATGAGAAGATCCAGATAGTATATTTAGATGCCTTCGTTTTTTTCGTAAGCTCTCCTGGTACAGAGCACATAGACATGAAGCAAGACATAATAACTAGGCTATCTTAAGAACTTTTTGTACTTCAATTTAGTTTTTCTAAGCAGGGCCTTTACATTTGCCCACATTTTCGTGTATAGGGCTTCATATTTGAGTGAACCATGAACAACAATTGACAGTAAAGTAGAGTTGTTCCACTTAGAATTTTTGGAACCTCAAACTGCCAAGTACATCCTCATAACATTGGTTAAGGCTCTCAAGATTAACATTCTACAAACCTAAAGAAAAATGGATATGGGCTCAACCCTCTCACGATTAACTCCATAAATGAATCTAGAACGATCTTACAATTACATAATACCAGAAGGTGCTGCAGAGCACCTCAAGTCATAGAAGGACCTTGGTTGTGTACTCATTTTGGATTGTTACTTTTGAACTCTAAATTGATGTTTAATATTTCTGCTCCTTATGCTGCAGATATGTTGCCTAAATACCGTTGTGAAGTGAACAATGGCTAGCCACTTCCATCACTTTCTTTGACTTAGTAGCCGCTGAAAAGAATTTCTGACCTAGATAGCTTACATGGAAGACTTAGATGTTCTAGCCAACATTGTAGCTGATATAATTCAACCGTCTAAAGTGAAAAATGCTTGGAATAACATCACACTATTCCTTATTCCCTCTGGGTTGAGTTTTTAAGTCAGATAAAAAAATATTTCTTCGAACATAATTTGAAAGTAATTTGGGGCTCAGCGTTGCACTATGCCAACATGACTTAGAGATGTTGAGCGCTCAATGGCTCGATGGACTTGGCACTCGTTTGTAGATTTTTTCACGTTGATAAGTCCAACAATCAACATTTCTGGGCCATTCGCTGCATTTCTCACAAAATAATGATTTAAATGCGTCCCTTTGGTATTACATCTTTACTGGTCCAAACCTATAAAACAGGATCATTTGGCTTTAACCTGTTTGCATATAAAATGTTTAGACGCTGCAAAGTGCAGTCTCGTTATTTATGTAATCTGACTTGAGTGCACAGATTGGAGCCAAAAACCTAATAACTTCCAAACGGCGGGCAGCAAGGTCTAGGTTCTGAGCTGGCACATATCTGAGGGCTGATATCACAGACCCATTTACCAGTTGCCTGTCAACACTCCAAGCTCTCCATCCATGAGGACAACATGGAGTCTGGTCCAGGAAGAGAAGGATTATCCGGGGCTTGAGTCACATTACTGCCTGGCCTGGTGGTCTGGTCTGTGATGGGCTTCTAAGTGTTTGAACCAAGTAAGCTAAGCCCGGCTTCAGCTAACAAAAATGATGTGCACCTCGAAGTTCCATCATAGACCTTTACAGACCCCCCTGAAAAGACGCGTTCCATGAGGCCATACTGGTAGGAAGCCGAAAAAAACTTTTCTGTCTTCTGAAACCGAGTCTGAGATGGAAAGAAAATTGGGAATCTTTTACTAGAGATGTGTATGATGGAAAATATGTTTTGTTTCGGATTCGTTCATTGAGGTAATAATCTTGTTTTGTCATATTTATTATGTTACAATGATTCGTTTAGTGAAGTAATTTTTATTCGTTATTTTCAAATCGATTCAAAATTAGAATTCTGGAAGATGGTTATTTTCATTCTACTCTATTTTTCCCATTTTATTCTTTTATTTATATTCTACTTTATTCTATTCAGCAGCCTAAGTAGCGATCATTCTCTTATTTCACCTTTTTATACCTCACTGTATTTATCGCAATAAGTTTCCATTTCACATTCAAATTCATTTTCAAATTCGAATTCATTTTTTAAATTCAGATAATTCATTTTGTTATAATTTATCTCGGATTTGTTGAAATTCGTTACTATTGTGATTCGGAAATTTGGGTGCATCAGAATCTCCCAATAACGAAAATTTCATTCAAATTTTGATTCGAAAAAAACCAAAAAAAATTGCAAACATCTATCTTTTACTAATATTGTGGAAATCACCTTGCAACAAATTATATATTGATACACTATATTGCCAAAAGTATTGGTCCCCCCCCCTTTACACACACATGAACTTTAATGACCTCCCAGTCTTAGTCCGGAGGGTTCAATATTGAGTTGGCTCCGCCCTTTGCAGCTATAACAGCTTCACCTCTTCTGGGAAGGCCGTCCACAAGGTTTAGGAGGGTGTCTATGGGAATGTTTGACCGTTCTTCCAGAAGAGCATTTGTGAGGTCAGGCACTGATGTTGGACGAGAAGGCCTGGCTCGCAGTCTCCGCTCTAGTTCATCCCAAAGGTGTTTTATGGGGTTGAGGTCAGGACTCTGTGCAGGTCAGTCAAGTACTTCCACCCCAAACCCGCTCATCCATGTCTTTATGGACCTTGCTTTGTGCACTTGTCCAAATCATTTGGTGGAGGGGGGATTATGGTGGGGGGGTGGAGGGGGGATTATGGTGTGGGGGGGAGGGGGGGTTATGGTGTGGGGTTGTTTTTCCAGAGGTTGGCCCCTTAGTTCCAGTGAAGGGAACACTTAAGGCGTCAGCATACCAAGACATTTTGGAGAATTTCATGCTCCCAACTTTGTGGGAGGAGTTTGGGGACGGCCCCTTCCTGTTCCAACATGACTGCCCACCAGTGTACAAAGCAAGGTCCAATTCATCCCAAAGGTGTTCTGTTGGGTTGAGGTCAGAACTGTGCAGGCCAGTCAAGCTCCTCCACCCCAAACTCGCTCATCCATGTATTTATGGACCTTGCTTTGTGTACTGGCGGGCAGTCATGTTGGAACAGGAAGGGGCCATCCCCAAACTCCTCCAACAAAGTTGGAAGCATGAAATTGACTAAAATGTCTTGGTATACTGACACCTTAAGAGTTCCCTTCACTGGAACTAAGGGGCCAAACCCAACCCCTGGAAAACAACCTCACACCATAATTCCCCCCTCCACTAAATGATTTGGACCAGTGCACAAAGCAAGGTCCATAAAGACATGGATGAGTTAGTTTGGGGTGGAGGAACTTGACTGGTCTGCACAGAGTCCTGACCTCAACCTCATAGAACACTTTTGGGATGAATTAGAGTGGAGACTGCTCGCCAGGCCTTCTCATCCAACATCAGTGCCTGACCTCACAAATGTTCTTCTGGAAGAATGACCAACATAGACACCCTCCTAAACCTTGTGGACAGCCTTCCCAGAAGAGTTGAAGCTGTTATAGCTGCAAAGGGCGGAGCCAACTCAATATTGAACCCTCCGGACTAAGACTGGGATGCCATTAAAGTTCATGTGCGTGTAAAGGCAGGTGTCCCAATACTTCTGACAATTATAGTGTATATTTTGCTAATTCAATGATCAATAAAAAAAAATCTGGCGACCAATAGGCTGGTCGAGGAGAATATGTGTACCATATTTTTGCCCATTTATGAACAGAAGCAAAAAAATAGAATTTGCTCATACTTTGCAATTGTTGGAGACAAACCTTCAGGGAGTAATAGCTTGGGAACAATTAGTTTTAAGAGCCTTATCTGGATCATTTGCACTTGCTTCTGGATCAACAACAATCTGTCTAGTATTAGCAAATATCATTCCTTTTCTCATCGTGTCTCAGAAGCGTCTGATTGGCACCAGATGCTTTTATTGGCAGTTGCCCTTGTTCTGCATCCAATCACCCCATTCCATATGGATAGCTTCCAGTTCTTAAGAGCTGCTACCACCATGAAAGGATGATTTCATCCTTATAAACAGAATTCTATTTTCACCTACCTATCTCTTCTATAGACAGGTGAGATATCAAAGGTTGTAAGGATGTCACTTCTTTGCATGTGACAAATTACGTGTATTCTACATGGCCAAAGGTTTGTGAAGGTCTGACCATCACTCCTACTATATGGTCAAAAGTATGTAGACACCCCTCAAAAATTTTGAGTTCAAGTAATGCTTGTCTGTAAACGCTCAAAGCTCTTCATCTAAATAAAGTCCTCCAAGATATTGGGTTCATTTTTACCAACTACCTTGAACTGTTCAAAAATACTGCTCCCGTAATTTAACTTTGTTTCTCATTGTTGAAGGCAATGCAGCAAGTTACTCCAAGCCAGTGGACGCCTTTGCCTTTGAAGAAGACAGCAGTGATGAAGGCTTGTCCCCAGACCAAGAGAGAAGTGATGATACGCAGGGAAACCCATCTTCATCTCCACAAGAGACCAAAATCCAAGACGCCTCCAGCTCCCCTGACTCAGCCCCGACACAGGTAACACTTCTGATTGATTTTATTTAGAAGGCAACATGGTCAATGTATTTAGACTTCCTTTTCAAAGAGGCTATTAACTTTGCATTGCAGTTTTTTAATCTACTAAGTCCTCTGCCATACTCTATCTTTCATTATCAGAGGGATACGTTTATGTAGATTTACGGAACCACTAAATGTACAACTTGAGTTTTTTTCTGGTCCTTTATGCTTTAGGCCAGGCATCTCCAAACTACGACCCTCCAGCTGTTGCTGAAGTTCACATCTTGTGAGGAATTGTAAAACTCTGACTATCACAGACATGACTGGGCATGATGGGAATTGTAGTTCCTGAACAACTGGAGGGTCATAGTTTGGAGACCCCTGCGGCAAATGAAAATGAATCTGGTTTCACACAGGCATGGGCAAAGTTGAGTAGATCTGGGAATGGTTTCATCAAAGTGAAAGAACATGAATTTGCGTCTTCCTGATGGTATTTTTTTAACTCCTTAGGAAGTATGAGTATTGCATTAGAGGTCTTCCATCCAGATATAAGCATGTATCGATGAGTTGGTTTCTAGGGGTATGGGACTTAATCATGCATTGGAATTCAGTTCTTCAGTGTGAGCTGTATGGGGAACACAATCGGGATTGGGTTTAGATGATTGACTAGCTTTCTCTCTCTCTCTCGGGGCCAGCTTGGCCATAACTGTTCCTAATGACTACCCTATCTCCATCTCGTATAATCCCACTTGACTCTTTTTCTATCTCTTCTTTTGGTTTCACCTCCTATGCTTTTTCAGTTGTCAAAATTAGGTGGGGCAAACCTAGAGAAAAAAGTCAACCTATCAACAAGAATTTCAATGGCAGTAAAGACCAAACCCCCATGGACCCTTTTTTTTTTCTGTACAAGGAAAAGTAAAGTATAATGTACCCGAAAATATACATGACTGCGAAATCTAGAAAATTCTTGATTCTGGGCTTTAAACACATTATGTAGTCCCAGTGACCATGTGGGAAGACCAATGAAAGGTGTCTTCTCCGCTCTCCTACATATTGGAATAGTTGGTTGCTCTTCCTTATTGCCTATTGGGTGGATCATAAGGTGACGATGAAACAAGTACAACTCAAAAAAATTTAGTCCTTTCATTACAAACCAGAAACCAGGTTACTGTGTTGCATATCAGCGTCCTTCTAAATCTGATTTGAAGTGATGTATTCCTCATACTACTTATATTAAGTACAGATGGAACATCAGGAGCCTGCTTGGAGGCCCTCTCCATAATCACTTTTCCCCTCCTAAGATCCACTATTAATCTTTTCTGATGTAACCAAACTGACATAAACTGTTAGATCGGCATTGTGTTTGATGGTAGGATGGATGGCTGAAGGCTTCATCTTTAGCTTTGTTTAGTTTAATAATTTGTAAAGTCAATAAGTCCTATTAAAGAGTTCACCAAGAAATCTATACATCACTTGGTTTAGAATGTCAGGAAAGTGCTGACATTCCGCAGCGCTAGTAAAGGTTCCATCTTCTCCTTGTTCTTCAGATGATAGCCCTGTTCTGTGTAGGGTATCCGGGGATTGTTATCCCAGAAATGACAGATCTTTGGCCGGGGCCTCCAAAGCTTCATTCCTGTGTCTTTGTTACACTGTGTACTTGGCATGGCGGCCCTCGATTTTCCAGGCAATGAGGGCAAATGGCCAAGGTATTGTCTACACGGTGTGTCTGATAGTAAAGGGGGCTTATGAAATACGATTGGTCTCGAAGGCTTGCAGGTTGCACCGCACTCACGAGCGAGCGTTCGTGACTTTCAGGCAACAACTGTTTTACAACCTACTTCATGTTTTCGGGTTTTAGCTGAATAATAAGATGAGACAAAATGAGGTACTGGAAAGAAAATGTGACAGCAAATACTCATCGGTCCACCCGCCGCCGCTCAGTCCCTCCGCCACATCGGCCCACCCACCGCCGCTCAGTCCCTCCGCCACATCGGCCCACCCACCGCCGCTCAGTCCCTCCGCCACATCGGCCCACCCACCGCCGCTCAGTCCCTCCGCCACATCGGTCCACCCACCGCCGCTCAGTCCCTCCACCACATCGGTCCACCCACCGCCGCTCAGTCCCTCCGCCACATCGGCCCACCCACCGCCGCTCAGTCCCTCCGCCACATCGGTCCACCCACCGCCGCTCAGTCCCTCCGCCACATCGGCCCACCCACCGCCGCTCAGTCCCTCCGCCATATCGGTCGACCCGCCGCCGCTCAGTCCCTCCGCCACATCGGCCCACCCGCCGCCGCTCAGTCCCTCCGCCACATCGGCCCACCCACCGCCGCTCAGTCCCTCCGCCACATCGGCCCACCCACCGCCGCTCAGTCCCTCCTCCACATCGGTCCACCCGCCGCCGCTCAGTCCCTCCGCCACAGTGGCCCACCCGCCGCCGCTCAGTCCCTCCGCCACATCGGCCCACCCACCGCCGCTCAGTCCCTCCGCCACATCGGTCCACCCACCGCCGCTCAGTCCCTCCGCCATATCAGCCCACCCACCGCCGCTCAGTCCCTCCGCCACATCGCCCCACCCACCGCCACACAGTCCCTCCACCACATCGGTCCACCCACCGCCGCTCAGTCCCTCCACCACATCAGCCCACCCACCGCCGCTCAGTCCCTCCGCCACATCGCCCCACCCACCGCCGCTCAGTCCCTCCGCCACATCGCCCCACCCACCGCCACACAGTCCCTCCACCACATCGGTCCACCCACCGCCGCTCAGTCCCTCCGCCACATCGGCCCACCCACCGCCGCTCAGTCCCTCCGCCACATCGGCCCACCCACCTCCGCTCAGTCCCTCCGCCACATCGGCCCACCCGCCGCCGCTCAGTCCCTCCGCCACATCGGCCCACCCACCGCCGCTCAGTCCCTCCGCCACATCGGCCCACCCACCGCCGCTCAGTCCCTCCTCCACATCGGTCCACCCGCCGCCGCTCAGTCCCTCCGCCACATCGGCCCACCCACCGCCGCTCAGTCCCTCCGCCACATCGGCCCACCCACCGCCGCTCAGTCCCTCCGCCACATCGGTCCACCCACCGCCGCTCAGTCCCTCCGCCATATCAGCCCACCCACCGCCGCTCAGTCCCTCCGCCACATCGCCCCACCCACCGCCACACAGTCCCTCCACCACATCGGTCCACCCACCGCCGCTCAGTCCCTCCACCACATCAGCCCACCCACCGCCGCTCAGTCCCTCCGCCACATCGCCCCACCCACCGCCACTCAGTCCCTCCGCCACATCGCCCCACCCACCGCCGCTCAGTCCCTCCGCCACATCGGCCCACCCACCGCCGCTCAGTCCCTCCGCCACATCGCCCCACCCACCGCCGCTCAGTCCCTCCGCCACATCGCCCCACCCACCGCTGCTCAGTCCCTCCGCCACATCGGCCCACCCACCGCCGCTCAGTCCCTCCGCCACATCGCCCCACCCACCGCCGCTCAGTCCCTCCGCCACATCGGCCCACCCACCGCCGCTTAGTCCCTCCGCCACATCGGCCCACCCACCGCCGCTCAGTCCCTCCGCCACATCGGTCCACCCAACGCCGCTCAGTCCCTCCGCCACATCGCCCCACCCACCGCCGCTCAGTCCCTCCGCCACATCGGCCCACCCACCGCCGCTCAGTCCCTCCGCCACATCACCCCACCCACCGCCGCTCAGTCCCTCCGCCACATCGCCCCACCCACCGCCGCTCAGTCCCTCCGCCACATCGGCCCACCCACCGCCGCTCAGTCCCTCCGCCACATCGGCCCACCCACCGCCGCTCAGTCCCTCCGCCACATCGGCCCACCCACCGCCGCTCAGTCCCTCCGCCACATCGGTCCACCCACCGCCGCTCAGTCCCTCCACCACTAAAGAAGCTGAGGGTGGACTGGCCAAGCATGTCTCCAGACCTAAACCCTATTGATCATCTGTGGGACATCCTCAAATGGAAGGTGGAGGAGCACAAGGTCTCTAACATCCACCAGCTCTGTGATGTCATCATGGGGGAGGGGAAGAGGACTCCAGTGACAACCTGTGAAGCTCTAGTGACCTCCATGCCCAAGAGGGTTAACGCAGTGCTGGAAAATAATGGTGGCCACACAAAATATTGACACTTTGGGCCCAATTTGGAGATTTTCACTTAGGGGTGTACTGACTTTTGTTGCCAGTGGTTTAGACATTAATGGCTGTGTGTTGAGTTATTTTGAGGGGACAGCAAATTTACACTGTTATACAAGCTGTACACTCACTACTTTACATTGTAGCAAAGTGTCATTTCTTCAGTGTTGTCACATGAAAAGATAGAAGAAAAGATTTACACAAATGTCACTGAGGGGGGTACTTACTTTTGTCAGATACTGTAAGATATATTATACAGTGACATCATCATCCATATGTCTGTACTATTCATTTTTTGGAGTTATTTTCCTCGGTGTCTCTCAGTAGCTAAAACTGGACAGAATTTGTAGATATCCTGATTTATGTGAAGGAGATTTAATGCTCCTCACCTGCCAAATGTGTGCGTCCTCGCCGCTTCTTCCCCGTGTACAACCGCTGTCACATTCCAGATGCTGAGCAGATTAAGGAATTGTCACCTCTGTCTTTCTGGTTTCCGAATCATAATTTAGGAGCTTTTATAGATCAGTCTGCAAGGAAAACAGCCAATGGCAGGAGAGACCTCAGCCTGAAATACTTCTCTCCTTCCTCTATAACTCTCCTCTCCTGAAATACTCTGCACTGCTGGAGAACTCTGCTCCTTCCTCTATAACTCTCCTCTCCTGAAATACTCTGCTGGAGGACTCTGCTCCTTCCTCTATAACTCTCCTCTCCTGAAATACTCTGCTCTGCTGGAGGACTCTTCTCCTTCCTCTATAACTCTCCTCTCCTGAAATACTCTGCACTGCTGGAGGACTCTTCTCCTTCCTCTATAACTCTCCTCTCCTGAAATACTCTGCTGGAGGACTCTGCTCCTTCCTCTATAACTCTCCTCTCCTGAAATACTCTGCTGGAGGACTCTGCTCCTTCCCCTATAACTCTCCTCTCCTGAAATACTCTGCACTGCTGGAGGACTCTGCTCCTTCCTCTATAACTCTCCTCTCCTGAAATACTCTGCTCTGCTGGAGGACTCTTCTCGTTCCTCTATAACTCTCCTCTCCTGAAATACTCTGCTGGAGGACTCTTCTCCTTCCTCTATAACTCTCCTCTCCTGAAATACTCTGCTCTGCTGGAGGACTCTTCTCCTTCCTCTATAACTCTCCTCTCCTGAAATACTCTGCACTGCTGGAGGACTCTTCTCCTTCCTCTATAACTCTCCTCTCCTGAAATACTCTGCTGGAGGACTCTGCTCCTTCCTCTATAACTCTCCTCTCCTGAAATACTCTGCTCTGCTGGAGGACTCCTCTCCTTCCTCTATAACTCTCCTCTCCTGAAATACTCTGCACTGCTGGAGGACTCTGCTCCTTCCTCTATAACTCTCCTCTCCTGAAATACTCTGCTGGAGGACTCTGCTCCTTCCTCTATAACTCTCCTCTCCTGAAATACTCTGCTGGAGGACTCTTCTCGTTCCTCTATAACTCTCCTCTCCTGAAATACTCTGCTCTGCTGGAGGACTCCTCTCCTTCCTCTATAACTCTCCTCTCCTGAAATACTCTGCACTGCTGGAGGACTCTGCTCCTTCCTCTGTAACTCTCCTCTCCTGAAATACTCTGCTGGAGGACTCTGCTCCTTCCTCTATAACTCTCCTCTCCTGAAATACTCTGCTCTGCTGGAGGACTCCTCTCCTTCCTCTATAACTCTCCTCTCCTGAAATACTCTGCACTGCTGGAGGACTCTGCTCCTTCCTCTGTAACTCTCCTCTCCTGAAATACTCTGCTGGAGGACTCTGCTCCTTCCTCTATAACTCTCCTCTCCTGAAATACTCTGCACTGCTGGAGGACTCTGCTCCTTCCTCTATAACTCTCCTCTCCTGAAATACTCTGCTCTGCTGGAGGACTCTGCTCCTTCCTCTATAACTCTCCTCTCCTGAAATACTCTGCTCTGCTGGGGGACTCTGCTACTTCCTCTATAACTCTCCTCTCCTGAAATACTCTGCTCTGCTGGAGGACTCTTCTCCTTCCTCTATAACTCTCTTCTCATGAAATACTCTGCTCTGCTGGAGGACTCTGCTCCTTCCTCTATAACTCTCCTCTCCTGAAATACTCTGCTGGAGGACTCTGCTCCTTCCTCTATAACTCTCCTCTCCTGAAATACTCTGCTCTGCTGGAGGACTCTTCTCCTTCCTCTATGACTCTCCTCTCCTGAAATACTCTGCTGGAGGACTCTTCTCCTTCCTCTATAACTCTCCTCTCCTGAAATACTCTGCTCTACTGGAGGACTCTGCTCCTTCCGCTATAACTCTCCTCTCCTGAAATACTCTGCACTGCTGGAGGACTCTTCTCCTTCCTCTATAACTCTCCTCTCCTGAAATACTCTGCTCTGCTGGAGGACTCTGCTCCTTCCTCTATGACTCTCCTCTCCTGAAATACTCTGCTGGAGGACTCTTCTCCTTCCTCTATAACTCTCCTCTCCTGAAATACTCTGCTCTACTGGAGGACTCTGCTCCTTCCGCTATAACTCTCCTCTCCTGAAATACTCTGCTGGAGGACTCTGCTCCTTCCTCTATAACTCTCCTCTCCTGAAATACTCTGCTCTACTGGAGGACTCTGCTCCTTCCGCTATAACTCTCCTCTCCTGAAATACTCTGCACTGCTGGAGGACTCTGCTCCTTCCTCTATAACTCTCCTCTCCTGAAATACTCTGCACTGCTGGAGGACTCTGCTCCTTCCGCTATAACTCTCCCCTCCTGAAATACTCTGCTGGAGGACTCTGCTCCTTCCTCTATAACTCTCCTCTCCTGAAATACTCTGCTGGAGGACTCTTCTCCTTCCTCTATAACTCTCCTCTCCTGAAATACTCTGCACTGCTGGAGGACTCTGCTCCTTCCGCTATAACTCTCCTCTCCTGAAATACTCTGCACTGCTGGAGGACTCTGCTCCTTCTCTATAACTCTCCTCTCCTGAAATACTCTGCACTGCTGGAGGACTCTGCTCCTTCCTCTATAACTCTCCTCTCCTGAAATACTCTGCTCTGCTGGGGGACTCTGCTCCTTCCTCTATAACTCTCCTCTCCTGAAATACTCTGCTGGAGGACTCTGCTCCTTCCTCTATAACTCTCCTCTCCTGAAATACTCTGCTCTGCTGGAGGACTCCTCTCCTTCCTCTAGTTGGGTTGACATTTGGCGCACTGGATAAATCAGATATGGCCGTGGTGGGAATGACTTCTTCTTGCACTGGGTGAAGTTTCGGGACATGTTGGATGTCGGGGGTGAAATTGATCTCCTCCGGCTCCTGAAGTCTTCTCCGAATGTTCTTTCCCAGTAGGAATATCTGGTTTCTCCTGAGCCTCAGGTGATAGAAGTCCAATAAGTTGCAGTCTATTATACAAGACATTACGGAGTGTTTAATTCAATAATGGCCTCATGTTGGCAGAGGAGACTCATCTCCAGATATGGTCTCCTCTCCTCTGGATGGGGTTGGCTCTCGTTCATTTGTCATTAACTCCAAAAATCCGTAAAACCAGCAAACTTCCCTCTGAAGGGCCGTGACATTCCCTAATAGAATTCCGTGATATCGGACACTTCTTGTGCGCCTTCCAAGCAGCCTTGAGTAACTGCAGAGGAATCGAGACAAATAGGACAATAAATAACTCCTGGAAATCCCGAGGCCTTTGTGCCGTGACGGTCACCTTAGACGTTTTCTGCTCTAATCCCGGTGAGATGTTTGCCCGGATTGGGTGTCTCGCTGTGTGGTGGGATAAATAAGGGCATTTGGGCTAAATCCTGTCGTTCTCTGCTTCTAGAATCACACAAAGGAGAATGAAAAAGACTCACAGGATGTGGGCAACCCCCAAAGTCACCCTTGTCCGCTGCACCCCGACAACCACCTATCGCCATCGGGACCCGAGGCACCAAACTCTGCGGCTGCCAAGGTAGGTGTCTGAAACTGCTTAACCACTGAAGGACCCGGCCTTTCTCCGACACTTAGAAATCTGTATTTGTTGCTAGAAAATTACTTAGAACCCCCAGACATTATATATATATATTTTTTTTTAACAGAGACCCCACGGAATAAAATGGCGGTTGTTGCAATTTTTTTATGTTACACGGTTTTTGCTCAACTTTTTTTGAAAACACAATTTTTGGGGGGAAAATATACACTTTCACAATAAAAAAAAAACAAAAAACAAAAAAACCATATTGGGCTTCCCGACCTGCCAGGTAAGCCCAGGAGCCACCAGAAAGTGGAGGTGGTGGGGGGGGGGGCTGACCCAGGGTGTTGTTGGGTGTCTTTAGTGTTGGTCGGGTGTCTTGGTGTTTGTTGGGTGTCTTGGTGTTGGATGGGTGTCTTGGTGTTGGTCGGATGTCTTGGTGTCGGTCGGGTGTCTTGGTGTTGGTTGGGTGTCTTGGTGTCGGTTGGGTGTCTTGGTGTTTGTTGGGTGTCTTGGTGTTGGTCGGGTGTCTTGGTGTCGGTTGGGTGTCTTGGTGTTGGTCGGGTGTCTTGGTGTTGGTTGGGTGTCTTGGTGTTTGTTGGGTGTCTTGGTGTTTGTTGGGTGTCTTGGTGTTTGTTGGGTGTCTTGGTGTTGGTTGGGTGTCTTGGTATCGGTTGGGTGTCTTGGTGTTGGTCGGGTGTCTTGGTGTTGGTTGGGTAGTCGGGTATCTTAGTGTCGGTTGGGTGTCTTTGGTGTTGGTCGGGTGTCTTGGTGTTGGTCGGGTGTCTTGGTGTTGGTTGGGTGTCTTTGGTGTTGGTCGGGTGTCTTGGTGTTGGTCGGATGTCTTGGTGTTGGTCCGGTGTCTTGGTGTTGGTCGGGTGTCTTGGTGTCGGTTGGGTGTCTTTGGTGTTGGTCGGGTGTCTTGGTGTTGGTCCGGTGTCTTGGTGTTGGTCCGGTGTCTTGGTGTTGGTCGGGTGTCTTGGTGTTGGTCGGGTGTCTTGGTGTCAGTTGGGTGTCTTTTGTGTTGGTCGGGTGTCTTGGTGTTGGTCCGGTGTCTTGGTGTTGGTCAGGTGTCTTGGTGTTGGTCGGGTGTCTTGGTGTTGGTCGGGTGTCTTGGTGTCGGTTGGGTGTCTTTGGTGTTGGTTGGGTGTCTTGGTGTTGGTCCGGTGTCTTGGTGTTGGTCGGGTGTCTTGGTGTCGGTTGGGTGTCTTGGTGTTGGTCGGGTGTCTTGGTGTTGGTCGGGTAGTCGGGTATCTTAGTGTCGGTTGGGTGTCTTTGGTGTTGGTCGGGTGTCTTGGTGTTGGTCGGGTGTCTTGGTGTTGGTTGGGTGTCTTTGGTGTTGGTCGGGTGTCTTGGTGTTGGTCGGATGTCTTGGTGTTGGTCCGGTGTCTTGGTGTTGGTCGGGTGTCTTGGTGTCGGTTGGGTGTCTTTGGTGTTGGTCGGGTGTCTTGGTGTTGGTCCGGTGTCTTGGTGTTGGTCCGGTGTCTTGGTGTTGGTCGGGTGTCTTGGTGTTGGTCGGGTGTCTTGGTGTCGGTTGGGTGTCTTTTGTGTTGGTCGGGTGTCTTGGTGTTGGTCCGGTGTCTTGGTGTTGGTCGGGTGTCTTGGTGTTGGTCGGGTGTCTTGGTGTTGGTCGGGTGTCTTGGTGTCGGTTGGGTGTCTTTGGTGTTGGTCGGGTGTCTTGGTGTTGGTCCGGTGTCTTGGTGTTGGTCGGGTGTCTTGGTGTCGGTTGGGTGTCTTTGGTGTTGGTCGGGTGTCTTGGTGTTGGTCGGGTGCCTTGGTGTTGGTCGGGTGTCTTGGTGTTGGTCGGGTGTCTTTGGTGTTGGTCGGGTGTCTTGGTGTCGGTTGGGTGTCTTTGGTGTTGGTCGGGTGTCTTGGTGTTGGTCGGGTGCCTTGGTGTTGGTCGGGTGTCTTGGTGTTGGTCGGGTGTCTTTGGTGTTTGTCCGGTGTCTTGGTGTTGGTTGGTTTGTGGACCAGCAGGGATGAGAAATGGTTCTGATGTAAGTTCTGAATGGAGGGGAAAGTTCATCGGAGGAGATAAACCCATTGAGGTGATTATGGCCCATGTTCAAGATGGTGAGATTAGAAGATCAAATCCTGGTTACGTGGTTGGAAGTGGTTTGGGGTGTCTAGTAAGGACCCCCCAATGTAATCCAGTCATGCTGACACTCATCCCTGATCCGTAATTCAGGCTACATAGTATAATCTTTTCAGATTCTGTTGCTTATTCTTGTTCAAGCCCTGAAGAAGGGGAGTCCTTTAATGTGAAATGCGTCGGCTGTCTCTGCTTGTGACGATTGTTATATACAATGTACTGAGTGCCCCTAACCACACACCCAAATGTTCTGACTGTAGAAACTTTTGTGTTTTGTACTCTGGAGATTTCTGGATTTTTTTGGCAGTGTTGGAGCTTTTATTGCCGTGACAGTTTCTCCCTGGTAATAATATATATTTATTTTTTTTGCTGTGAAGGGCTAAAATGGTTATTACATTTATTTTAACCCCTTCAATACCGGGCACTGTCACCCCCTCCTGCCCAGGCCAAGTCTCAGCTTTCGGCGCTGTCACACTTTGAATGACAATTATGCGGTCATATAACACTGTACATAGAGGACATTTATATCATTTTCTTCCCACAAATAGAGATTTCTTTTGGTATTTCATCATCACTGAGGGTTCTTTTTTTTAATTTCTTGCTAAATAAATGAATAAAGACATCAAATTTTGAAAAAACAAATTTTTCTTCATTTCTGTTATAAAATGTATAAATAATATTTCTTCATAAATTTCGGCCAAACTGCATTCTGCTCCATTTTTTTGGTGAAAATCCCCCAAACCAATGAATATTATTTAATTTTTATCTGTAGGAAAGTTATAGAGTCCACAAACTATGAGATATATATCTGATCAATCGATCAATCCTGATCTACTGACGGCCGATCTCATTTCTTGAGGCCTGAAAACGCCAGGACAGTACAAATACCCCCCAAATCCTCCCCCAGTACAAATACCCCCCAAATCACCCCCAGTACAAATACCCCCCAAATCACCTCCCAGTACAAATACCCCCAAAATCACCTCCCAGTACAAATACCCCCCAAATCACCCCCCAGTAAAAATACCCCCCAAATCACCCCCCAGTACAAATACCCCCCAAATCACCTCCCAGTACAAATACCCCCAAAATCACCTCCCAGTACAAATACCCCCCAAATCGCCCCCAGTACAAATACCCCCCAAATCGCCCCCCAGTACAAATACCCCCCAAATCACCCCCAGTACAAATACCCCCCAAATCCCCCCAGTACAATTACCCCCAAATCGCCCCTCAGTACAAATACCCCCCAAATCACCCCCCCCCCCTAGTACAAATACCCCCCAAATCACCCCCCAGTACAAATACCCCCCAAATCACCCCCCAGTACAAATACCCCCAAATCGCCCCTCAGTACAAATACCCCCCAAATCACCCCCCAGTACAAATACCCCCCAAATCACCCCCCAGTACAAATACCCCCCAAATCACCCCCCAGTACAAATACCCCCAAATCGCCCCTCAGTACAAATACCCCCCCAAATCGCCCCTCAGTACAAATACCCCCCAAATCACTCCCCAGTACAAATACCCCCCAAATCGCCCCTCAGTACAAATACCCCCCAAATCACCCCCCAGTACAAATACCCCCCAAATCACCCCCCAGTACAAATACCCTCCAAATCACCCCCCCAGTACAAATACCCCCCCAAATCACCCCCAGTACAAATACCCCCCAAATCATCCCCCAGTACAAATACCCCCCAAATCACCCCCCAGTACAAATACCCCCAAATCGCCCCTCAGTACAAATACCCCCCCAAATCGCCCCTCAGTACAAATACCCCCCAAATCACCCCCAGTACAAATACCCCCCAAATCACCCCCAGTACAAATACCCCCCAAATCACCCCCCAGTACAAATACCCCCCCAAATCACCCCTAGTAAAAATACCCCCCAAATCACCCCCAGTACAAATACCCCCCAAATCGCCCCTCATTACAAATACCCCCCAAATCACCCCCAGTACAAATACCCCCCAAATCACCCCCAGTACAAATACCCCCCAAATCGCCCCTCATTACAAATACCCCCCAAATCACCCCCCAGTACAAATACCCCCCAAATCACCCCCAGTACAAATACCCCCCAAATCGCCCCTCAGTACAAATACCCCCCAAATCCCCCCCAGTACAAATACCCCCAAATCGCCCCTCAGTACAAATACCCCCCAAATCACCCCCCCCTAGTACAAATACCCCCCAAATCACCCCCCAGTACAAATACCCCCCAAATCACCCCCCAGTACAAATACCCCCAAATCGCCCCTCAGTACAAATACCCCCCCAAATCATCCCCCAGTACAAATACCCCCCAAATCATCCCCCAGTACAAATACCCCCCAAATCACCCCCCAGTACAAATACCCCCAAATCGCCCCTCAGTACAAATACCCCCCCAAATCGCCCCTCAGTACAAATACCCCCCAAATCACTCCCCAGTACAAATACCCCCCAAATCGCCCCTCAGTACAAATACCCCCCAAATCGCCCCTCAGTACAAATACCCCCCAAATCACCCCCAGTACAAATACCCCCCAAATCGCCCCTCAGTACAAATACCCCCCCAAATCGCCCCTCAGTACAAATACCCCCCAAATCGCCCCTCAGTACAAATACCCCCCAAATCGCCCCTCAGTACAAATACCCCCCAAATCACCCCCAGTACAAATACCCCCCAAATCACCCCCAGTACAAATACCCCCCAAATCACCCCTAGTAAAAATACCCCCCAAATCACCCCCAGTACAAATACCCCCCAAATCGCCCCTCATTACAAATACCCCCCAAATCACCCCCCAGTACAAATACCCCCCAAATCACCCCCCAGTACAAATACCTCCAAATCACCCCCCAGTACAAATACCCCCCCAAATCACCCCCAGTAAAAATACCCCCCAAATCACCCCCCAGTTCAAATACAGCCCAAATCACCCCCCAGTACAAATACCCCCAAATCACCCCCCAGTACAAATAACCCCAAATCACCCCCCAGTATAAATACCCCCAAAATCACCCCCAGTACAAATACCCCCAAAATCACCCCCAGTACAAATGCCCCCAAATCACCCCCCCACAGTACAAATACCCCCCCAAATCACCCCCCAGTACAAATACCCCCAAATCACCCCTTTTTGGAAAGCAGACAATCCAAGGTATTTAGTAAGATACATGACAAGTTTTTTGAAGTTGTCATTTTTTGTCACAATTTTTTGTAAATTGAAGAAGAAAAAAAAAAAAAAAGTTTCACAATTGGAAAAAAAAAAAAAAGTTACATCCTGTCACCTGTGCTGTACAGCGTCATCATATAACTGGTGTTACATACAGTGTTACCATCTTAGCACTACTCTGGGGAGGTGATCAGGTTTTTTTACACACTATGATTCCTTATAACAGTGAATTCTATTGTCCAAATTTCCATTCAGAAGGAGACGAATCGCACGTCTATTGTCCACATCCTTCCCCTTTCCTCCTCTAATTGATTTTCTATCAGACTTTACATTGTATCCTTTATATTCAATCAGTTTTAAGGTTTAAACAAATGTTGGTACTAAATCATGGATTGTTGTTGTGATAATCTGGCATTTTGGGCATTTTTATTGGTTCTTGCTCCCTAAAATATTGCGCCTGAGAACGCCAAAATAATAACGCCCCGCCAATCTCCATTTGTCTCAGCAGAACAAGCCTTCCGCAGACTCCAAGAACCGGCACAAAAAGCCCAAAGACATCAAGCCGAAAGTGAAAAAGCTGAAGTACCACCAGTACATTCCTCCAGACCAGAAGGCAGAGAAGTCTCCACCACCGATGGACTCGGCCTACGCCCGACTCCTGCAACAGCAGCAACTCTTCCTTCAGCTGCAGATCCTCAGCCAACAGCAACAGCAACACTTCAGTTACCAGGGCGGCATGCACCACTCACATCTCAAGTACGTCTCCACGTGGTGAGATCTCTCAGGAGATCCCAACCTCTGTGTCCTAAACCAGGGCTCTCCAAACTTTCCAAATAATGGGCCAGTTTCCTGTCCTTCAGACTTTAGGGGGGCCGGAATGTGACCAGTGGAGGTAGAAAATGTCCCGGGCCCAGCATCAGTGAGAATAGGCCTCAGGGTTGGTGGTCAGTAGGGGGCGGAGTAGTGCCCCATCATTGGTATCAGTGGGAGGAATAGTGCCCCATCATTGGTATCAGTGGGAGGAATAGTGTCCCATCATTGGTATCAGTGGGAGGAATAGTGTCCCATCATTGGTATCAGTGGGAGGAGTAGTGCCCCATCATTGGTGTCAGTGGGAGGAATAGTGCCCCATCATTGGTATCAGTGGGAGGAATAGTGTCCCATCATTGGTATCAGTGGGAGGAATAGTGTTCCCTCATTGGTATCAGTGAGAGGAATAGTGCCCCATCATTGGTGTCAGTGGGAGGAATAGTGTCCCATCATTGGTGTCAGTGGGAGGAATAGTGTCCCATAACTGGTATCAGTGGGAGGAATAGTGTCCCATCATTGGTATCAGTGGGAGGAATAGTGTCCCATAACTGGTATCAGTGGGAGGAATAGTGTCCCATCATTGGTATCAGTGGGAGGAATAGTGCACCATCATTGGTGTCAGTGGAAGGAATAGTGCCCCATCATTGGTATCAGTGGAAGGAATAGTGCCCCATCATTGGTGTCAGTGGGAGGAATAGTGTCCCATCATTGGTGTCAGTGGAAGGAATAGTGCCCCATCATTGGTATCAGTGGAAGGAATAGTGTCCCATCATTGGTGTCAGTGGGAGGAATAGTGTCCCATCATTGGTATCAGTGGGAGGAATAGTGTCCCATCATTGGTGTCAGTGGGAGGAATAGTGTCCCCATCATTGGGGTCAGTGGGAGGAATAGTGCCCTATCATTGGGGTCAGTGGGAGGAATAGTGTCCCATCATTGGGGTCAGTGGGAGGAATAGTGCCCCATCATTGGGGTCAGTGGGAGGAATAGTGCCCCATCATTGGTATCAGTGGGTTAATGGTTGAATTGGATGGTCTTTTTTCAGCAAGGCTAACTATGACCCAAAACCATCCAATTGGCGCTGTTGATAGAACTTTTATGAAACAAGAGCAAAGCAGGGAGGAGATAGACCTCAAAGTGAGGATCGATGAATAGGGAGCACCACACACCCTACAATAGATTGAGGAGCAACAAAACAAAAATGCTGATTGTACTAAATTGTCAGTTTTTGTGATATTTCATTTACAAATATTTTTCTTTCTCATAGGCAGCAAAATGAACAAATGCACCGGAATGCCAACACGCCAACAGTCAGCAGTCCTTCGTTGTCTCCAGTGAAGACCACGTTCTCTGGCCAGTCTAACATGTCTTCCATGAAGCCAGGACTTCTCCCGTCCAACCTGGACGACCTAAAAGTAAGTTCTGTTCTGCTGGCTACAAACAATACAAGGAGTCTGGCACATGGGGCCAAATGGAAAATTGTGAGTGTTTGTGGGGATGTTTGAAATGTGACCTCCATTTTTATCTAGATGGTTAAAGTGGATCTTCCCTGAATCTGAGCACCACAAATCAAAAACGCTATTTAATTAATTTTTAATATTCAGAGCAAACTCGCCCCATCCGTCCATTTCTCAATGCTTTATGTTGCTGAGAAGTCACTTTGAAAAACAACCCCCCTAGCATTTCTGGCCGTGGCCATCTTGAGTAAGGGCAAATTATTCATGTAGCATCTTCTTCCTGGAATCCATCTGCCCTTAGCTCAGGCATGTATGAAGGAGAGTGTGCTTACCTGAGAAAATCCCTCCACCTCTCCTCCCCTCCTTAAGACTCCCTAAAAAGTAACCCAGTTGTTGAACCTCCTGAAGACTCCTGAGATGTATGACATCACTTGCCTAGGCAAGAAACCAGGAAGTAAATGACCAGAAAAAAAAAGTTTAAAACTGGTAAATATGATATATTTTCCTATCTATTTACTAATACTAGCAGCACGAGGATTCAAAAATAATCAATGTTGATTGGGAGAGTGAAGTTCTGGATGGGCTGAGTGGTTGGCCAGCATCTAGAGTCAGATATGTGGAGTTGAGAGAGAACAATACATGAATGATGTTCATATATCTCTATACTTCAGCATTCTTTCCTCTTCTCCAAGGTGTCAGAGTTGAGGCAGCAGCTTAGAATACGTGGATTGCCCGTGTCTGGTACAAAGACCTCCCTGATGGAACGACTGAGGCCCTTCCAGGAATGCGGTGGTAACACAGTTCCAACGTTTGGCGAGATCACCACCGTCACCTTCCCAGTTGCGCCAAATAACTCTCTGTCGGGTTACCAAACGCACCCATCTGCAGGGGTTATCTCCAATGGATTCTATCAGTTCGGTAGCACCAGCTCCACCCCACCAATATCCCCAGCCTCTTCCGACCTTTCTGTAAATGGGTCCTTACCTGATACCTTCAGTGACGGGCCAATGTCTTCTCCTCAGTTCGGTCTACACCCTTCCCCAATCCACCTAAGTGCTGAAGAAAGTCTTTTGAGCAGCATCAACAGTAGCAGCTACCAAGCAGAACTGGAAGGCATGGATGCTGAAAAAGACAAAATGTTGGTGGAGAAGCAAAAGGTCATCAACGAGTTGACCTGGAAGCTCCAGCAAGAGCAGAGACAGGTGGAAGAGCTTAGACTTCAGTTACAGAAGAGGAAAGGGAGCTGTGGGCCTCTAGATAAGGCACTTCCATCTCAACACTTCTTTGGAGTACAGATCAAACAGGAAAATGTGTCAAGCTGTCCCTTCGCCTCTAAGCAAATGACCATGAAAAACCCGACCAATAATGCAATAGAGAAGCTGGGACCGTGTGCAACGCAACCAATGCCGTGCTTAATGAACAACCACTGTATGGAGGCCTCAAACCCCAACTCCATGTCTTCCACTTTTTTAAGTCCCCAGTGCTCTCCACAACATTCCCCGCTTGGAACTACAAACAGTCCCCAGCACATCAGCCTGCCCCCATCCCCCAACAACCATTGCCACTACCTACTGCCCGTCTCCCCAACTTCCCAAGGCGACACACGAAGTCTATCTCCACAACGCATCAATACTCAGATTTGCACTGGACAGGTAATCTATTATATTGTGTGTGGAATCAATTTAGAGTCTTAAAATTTG
Source organism: Lithobates clamitans (assembly GCA_037952925.1). NCBI lineage: Eukaryota > Metazoa > Chordata > Amphibia > Anura > Ranidae > Lithobates > Lithobates clamitans. The sequence goes on along the minus strand of JBBGZY010001038.1, from coordinate 144,687 downwards.
TCCCATATCCTTAAAGTATATTTTCCCCTTTGGTATAGTTTGAGTTGTGTCATTTGAGACAATTATCTATAAGCTGAACCAATGGCAATTAAAAAAAAAAATGCAAGCAGAAAAAGCAAGGGAGTAGATAAGGTGGGGGATATGGGGGTCCAAACTTTCCCCAGAGGTCCTGACAGGGGCCTGGAGTCGCACTGCCTTGGCGTTCTTCTGTGTCTATCCATGGATGACCTCTTGTTGGCGTCCAGGAGACAGCAGCACCACCTCCTGAATTCCTATCAGCCACTCCTGAGGTTATTCACTGCAGATCGCTTTTCAGGGACCAATGCAGGTATAAACGAGCCCTTACCGTGTAGACATAAGTTTTAAGCCCCTCCTACTGTGAGTGAAGTTTTGCCAGACCTGGAATTGGTAAAACACTCTGGGTGCCCAAGGTCGATATGAGTGAAATGTCCTCAATCGGTGACCTGGACCTGGAATGTGACCTGGAATCAGCCTCTCATCTGACAGCATAGCTCAGACTGGGAGAGGGAGAAGCAGCACAAGAAGCCAATCATTTGTGCTAACAAGGGTCATACTGATAGGAGGAAAGAGCAGAGTGATAGAGAGTGATCGAGAGGAGAGCTGCTTGTTTCTTCACAGTCCAGTCATGGGTTGGTGGATGGGCAAGACCCGTAGGTGATATTTAACTGTAACAGAGAAAAATCAGGACTCCTGTCCTTCCAGAGAGGGCTGTGCTGTATGTCAGAGCTGTGTAAATCTGAGGCCTGGATGGACAGAATTAGAAATCATTTAGCGGGTAATTCAGCTCCCTTTTATGTATTTTAAAATGCTTCTTATATTTCTGGAAAGCAAAACAAAGTAATGTGGGGGGGGGGGGGAGACACGGCTTGGATTGACCTCCAAGTGACATTGGGAACTCCAACAATGATTAAGTAACTTCGGATCTTTCTTAAAGTGGAACTAAACCCATCGATTTAACAGTTTCAAAAAACAATTACATTGTCAGCCGGGAAGGTAACTGTCACATTGGTTGTGCTCTCAACCAAACTGTCAAACCATCCAATGGCCAATGTCATAACTGATCACATGTGCAGCACCATGGCAGCAGAGGATCAAACAGAGGCCAAGATGGCGGCTTCCTGGGCTGAAAACGATAGGAGGGTTTACTTCCAATCGTCGGTCATAGGCATCACGTCTCTGAAAGTTGTACCCCGCTCCGGTCTTGTCATGCCCCTTTTGGTGATGTGCAACAAACATTCCTGTTAAAACAACTTACCGTGCTAAGAGTGCGCTCCCTGCATCCTCCCTGTGTGCTCCCTGTGCACTCCCTGTGTGTTCCCTGCACACTCCCTGTGTGTTCCCTGCACACTCCCTGTGCGCTCCCTGCACACTCCCTGTGCGCTCCCTGCATGCTCCCTGCGCGTTCCCTGCATCCTCCCTGCACGCTCCCTGCACACTCCCTGTGTTCCCTGCATGCTCCCTGTGTGTTCCCTGCACACTCCCTGTGTGTTCCCTGCACGCTCCCTGTGCGCTTCCTGCATGTTCCCTGCGCGTTCCCTGCATCCTCCCTGCACGCTCCCTGTGTGTTCCCTGCACACTCCCTGTGTGTTCCCTGCACACTCCCTGTGTGTTGCCTGCACGCTCCCTGTGTGTTCCCTGCATGCTCCCTGTGCGTTCCCTGCACACTCCCTGTGTGTTCCCTGTGTGCTCCCTGTGCATTCCCTGCGTGCTCCCTGTGCGCTCCCTGCATCATCCCTGTGCTCTCCCTGCATGCACCCTGCACGTTCCGTGCGTGCTCTCTGTGCGTTCCCTGCGTGCTCTTAGCACGGTAGCCACCATGTACCAGAAGCATAATAGCAATTGGGAGCTTTGTGATCATGTGACCGCTGTCACAGCCAATCACAGTGGTCACATGACCCGAATGCCCGCCTCCACCTCCCGGCTTTTAGAACCCTAAAGGGCCAGGAGTCGGTTAGCGGGAAGGGGTTAAAGAAGAATTTCTGGTATGGTTACATTGGTTCAGCTTGGAGCAGTGGAACTATGTATATACAATACCTGTGGGATTTCAGTGTAGGAGACGCGTCTACTCCAGTGATCTTCACTAAATTCCGGGTCCCGTGCCCAGTGACTGTCCTGGTGCGTTGGGAAAACAGGGGGAGAACATTCGGAAAGCATTCTATGAATGGATGAGGTGGAAAGGTGGGGCCATAATCTCACACTCTCCACCTTGTCCAATCAGAAAATGCCAAGTATTCTTTGAATGGTGCCTGGGTCCAATCGCTGTCCTCCCGTGATCACAATGCAGCAGATCAGCTACTCAGCACAAGACCTGGAAGCTAATGAAGGTCAATGGAGTGGAGGTGCTTTGTTCCATGAGTCCCATCTTCTAGAGAGATCCCACAGGTACGGCATATATAGTTACATTGGTCCAACCATATATAGACATATCCTCACCTCAAACTCGAATTATTTATATGTTTGTGAAGACGAGTTTGGGTCAGAGTTCATCCTCCATATACTCAAGAATTCATCAAAGGAAAATGAAGCCCTTCACCAATATTAATCCTCTCTGTGACTTTGTATTTGTAGAATGCTGGAAGCTCAGTTTGCTTCTCACCAAACCAGACCAGTTTACAGCCACCTTATGCTGACCATTCGGAAAGCAAGCAGGGTAACAAAGATGGCGTCTCACCCAAGAGCCCGGCAGTGTTAGGAAAGGTAAGATCTCCTGGGCTAAGACATAGAGAATGAATATTTGATATCTACACCACAGAGGAACTTGGGTTTTCCTCATGCAGTGCTAAAGAACAGGTTCACTTTATTGCTGGAGCTGCCGACACCTTCACACCCGCTCTCCCACCTTGGTTTTGGAACAAAGGATCCAGAAAAAGAAGCCCTGTAAGCTTTAGGTATTATCTTAGTGGTGAATGTGGTCCACCATTCCAGTGGCCTCGGACCACATCAACATCAATAGGTGACTTCATTTGCTGAAAAGAACCTGCCCAGTACATAGGTGGATGAGGGTTGACTCGTTTCTCCTTTATGTAATCTATTGGGTGGATTTCACTCCATCTTATTAGGGCCATTTCCATGGCCCCTCCTGTAGCTCATTTATACCCCTTGAGGACCCCTGTTTGGTGTTTGGGGGGGGGGGTGAGACAGGAAAGTTATCCTTTTATTTTACCCTCCATGGGCAATGCTCAGGTAACTTCAAGGTAAACAAATCATTTTTTTGTAAATTTTTTTAAATTGCAACATTAATGGAAAGTAGCAATCCTACGGGGAAAGTATCTTGTTCTGAACAGGTCTCCTAAAATTCTGAATTCTCTGATATGCAGATAGGGACTTTAGGGAACCAAGTCAAGGGCTGGCCCCGCCCCTCTCGTGTCCTTATTGGATAACTTTAGTAACTTTACAAGTCTGTACAAATACATTCATGATATGTCCCAATATACAGCAAGAGAGTCATTTGTATCATTAAAAAGTCAACTTTGAGTCCCAATCGGTGATTTGCTGAGGAGATTCCATCGGTCTGCTGCAGGCAAAATCAAATGTTCTCAGGTTCTATTCTCTGCAATTTAAATGTGTGAATGTATTATGACCATTAGATGGCGCTAGAGAGCATACATCTTTTCTATGATATTCAAAGCCATCTAGCTGCCATTACAACGTATTTTCCCCATTCTCTGTTTTTTTTTTGTTAAAAAATACACACAATATATTGACAAAAGTATTGGGACACCTGCCTTTACACACACATGAACTTTAATGACATCCCAGTCTTAGTCCGGAGGGTTCAATATGGAGTTGGCTCCGCCCTTTGCAGCTTCGCCTCTTCTGGGAAGGCCGTCCACAAGGTTTAGGAGGGTGTCTATGGGAATGTTTGACCATTCTTCCAGAAGAGAATTTATGAGGTCATCCCAAAGGTGTTCTATGGGGTTGAGGTCAGGACTCTGTGCAGGCCAGTCAAGTTCCTACACCCCAAATGACTTATTGGTAATTTAGTGTATGATTCTAGGATGGGTGGAGGGCATTTTGTTTCTAGTAATGGATTTACAATAACTGTAAGGAGTGATCTTGGTTCATTTTATTTTTTTTTTATTTTTTTTTGTAAATTAAGTTATATTTCTATTAAATAAAAATGTATATTTTTGAATTACAGATGAACACTTTACAGCCGTCTCCCCAGGCAGGTCAGAAGCTCTCTGTATCTTGTACGACTTTCTCCAACACACCAACATCGGATTCCAAGCAGCTTCCATCCTACGAGGACGCGGTGAGACAGGTAAGACAATATCCCTTATTGTTCACTCAATATAAGAAATAATATGATTTATGGGAAGTGATCGTTACTTTAAATGTTTGAACTTCTTATATATAGAATTTGTGTGATAGAAATGTATTCCTCCAACATGTGCCGATGTTTCTCGGCCTGGAATCTCCTGTAACTGATCCAAAGCCTTCCGACCTTCGTTATGGAATCCAATGATGTCATCTATAAGTTGTCCTCTTGGCTTGTACTTCTCTTCTTCATTGCACAGAAAATGTGAAAAATTAAAAATAATGTATAAATATTGTAAAAAAAAAATGGAATTAGGATGATTTAGAAAACCTGGACAATCCTAAATTCCTGAACGAGACCCTGTCACCAGCTTCGACAAACCAGGTAAATGGCCAGAAAAATCGGGTGGTTTACCAAATGACGGAGGGTATCAATCAGGCTAATGTCCAGGTCTGGTACCAACAGAGAGTCCTTCATCCAGACAGGAAGATAGTAAAGATAAGCATAAGATGGGTACAAATGTAGCCCAAACAAATCACAGGCAAATCCATGGCATGGCCAGCCATACAGAAGTCAACGACACACAGATTTTTATCCGGGCCAATCAAAGGGTCCCCAGCACTCAGTTTACCTGTTCTTCATTAGGGTCCAGGTGTGCATTAAAAAGACCTAAACTGCAGTTCTGATAATGACCAGCAGGTGGCAAAGACTCAACGCTGATCGATTAAAAGTCTGTGATTTAATAATAAATTAACAGTTAGGTTTGGACCTCAAACACTGAATTGGCATTCCATTTTCCACACCCAACAAGGATCCAAGGACTTCAGGACCTGAAAAGTCTCTGCCTTGGAACAAGTACCCTTATCGGGAGTTCTGCATCACTGGGATAAGTTCTTAACAAAATAGCACACACACTGCCTCTTCATGTAATGAGCTCCTTTTTGTAAAAGCTTGGTCTTGGTCAGCTTGGTCTCCCACCTACGGGAGAACACACTTCCTAATATGTTTCGTCCAGTGGGAGCTTAATCTTAGTTGTCCTACTGGACAAAATATGTTATGGGGGTTCTCCCGTGAGTAGGAGACCAAGCTGAAACCACTATATGCCAAGTCAGTGTTTGGACAGGTGCCATTTTGTTGTAGTCCTCAATGTGTTGGACAAACCAGAATTTAGCCCAGCCACCAACTGCAAATATTGTAGCCAGTCAGCCGGGATAACAGATCGGGGCATTTGAGCAGTATCAATTTTATTTGGTTTCTGGTCTACTGGGGAAGTTTTGACTCTTTTTCGGGCAAAACTTTCATTTTCCAAGATTCGGGAGTAGATTTTGATTTCGAGGGGAACCCTACATCAAAATATTTTAAAAAATTACATGAACCCCCCCCCCCCACACACACCAAATCCATACTAGACCCTTAGGCCTAGATTGAATTTTCAAGAGGTAACCCAACGCCAATTTTTATTATTAAAATGGCATGGGGGCCCCCCAAATCCATGCTAGACCTTAGGTTCAAGCCCCCTGCCCAAGCCATACCAGGCCACAGGCCTTCAACTTTGGGGGGGGTGCACCTTGTCCACATGTTAAGAACAAGAGACTCTTTCCCACAACCCTGGCTTGGTGGTTTTGGGAGTGTAGGGGTTGACTTATCGGAATCTGGAAGCCTCCTTTAACTAGGGGGCCCCCAGATCCCAGCCCCTCCCCTCTACATAGTGCCCCCAACTCATTCACCAAAAATATGCCAAAAGTAAATAAAAAAACAAAGGCAGTCCTTTATTAAAAAAATAAATAAAAACATGTCCCCCCCCGATGTAAATCCAGTGTCAATCACGATGAATGCCGAGCTACACACAAAATAAAGCCAGTCAAGAGACACTCGTCAAATGACGGGGAGACATGGGGGTGTGGTCACCCGGTGACGTCACCGTCACAAATGGAAAATTTCATGTCTATAAGTCATTGTTGTCTAAACCTTGAACTCATCATGAATAAAATGTCTTACTCCACATTTTCCTCACTACAATATGTTCTTTCCACAGCAAGTCACAAGAAGCCAACAGATAGATGAACTTCTTGACGTTCTGATTGAAAGTGGAGGTATGTCCACCATACAGACAATCTCAACATTTCCAAATGTTTTTTGACACATTATTTATAATTATAAGGATTAAATATATAATTATTTGATTATTTTAATCATTTTATTTCAGAAATGCCAGCAAATGCCAAAGATGAGCGGTCATGTGGGCAGAAGATGACTCAACTGGGCGTGCCAACGGGAAACACAAATCTATCTGCCCCAAATTCTCACCTCCCTTACGATAACTGCCCCAATAATGACAGCCACCTTGAAGTCTTACTGAATAGCCACAGTCCCATCGGGAGAGCCGCCGAAATCCCTCTACTTAAGATCGGAAATGACGATGTGCACTTTGAACGTGTTCTGGAAGGATTTTCAGGCAAAGTGACTGAAGATATTCTCCCATCCAGAGAGATCTTAGAAACTTCTCTGTCTCCTATGGAGACCCAGATGTCACCGTCGTCCACGGAAAGCACTGCCCTCCACCACTTAAGCTTTACCGAATCTCCTTGGGAGACCATGGAGTGGCTGGACCTGACCCCACCAAGCTCGGCCACAGGTTTGGGATCCCTTACTACTACTGGTCCCAGCATTTTCAACACTGATTTCCTAGATGTTAACGATCTCAATTTAAACAATGCAATGGACCTACACTTAGAACAGTGGTAAACTCCGTCATCAATTTTTTATCTTTAGAGCCAAAAACAAAGCTTCAACGCAACGTGCCAAAGAATGGGTTCACCAAAGACCAGCCAAAATCCAATGAAGACCTTTCTTCAGAAGTGTTACAAAATAAGCCACGTGTCTTTGAGGTGGATCGGCCACCACAGCTGGACTTCCAATGACTCGAGTAGTGAACGGGATTGTTACATATCTATCAGTCTAAAACCACTTAGACATCGAACAAAACTGTGCACCGAAAAAGGTTCAAACATAAAAAACATAAATTGATACCTGTGAGTTTTTAATGCTAAATTGCAATGGTAGAACTTTAATTTTAAACCACGAACAAGGGCAAGAAGAGCTTCAAACAGAACAAGTCCGCAATTAACTGGCTGCATTCACACCTGAGCGTTTTTTACCACAATTTTACCGCGATTTTGTTCAGGTTATCAATGTAGAAGGCAGAAAAACACCTGAAATCTGCCCCAAAGAAGCTCATGTTCTTTTTTTTGAGCTGAGGGCGTTTTTCAGGCGTTTTGCATCAGGTGACAAAACGCTCAGATGTGAACAGGTGCCATGGAAATTCATGGGATTTTGCTTTTTGGGCGTTTTTCAGGCGTTTTATGAGCTGAAAACACTCAGGTGTGAATGCAGCCTAATAGTTTACTTCTTGCCCCATACATCTGCTTTGGTGGGTAAGGTTGGGTTGACTCCTACCAGGAACTAAACACTTAGCAAATCTGATTTCACACCGATGATATAAAGGAATTTAATTTTTTTCGGCAAGATGCCCATTTTATAGTTTTTTTTTTAAGGTCTTATCTTTGGTACCAGCGCAACTGAGGGATTTTTAGCTTACAATTCGCTCTTAAACCCTTTATAATGTTATTTTTTTTTAGTCACTGGAAGTGCGATGTTGTACAGTCTTGAAACTCATTTTTATTTTTGCTTTTTGTATATTTTTGGGCACAGAATATGATTCATTTCAATGCACAATTGATTTTTGCTAATTTCATCTTCATAGGATTTGACTTTTTTTGACGGGGGGCTACAACCTTATCATTATTTTCAATTTTAAGCTTAACTCCTATCAGAAGTTTTAAAAAAAAAATAACACCATTGAATGCAATTTTGTATTTATTAAAAAAAAAAAATAATCCTAAAATTTATTTTTAAGTACAACTTTTTAAATGCCTGAATTTGTTGACTCAATTTGACGGGGGCTACAACCTTATAATTATTTTTATGTTGCCCAAAAGATTCAATTTTAAGCTTAACCCTAAGCCGAAGTTAAAAAAAAATAACATTTAATGGAATTTTATATTTATTTAAAAAAAAAATCCTATAACGTATTTTTTAATATGACTGGTTAAATGCCTAAATTTGTTGACTCAATTTGACCAGGGCTACAACCTTATCATTTTTTTTATGTTGGCCGAAAAATTAAATTTTAAGCTAAACACCAATCAGAAGTTTTAAAAAAAAAACACAATTGAATGCGATTTTGTATTTATTTAAAAAAAAATCAATATAATTATTATTAATATGATGTATTTTTAAATACAACTGATTAAATCCCTGAATTTGTTGACCTCATTTGACGGGGGCTACAACCTTATCATTATTTTATGTTGGTCCTAAGATCTGATTTTAAGCTTAACTCTAATAGGGAGTTAAAAAAAAATCACTGAATGCAACTTTGTATTTATTTAAAAAAAAATCCTATAATGTATTTTTTTTTTTTAAATTTTGCATAGGAGGGTTTTTAACCCCTCTCAGAATTTTTTTTTCACCATCTCTGTCCCATTTTAGAGATTTCCCTTCACTTCCTGTCCCATAACCAAACAGGAAGTGAGAGGGAATCCCTTGGGAACCCCCAGGTCACCAGAACTAGTGTCCCCATTGCAAGATTTCCCCTTTATTACTTTTTTGGGGACAACCCAAAATTTGGGGTTTTCTTTCACTTTCAATAATAACAGTAAACAGGACAAATAGAACGAGGACTCAGACAGCTAAAATACTGACAGGGGGTCTAATCCATCTTCGCTCTATCCAAAATTTAAAAAAAAAAAAAAGTTTGTTATACTTTAATATTTGAATGGTGTACTTAGCGGCTGGCCTGGAGTTAAGTTTCCTCTGGGAAAAAAAATAAAAAAATCTTAAGGTGAATAAACTGTTGACCAAGAACAGCAAGGTTACAGCTTTCTGCATTAAAATTATAAAAAAAAAAAAATTAAAAATGTAATTTTCAAAAAGGAAAATTCCACGTTTGTTATGTTATGTTTTGTATCCCCATTTTTCTTTTTAAAAAAGAAAAAAAAAAGAAAAAAGGGATACAAGACATAACATGACAAACAAGGAATTGTCCATTTTGAAATTTTTTAAAATTTAAAAAAAAAAGATTCTATACTTTTAATTCTGAAAACTGTAACATTGCTGTTGTTGGTCAACAGTTTATTCACTTTAATATTTTTTTTTTCACATTCTATTTTTTTTTTTTGTTTTTAAAAGAAAGAAAGCTGAGCAGAAACCACAATATCGTGCTAGTAAATTAAAGATCTCAGAATTCAGCTCTTCATAAATAACAGAAGATGAGATCCTGAAATGATACGAAGAACAATGTAAATGATTTATGTAAATAGACTTTTGTGTGTTTTTTTTTTTTTCTGGACTTTGTAAAATATAATAAAATGGAAGTGCTCAGTGTAGTCCAATGGCCGGGCTACAACCAGGACTGTACAGACGTCTCCCTTTGTTTTGGGGTTGATAACTATGTTAAAAAAAAAATCACTTTTTGTATTATTTTGCTACTGGAAGACGACACACTAATAATTCTCTCTTTTTGTTACCCTGATAAAGTATTTCGGTAATTATAAAAGGGTTAACAGAAATGTTGTACGTCAAATGAAACTGTACATTATAAAAAAAAAAAAATCTGCACCCGTTTGTAGCTTCTACACTGTATATAAGATCTCCAATTGTTTTTAAAGGCCATTCAAAATACAGGAAGTGTTTATATATATATATAAAAAAATTGTGATGTTCACCAGACTAACGGACTACATCGCCGCATGCTGTATATAGGTAGAAATAGGTTTTTTTTTTATGTTGAAAAGCACCAATATTTTGTACAAAGATTCACCATGCACTGCTAATATAGAGAACGAGTGTCACCAAAAGTGTCTAAAATTGTATTTTTGACAGTTAAAGAAAAGCCATTCCATACAGAGATAAAAGTAGCACTTTATGCCAGCATCAAATTTTACATTTATTTCTTGTTTAAAAAAAATTTCCCTTTCGTTTGCAACTTATCCTAATTCTTGAGTCATTTACTAAGGCACCCAAAAACCCTATGCTTCCTTTATAAACACTTAAAAGGCCAAAAACATACATTTGCATTAGGAAAAAACTTTAAATCGTTTTTTTTTAAAGGCAAAAAGATATACATTTGCATTAAGAAAAAAACATTAAATCATTTTTTTTTAAAAGGACAAAAACTTCAAATTGTTTTGTATTTTTTAAAAGGCCAAAAATATATATTTTCATTAAGAAAAAAACATTAAATAATTTTTTTTAAAAGGGCTGAAAACCTACATTTGCATTAAGAAAAAACTTTAAATCATTTTTTTTTAAGGACAAAAACTTCAATTTTATTATTTTTTTTTTAAAGGCCAAAAAATAAATATTTGCATTAAGAAAAAAATGTTAAATTTTTTTTTAAAGGCCAAAAACCTACATTTGCAATAAGAAAAAACTTTAATTCGTTTTTTTTTTTTTTTAAAGGACAAAAACTTCAATTTTTTTTTTTTTTTTAAGGACAAAAACATACAATTGCATTAAGAAAAAACTTTAAATCATTTTTTTTTAAAGGTCAAAAACATACATTTGCATTAAGAAAAAAACATTAAATATTTGTTTAAAAGGCCAAAAACTTTTTTTTTTAAAAGAACAAAAACATACATTAAGAAAAAAATGTTAAATAATTTTTGAAGAGGCCCAAAAAGATGCATTTGCATTAAAAATGTTAAATATTGTTTTACTTTGTCTTCAAAGGTTTGTCTCATATGTATAAAATTTAAGACAAAAAGTACAAGAAAAAAAGAAAAACAAAATGAAGGTCTTTAATCTTATTTTTAGTATAACATATAGATTCCACACAATTATGAAATGGTAGCTTTTATATACAGAGAAAAAATACACTGTATATATATATATATATATCAATATATATATCAATATATATATATATATATATATATATATATATATATATATATATATATATATATATATATATATATATATATATATATATATATATATCAATATATATATATATATTTTTTTTTCTTTTCTTTTTTTACAAGCGTGTGTGTGGTGAAGCAACATTAACTGTCATTTATCATTTTCTTCTGTCCATTGTAACTACTTTAAAAAATATATATATAGCAAACAGCCGATGCGATTTATGTTCCCACTTTCAACATTGATATTCAAACCTATTTTGGGAAATTTTCTTGACAAAACAGGACTTGATCTGTGAACAATACGTCTGTTTAACTATCTTTTTTTTTAAATTTATTATATATATATATATATATATATATATATATATATATATATATATATAATTTTTTTTTTTTTTTTTTTTTTCTAGTTTCAGCCATTTTACTTGCCAAACAAGTGGGACCTTAATTTAAAGTAGTATTATTTTAAGTTTCTTAATATATTTTACAGTAATGAAAATGAGATGTTTAAAAGTTAAATACTATTATTAAAAATCACTAATCCAAAAATATGTCGCTAACGTATCCCAGGTACCAAGATTTCTATTTATTTGATTGAGTTCAGTGATTATATTCCGGTGTGCCGTGTACTATAGACCATCCCTCATACCGCATTTAAATAAATAAGAAAAATAGAAGAAACCAAGAGGACAAATGAAATGTTTTAGCTCTCAGGTTATCACTGGAATAAAAGCTAATTGGGGACCAAGTCCATCTTGGATGCGATTGGACGAGCTCAGGATTGTAAAGCCACATCATTCCCTTTAGTTCAGTTTAGCCTATTCCACAAAAATTACAAATATAAAAAATTAAAAAATAAGATTCAAAATGAAAACAAATATTTGTGCTTACCTTCCTTAATACAATGGCATGCAAATGTATAACCATGCCTGCTATTTAATCAAGAGAAGCACATGTGCCACTGAAAAAAAAAATGTACAAATATTTTTTTTTAATTTTTTTATTTAAGAAGAAAACGATTTTATATTTGTATTTTTTATCCCAAAAAATTGGTTAAACAAAAATTCAGCATGTCCCACCTTTAAAAATAAAACACATAGGGCTTGTCCGCAGTTTGTTTCTTATTTTTATTTTAATACATATTTTGTTTCATTACTGAACCAGCAATAGTGCATTGATGTAATAAAAAATAATTATGGCATATTTTTTATTCTATTTATTTTTTTATCATATGTCAAGTAAATAAAAAATGTCAAAGTATGTCAACATTTTTTTATTTATTTTTATTTTGAATAAAATAAATAAATATGATGATTGTCCAATGAGATGGTGCACAGAGAGCACATGACAATTCACTCATATGAGACATACAACATTTCATACATTTGTTGGGGGCCTAAAATAAGATTTTTTTTTTTTATTTAGCTAAGCACAACCATTTGTCTTGTACATTTTTTTCTTAGTTTTTTTTTGTGGTTATCTGTCATTTATAGATGAATAATTATTTTATATCAATTTTAAAAATTGCGTGCCTTCACTTTTCTGTGTTATGAGCAACGACATGCAATGCAAAGGTACTAAATACTGTATTTTATTGTAAAGAGGAAAAGCATGGAAGAAAAAAAAAAAAGAAAAAAATAACTCACGTATATATTTTTGTCCTTGTGGCCAGTCACATGCAAGTGTTTTCATATGAATTATAGGGGGATTTGTTTCTATTTTTGCCTTAATCTTTAATGGGAATTAAAAAAAAAATTATGCAACTTTCTCTTATTGAAAAAAAAAAGTCTTTGTATATTTTTCCAGTTTTTGAAAAATTTAAATTGTGTAAAATATGTTATGCCCTTTTGTGCAAAAAAACAAAAAAAATCTACCATATTGTTTTGAATAAAAAAAAAAAAAAAAAAAAAAAGTGTCTAAATTCTTTTCTTCACAATATTCACGGCCGAGGGTTGGACGCCAGGAGGGACCAAAGTATTATCCAAGAGATTATTGGGGTGGAGGATCTCAAATCTCAATGTGATTAAGCCAAGAATTCACAATCGATCGGCCCCTTACAGTAAAGACCCCTTTCACACCGCAGCGCAGCACCTTTCAGCATTTTTTTTGCGACTTGCGCCCTTTTCTTTTACAGCATTTTTGAGCTTTGGTGTTTTTTTTTATCAGCCATTAGAGAAAACGATCACCTGTTGCATCGTTTTTTGTTTTTTTTTTCTAGGCATTTCAGCTTCTGCTTTTATTTCTTTTTGTATTATTATTATTAATTTTTTGTTTTTGTTAGGGTTAGGGGATAGAATTAAGGGTAGAATTAGGGGTTAGAGTTATTATTTATTTGTTTTGTTAGGGTGTTAATAATACTAATAATAATAATAATAAATGAATAAATAAATGTAAAACAAATACACAAATAAATAAAAATAATCATAAATAATTAATAATAAATACATTCAATAAATGAATACTCAGTAATAATAAATAAATAATCAACCTCTAACCCTTAAAAAAATAAATAGCTACACACCATAACACACAATAAATAAATACATTATTAGTATTATTATTATAGTAATTTATCTATTTTTTTGCGGTTGGGTATTTATGTATTATTATTTTTTTATTATTAAACTTTGTTAAACTTTTTTTTATCTTAAAGCAAAAGATATATATATCTTCTTTTACTCTTTTGCTTTTAAAGGTAGAGGAGAGATCTGGGGGGGGGGGGGGGGTTGTCTTATAGATCCCCAGGACTCTCCATAAAGAGGACCTGTCATAAGGGGGGGTGTCTTATAGATCCCCAGGCCTCTCCATAAAGAGGACCTGTCATAAGGGGGGGTGTCTTATAGATCCCCAGGCCTCTCCATAAAGAGGACCTGTCATGCTGTATTGTTATTGTGAGAGCAATAAAAGTGATCGAAGATTTTTGTTTTTAGAGGGACGGTGTAAGAATTAAAAAAGGTAATAAAATGAATTAGAATTTTTTTTCCTCTTTAAAGAGCCCCGCCCCCCCATGCTCCCCCGTGCTCCGCCCTGTACTCCACCCCCCCGTGCTCGCGCGTAGTAATGAACGCATGCGCAGGTCACGCTCACATATGTAAATGTTGTTCGCACCACACGGGGGAAATCACGGCGGATGTCAGAGCGATTATTCTATCACCAGATCTCCTCTGTGAGTCACATTGGCGGTCCGCTCAGCACCATCCTTCGCTCTGCGGGGGGAGGGGATCAATCCGCTGATCTCTGCTGAGCGGGAGGATGACCGGTCTGTCTCCTCTGTGCTCTCCTCTATGGGGAGATCGAATGAAAACGGATCGCCTGTCCATCCGATCCGCCAGACGGATGAAAAATCGGGTCCCCATCCACCTGGATTTCACGGATCGGGTGTCAGAGGACACGCCCCCGCCCCCAACCGCCGCTCCACAGAGGTGAACGGAGCGTCCAATCGGGTCCGCCTGAAAATCTGACACCTGATTGGACCGCCTGTGTGGAAGGGGCGGAGCTCCAAACTTGGTGACCTGTAGAAATGTTTAAAGCGTCACCTATGGAGAATTCTAAGGATTGTAGTTTGCCGCCATTCCACGAGCGGGCGCAAATTTAAAGGGTGACATGTTAGGTATCTACTTACTCGGCGTGACATCATCGTTTATAGTATATACCAGGGATAGGCAATTAGCGGACCTCCAGCTGTTGCACAACTACAAGTCCCATCATGCCTCTGCCTCTGGGTGTCATGCTTGTGGCTGTCAGAGTCTTGCAATGCCTCATGGGACTTGTAGTTCTGCAACAGCTGGAGGTCCTCTAATTGCATATCCCTGATCTATATTATATTATATTTATAGTATATTATATTATATTTATAGTATACATAATATATAAACATATACATTATGTTTTTTATTATTATTATTCATTAAAGAGTATTTTTTTTTTAAATTGCGTTAGAAAGACCGCTGTGCAAAAACCATGTGACTTAAAAAATTGCAACAACCGCCATTTTATTCTATGGGTTCTCTGTTAAAAAAAAATATATATATATATAATGTTCGGGGAGTTCTAAGTCATTTTCTAGCAAAAAACACCAATTTTTACTAATCAAAGAATGTCAGAAAGTGGCTAAGAGAATCATTTGTAGATTCCACTTACAAGGAGTCCTCAATTTATAATGGAGAATCTTCACTGCCTTAAGGGTCGGTTCACACTTGGGCAACATGACTTCAGCGCGACTTTGCACGGCGGCTTCGACGCGACTTTGACGCGACTTTAGCAAATTACAAGGCGACTTGAAGTCGCCTCCATGACAGGCGACTTCGTCTGTGGCCAATCAGCTCTCTGGGAGGGAGGGGTTTTCCCTGCAAAGTCGCTTGACTTTACAGAGAGATCCAACTTGGAGGCGACTTCCATTGATTTCTATGGTACAGGTCGCCTACCAAGTCGGATCAAAGTAGTACAGGGAGTACGCTCTGAAGTCGGAGCGACTTCAGTAGCGTCTATTAAGACGCTAGCGTTCACTCCCATTGAATCTATTTCTGGGGCGACTTGAGGGCGTACAAGTCGGATCCCAAGTCGCCCCAGTGTGAACCGAGCCTTACAGTAAAGAATCCACAATCTGATTATTCTTACAGCCAACAATCATTTATTATAATCTGACGATCCTTTAAGGATATTATCTAAGCCGTTCACAAGGAGTCCTCAGATCCTGTACTACAGAGAACCTTCACCTCACACGTCTGCCAATCATTTCATTCCAAACTGACAAATTCTTCGTTACTCAGAGATTTAGACGTATCCGATTCCCCAAATTACAATAATAACAAATTTATATGAATCAAACCTTCAGGCACAATTCCAATTTGAATACTTTTCAAATCAAATTCTAATTTCTGAAGAGAATAAAATAGAATAGAAAATAAAGGAATAGAATATAATGTAATAGAAAGTAAAAGAATATAATATAAAAGGGTAAACAGAACAGAATACTAAATTTAAAAAATATATATATAAAAAAAGGACATAATAGAAAACAAAAGAATAGAGTAAAACAGAATAGAAAAGAATAGAAAATAAAAGAACAGGATAAAATAGAAAATGAAATAAAGGAATAGAATAAAATAGAATAGAATCTAAAATTATATAACCGTTTTCAGACATTCTAATTTCAAATAGAATAAATTTGAATTTTAATAGAAAGGAAAAGAATATAATATAATAATATAATATAATATAATATAATATAATATAATATAATATAATATAATATAATATAAGAGGGTAAACAGAACAGAATACAAAATAAAAAAAAAAAATAGGAGAAAAAGGGACAAAATAGAAAATAAAAGAAACAGATAAAATAGAAAAGGAAATAAAGGAATAGAATAAAAAATAGAATTGAATAAAATAGAATATAACCGTTTTCAGAAATTCTAATTTTGAATAAAATAAATTTGAATTTGAATAGAAAGGAAAAGAATAGAATAGAAAATAAACAATAGTCTGACTTACAAATAAAATAAAATCGACTTCAAATGGAATTTGAAAAAAATTCAATTTGATTTGAGTTAGAATAAACTAAACAAATTCCAAAAACAAATGAAACAAATTTATGTAAATAACAAATTGAAAGGAAACACGTTTTTTCGTTCTGCACTTCTCTCTGACCGCGCCTTACAGTAAAGAAGGATTCCATTTACAGTAGAGAATCCTCTGACTGCTCTAACTGTGAAGAATCCACAACACGACTTCCTGTAAAGAATCTCCAGCAAGAAAAGAATCTGCAGCACATTCAGTCTGGTGATATAATGTGAGGGCAGCTTGTTAATGATTGTCCATAAATTTGGGGTTTTTAATGCTCATCTGCTGGTTAGTATTCTGCTACTCAAGCCCATCCCCCGCCCGCTTCCAGCTCCGAGTATTCTTTTTTTTTTAACTCTGCTGACGTAAATGAAATAAAAATCGCGGAGAGAATGCGCCTAATGATGCCATCAATTTCTTCCATTTTTCCGAGGCGTGCAGCATGGCTATTGTCAGTGTGCTTATCCTGCCGCTCCGCCAGTGTACACACATCATAACATAAAGGATGATTCACCGCGCATGGCACCGCTTGGCAGAGCGACAGGAAAATAACGCGTTCCGTCCTGACGTCTGGAACCTGTCATCTGCCACCCGAGACTTTTATATTTTATTCAAAAAGTGAGGGACATCCAAATCCGACACAAAAACCAACAAATAGGAAAAAGGGATACAAAGCTGACAATGTCCCTGATTGGTCACTCCATCTCCTGCTTGACAGTTTGCAGGTACAGCAAAAAATAAAAATACAAAAATGAAAAACATTCCTTTAATACAAATTTTTTCATTTAAAATTTTTTTTTTTTTGCATACAGTGATTCTTTAGACCTCATTCGCATATATACTATATATATATATATATATATTATATAAATTATATATAAAATGACATCATACTTTACAGAATATATTAGAAATTAAATTATTTATTATAGGACAATTTGTTAAATTGTAATCCTTTTGCTGCATTTTTTTTTTATTTTGCACACACATTAATCACCTGCTGTCCACAATCACCAATATTATTCCTTTATTCCAAATGTTACAATTTTTAAAAATGTTATTTTAGAATTATTTATTACAGGACATTGTTAAGTGTACAGAATAATTTGAATCCTTTTGCTTTATTTTAAATTTTTATTTTCGTTAGGAGAATCTTCTTACATTGACAGGACTAATCTGTGTACCACATGAGCACCTACCGTAGTGTCTGTGTATACTCCATATATACCCTCCATATATACTATATACACTCTCTATATACTCCATATATACCCCCCATATATACTATATACACTCTCTATATACTCCATATATACCCCCCATATATACTATATATACACTCTCTATATACTCCATATATACCCCCCATATATACTATATACACTCTCTATATACTCCATATATACTATATACACTCTCTATATACTCCATATATACCCCCCATATATACTATATACACTCTCTATATACTCCATATATGCCCCCCATATATACTATATACACTCTCTATATACTCCATATATATACCCCCCATATATACTATATACACTCTCTATATACTCCATATATACTATATACACTCTCTATATACTCCATATATACCCCCCATATATACTATATACTCCATATATATACCACATGAGCACCTCCTGTAGCCAGTCTGTGGGGGGAGAATTATTGTTGGTTGGGGAGCAAATACTTATTTTACTCCATTTATAACATTTGTATTATGTGATTTTTCTGGATTTTTGGTTGATATTCTGTCTCTATCATATAAAATACACCTATGATAAAAATTATAGACCCTTCATTTCTATGTAAGGGGGCAAAACTTACACAATCTGCAGGGGAGACGATCAGTATTTCCCCCCACTGTATATACAGTATGTGACAGAAGTAAGTACACCCCTCAGTGACATTTGTGTAAATCTTTTCTTCTATCTTTTCATGTGACAACACTGAAGAAATGACACTTGTCTACAATGTAAAGTAGTGAGTGTACAGCTTGTATAACAGTGTAAATTTGCTGTCCCCTCAAAATAACTCAACACACAGCCATTAATGTCTAAACCACTGGCAACAAAAGTCAGTACACCCCTAAGGGAAAATGTCCAAATTGGGCCCAAATAGCCATTTTCCCTCCCCCGGTGTCATGTGACTCGTTAGTGTTACAAGATCTCAGGTGTGAATGGGGAGCAGGTGTGTTAAATTAGGTGCCCCTTCAATATAACTCAACACACAGCCATTAGGGTAAAGGTGATGGACTGGCCAAGCATGTCTCCAGACCTAAACCCTATTGATCATCTGTGGGACATCCTCAAACGGAAGGTGGAGGAGCGCAAGGTCTCTAACATCCACCAGCTCTGTGATGTCATCATGGAGGAGGGGAAGAGGACTCCAGTGACAACCTGTGAAGCTCTGGTGACCTCCATGTCCAAGAGGGTTAAGGCAGTGCTGGGAAATAATGGTGGCCACACAAAATATTGACACTTTGGGCCCAATTTTCACTTAGGGGTGTACTGACTTTTGTCAGATATTGTGTATATATATATATATATATGGTTTATATAATATGTAATCTTACAATGTACTATACAGTATATAATGATTTCAGTCCTTTGCCCTCCTGTCTTCCGGGACAACCAAATTCAACACACGAAAAAACACTAAACAGGAAAATGGACACAAAGAATCGTCACTTCATATCGGGATAAATATGAGGGAGAGAGCCGCGTGCGCGGGACAACGCTATGTACAACAAACAATAAAATGAGAATTCTCTCTACAGACGTGTGACGAATGTGATGTAACATACTAAGGCCGTGTTTATATAACATGATACATAAATGTCAGGGGCTCGACTGCGCTCCGTCCACCCCTCCCCCCCCATCTGCACTTCTTCAGCTCGCTGTGTTTTGTTTAGGAATGAAAGCAGAGAACAGTGACGGGTGAAACGCGGCGAAGTACAAAACAGCCAACGACTTCTTCCTGTCTTTTTTCTCTGTTTTATTATGTGGCACATTAGCGGGCATCGTCCTTCTCACCGCTACAGACCACACATATGGCAGACATGTCTGTGTCATGTACATCGCCGCCACCGCGTGCCGCACACCCGCCAGGGCCAAAATGATCTACAGATATATATATATATATACACTATATCACCAAAAGTATTGGGACGCCTGCCTTTACATATATATATATATATATATACACTATACACCCCCCCATCCTCCTCTATACATACACTATATTACCTTAGAAGTATTGGGACGCCTGCCTTTTACGCGCATGAACTTTAATGACCCCCCAGTCTTAGTCCGGAGGGTTCAATATTGAGTTGGCTCCGCCCTTTGCAGCTATAACAGCTTCACCTCTTCTGGGAAGGCCGTCCACAAGGTTTAGGAGGGTGTCTATGGGAATGTTTGACCATTCTTCCAGAAGAACATTTGTGAGGTCAGGCATTGATGTTGGATGAGAAGGCCTGGCTCACAGTCTCCACTCTAATTCATCCCAAAGGTGTTCTATGGGGTTGAGGTCAGGACTCTGCGCAGGCCAGTCAAGTTCCTCCACCCCAAACTCGCTGATCCATGTCTTTGTGGACCTTGCTTTGTGCACTGGTGGGCAGTCATGTTGGAACAGGAAGGGGCCGTCCCCAAACTCCTCCCACAAAGTTGGGACCATGAAATTGTCCAAAATGTCTTGGTATGCTGACGTCTTAAGAGTTCCCTTCACTGGAACTAAGGGGCCAAACCCAACCCCTGAAAAACAACCCCCCACCATAATCCCCCCTCCCCCTCCACACCATAATCCCCCCTCCCCCCACACCATAATCCCCCCTCCCCCCCACACCATAATCCCCCCCACACCATAATCCCCCCTCTCCCTACACCATAATCCCCCCTCCCTTCCCCCCACACCACAATCCCCCCTCCACCCCCCCACACCATAATCACCCTTCACCCCCCCCCCCCCCACACACCATAATCCCCACCCCGACACGAAATGATTTGGTCCAGTGCACAGAGTAAGGTCCATAAAATGTTTTGCTCATTAATATTTTTATCATATATTTACATGTTTCACAAAGAAAAAAGCGCAAAAAAAAACCCCATTTAATTTGTAAATAACTTTTCATGTTTTTGTACGATTGCTGAAGTGTGAAGTAGAAGAGTTGCGGTAGATATCGGTAATTATCGGCACTTTCCTAATAATAACGATATTTGGCTTCATCTGAACATTTGATTGCATTAAAAAAACACAAAAGTTTTCATGTCAACAAATTTTAGAAAACAAAAAATGTAATAAAAAATAAATCTTCAACAAAACATAAAAAGATAAATAACAAACATTTAACAAAAATAAAACGATTGTTGCTTGTCGGGCTTTTGGCGTTCATGAAGAGTCTCCTTCATCTTCCTGCAGAGTCCCGACCGTTCCCCGAGGTGACGCAGATCACTGGCGCCATCTAGTGACCGTTCCCCGACGTGACGCAGATCACTGGCGCCATCTAGTGACCATTCCCCGACGTGACGCAGATCACTGGCACCATCTAGTGACCGTTCCCCGAGGTGACGCAGATCACTGGCGCCATCTAGTGACCGTTCCCCGACGTGACGCAGATCACTGGCGCCATCTAGTGACCGTTCCCCGACGTGACGCAGATCACTGGCACCATCTAGTGACCGTTCCCTGACGTGACGCAGATCACTGACGCCATCTAGTGACCGTTCCCCGACGTGACGCAGATCACTGGCGCCATCTAGTGACCGTTCCCCGACGTGACGCAGATCACTGGCGCCATCTAGTGACCGTTCCCCGACGTAACGCAGATCACTGGCGCCATCTAGTGACCGTTCCCCGAGGTGACGCAGATCACTGGCGCCATCTAGTGACCGTTCCCCGACGTGACGCAGATCACTGGCGCCATCTAGTGACCGTTCCCCGACGTGACGCAGATCACTGACACCATCTAGTGACCGTTCCCCGACGTGACGCAGATCACTGACACCATCTAGTGACCGTTCCCCAATGTGACGCAGATCACTGGCACCATCTAGTGACCGTTCCCCGAGGTGACGCAGATCACTGGCGCCATCTAGTGACCGTTCCCCGACGTGACGCAGGTCACTGGCGCCATCTAGTGACCGTTCCCCGAGGTGACGCAGATCACTGGCGCCATCTAGTGACCGTTCCCCGAGGTGACGCAGATCACTGGCGCCATCTAGTGACCGTTCCCCGACGTGGCGCAGATCACTGGCGCCATCTAGTGACCGTTCCCAGACGTGACGCAGATCACTGGCGCCATCTAGTGACCGTTCCCCGACGTGACGCAGATCACTGGCGCCATCTAGTGACCGTTCCCCGACGTGACGCAGATCACTGGCGCCATCTAGTGACCGTTCCCCGACGTGACGCAGATCACTGGCGCCATCTAGTGACCGTTCCCCGACGTGACGCAGATCACTGGCGCCATCTAGTGACCGTTCCCCGACGTGACGCAGATCACTGGCGCCATCTAGTGACCATTCCCCGACGTGACGCAGATCACTGGCACCATCTAGTGACCGTTCCCCGAGGTGACGCAGATCACTGGCGCCATCTAGTGACCGTTCCCCGACGTGACGCAGATCACTGGCGCCATCTAGTGACCGTTCCCCGACGTGACGCAGATCACTGGCACCATCTAGTGACCGTTCCCTGACGTGACGCAGATCACTGACGCCATCTAGTGACCGTTCCCCGACGTGACGCAGATCACTGGCGCCATCTAGTGACCGTTCCCCGACGTGACGCAGATCACTGGCGCCATCTAGTGACCGTTCCCCGACGTAACGCAGATCACTGGCGCCATCTAGTGACCGTTCCCCGAGGTGACGCAGATCACTGGCGCCATCTAGTGACCGTTCCCCGACGTGACGCAGATCACTGGCGCCATCTAGTGACCGTTCCCCGACGTGACGCAGATCACTGACACCATCTAGTGACCGTTCCCCGACGTGACGCAGATCACTGACACCATCTAGTGACCGTTCCCCAACGTGACGCAGATCACTGGCACCATCTAGTGACCGTTCCCCGAGGTGACGCAGATCACTGGCGCCATCTAGTGACCGTTCCCCGACGTGACGCAGGTCACTGGCGCCATCTAGTGACCGTTCCCCG
The DNA here is from genome assembly GCA_037952925.1 of Lithobates clamitans. Classification (NCBI taxonomy): domain Eukaryota; kingdom Metazoa; phylum Chordata; class Amphibia; order Anura; family Ranidae; genus Lithobates; species Lithobates clamitans. Next base: position 121,689 of record JBBGZY010001038.1, on the reverse strand, counting down.
AGGTGACGCAGATCACTGGCGCCATCTAGTGACCGTTCCCCGAGGTGACGCAGATCACTGGCGCCATCTAGTGACCGTTCCCCGACGTGGCGCAGATCACTGGCGCCATCTAGTGACCGTTCCCAGACGTGACGCAGATCACTGGCGCCATCTAGTGACCGTTCCCCGACGTGACGCAGATCACTGGCGCCATCTAGTGACCGTTCCCCGACGTGACGCAGATCACTGGCGCCATCTAGTGACCGTTCCCCGACGTGACGCAGATCACTGGCGCCATCTAGTGACCGTTCCCCGACGTGACGCAGATCACTGGCGCCATCTAGTGACCGTTCCCCGACGTGACGCAGATCACTGGCGCCATCTAGTGACCGTTCCCCGACGTGACGCAGATCACTGGCGCCATCTAGTGACCGTTCCCCGAGGTGACGCAGATCACTGGCGCCATCTAGTGACCGTTCCCCAACGTGACGCAGATCACTGGCGCCATCTAGTGACCGTTCCCCAACGTGACGCAGATCACTGGCGCCATCTAGTGACCGTTCCCCGACGTGACGCAGATCACTGGCGCCATCTAGTGACCGTTCCCCGACGTGACGCACATCACTGGCGCCATCTAGTGACCGTTCCCCGACGTGACGCAGATCACTGGCGCCATCTAGTGACCGTTCCCCGACGTGACTCAGATCACTGGCGCCATCTAGTGACCGTTCCCCGACGTGACGCAGATCACTGGCGCCATCTAGTGACCGTTCCCTGACGTGACGCAGATCACTGGCGCCATCTAGTGACCGTTCCCCGAGGTGACGCAGATCACTGGTGCCATCTAGTGACCGTTCCCCGACAGGACGCAGATCACTGGCGCCATCTAGTGACCGTTCCCCGACGTGACGCAGGTCACTGGCGCCATCTAGTGACCGTTCCCCGACGTGACGCAGATCACTAGCGCCATCTAGTGACCGTTCCCCGACGTGACGCAGATCACTGGCGCCATCTAGTGACCGTTCCCTGAGGTGACGCAGGTCACTGGCGCCATCTAGTGACCATTCCCCGACGTGACGCAGGTCACTGGCGCCATCTAGTGACCATTCCCCGAGGTGACGCAGGTCACTGACGCCATCTAGTGACCGTTCCCTGAGGTGACGCAGATCACTGGCGCCATCTAGTGATCATTCCCCGACGTGACGCAGGTCACTGGCGCCATCTAGTGACCATTCCCCGAGGTGACGCAGGTCACTGGCGCCATCTAGTGACCGTTCCCCGACGTGACGCAGATCACTGGCGCCATCTAGTGACCGTTCCCCGACGTGACGCAGATCACTGGCGCCATCTAGTGACCATTCTCCGAGGTGACGCAGGTCACTGGCGCCATCTAGTGACCGTTCCCTGAGGTGACGCAGATCACTGGCGCCATCTAGTGACCGTTCCCTGAGGTGACGCAGATCACTGGCGCCATCTAGTGACCGTTCCCCGACGTGACGCAGATCACTGGCGCCATCTAGTGACCGTTCCCAGACGTGACGCAGATCACTGGCGCCATCTAGTGACCGTTCCCCGACATGACGCAGATCACTGGCGCCATCTAGTGACCGTTCCCCGACGTGACGCAGATCACTGGCGCCATCTAGTGACCGTTCCCCGACGTGACGCAGATCACTGGCGCCATCTAGTGACCGTTCCCCGAGGTGACGCAGATCACTGGCGCCATCTAGTGACCGTTCCCCGAGGTGACGCAGATCACTGGCGCCATCTAGTGACCGTTCCCCGACGTGACGCAGATCACTGGCGCCATCTAGTGACCGTTCCCCGACGTGACGCAGATCACTGGCGCCATCTAGTGACCGTTCCCCGACGTGACGCAGATCACTGGCGCCATCTAGTGACCGTTCCCCGACGTCACTCAGATCACTGGCGCCATCTAGTGACCGTTCCCCGACGTGACGCAGATCACTGGCGCCATCTAGTGACCGTTCCCTGACGTGACGCAGATCACTGGCGCCATCTAGTGACCGTTCCCCGACGTGACTCAGATCACTGGCGCCATCTAGTGACCGTTCCCCGACGTGACGCAGATCACTGGCGCCATCTAGTGACCGTTCCCCGAGGTGACGCAGATCACTGGTGCCATCTAGTGACCGTTCCCCGACAGGACGCAGATCACTGGCGCCATCTAGTGACCGTTCCCTGACGTGACGCAGATCACTGGCGCCATCTAGTGACCGTTCCCCGACGTGACTCAGATCACTGGCGCCATCTAGTGACCGTTCCCCGACGTGACGCAGATCACTGGCGCCATCTAGTGACCGTTCCCCGAGGTGACGCAGATCACTGGTGCCATCTAGTGACCGTTCCCCGACAGGACGCAGATCACTGGCGCCATCTAGTGACCGTTCCCCGACGTGACGCAGGTCACTGGCGCCATCTAGTGACCGTTCCCCGACGTGACGCAGATCACTGGCGCCATCTAGTGACCGTTCCCCGACGTGACGCAGATCACTGACACCATCTAGTGACCGTTCCCCGACGTGACGCAGATCACTGACACCATCTAGTGACCGTTCCCCAACGTGACGCAGATCACTGGCACCATCTAGTGACCGTTCCCCGAGGTGACGCAGATCACTGGCGCCATCTAGTGACCGTTCCCCGACGTGACGCAGGTCACTGGCGCCATCTAGTGACCGTTCCCCGAGGTGACGCAGATCACTGGCGCCATCTAGTGACCGTTCCCCGAGGTGACGCAGATCACTGGCGCCATCTAGTGACCGTTCCCCGACGTGACGCAGGTCACTGGCGCCATCTAGTGACCATTCCCCGAGGTGACGCAGGTCACTGGCGCCATCTAGTGACCGTTCCCCGAGGTGACGCAGATCACTGGCGCCATCTAGTGACCGTTCCCCGAGGTGACGCAGATCACTGGCGCCATCTAGTGACCGTTCCCCGACGTGACGCAGATCACTGGCGCCATCTAGTGACCGTTCCCCGACGTGACGCAGATCACTGGCGCCATCTAGTGACCGTTCCCCGACGTGACGCAGATCACTGGCGCCATCTAGTGACCGTTCCCCAACGTGACGCAGATCACTGGCGCCATCTAGTGACCGTTCCCCAACGTGACGCAGATCACTGGCGCCATCTAGTGACCGTTCCCCGACGTGACGCAGATCACTGGCGCCATCTAGTGACCGTTCCCCGACGTGACGCACATCACTGGCGCCATCTAGTGACCGTTCCCCGACGTGACGCAGATCACTGGCGCCATCTAGTGACCGTTCCCCGACGTGACTCAGATCACTGGCGCCATCTAGTGACCGTTCCCCGACGTGACGCAGATCACTGGCGCCATCTAGTGACCGTTCCCTGACGTGACGCAGATCACTGGCGCCATCTAGTGACCGTTCCCCGAGGTGACGCAGATCACTGGTGCCATCTAGTGACCGTTCCCCGACAGGACGCAGATCACTGGCGCCATCTAGTGACCGTTCCCCGACGTGACGCAGGTCACTGGCGCCATCTAGTGACCGTTCCCCGACGTGACGCAGATCACTAGCGCCATCTAGTGACCGTTCCCCGACGTGACGCAGATCACTGGCGCCATCTAGTGACCGTTCCCTGAGGTGACGCAGGTCACTGGCGCCATCTAGTGACCATTCCCCGACGTGACGCAGGTCACTGGCGCCATCTAGTGACCATTCCCCGACGTGACGCAGGTCACTGGCGCCATCTAGTGACCATTCCCCGACGTGACGCAGATCACTGGCGCCATCTAGTGACCGTTCCCTGAGGTGACGCAGATCACTGGCGCCATCTAGTGACCGTTCCCCGACGTGACGCAGATCACTGGCGCCATCTAGTGACCGTTCCCCAACGTGACGCAGATCACTGGCGCCATCTAGTGACCGTTCCCCAACGTGACGCAGATCACTGGCGCCATCTAGTGACCGTTCCCCGACGTGACGCAGATCACTGGCGCCATCTAGTGACCGTTCCCCGACGTGACGCACATCACTGGCGCCATCTAGTGACCGTTCCCCGACGTGACGCAGATCACTGGCGCCATCTAGTGACCGTTCCCCGACGTGACTCAGATCACTGGCGCCATCTAGTGACCGTTCCCCGACGTGACGCAGATCACTGGCGCCATCTAGTGACCGTTCCCTGACGTGACGCAGATCACTGGCGCCATCTAGTGACCGTTCCCCGAGGTGACGCAGATCACTGGTGCCATCTAGTGACCGTTCCCCGACAGGACGCAGATCACTGGCGCCATCTAGTGACCGTTCCCCGACGTGACGCAGGTCACTGGCGCCATCTAGTGACCGTTCCCCGACGTGACGCAGATCACTAGCGCCATCTAGTGACCGTTCCCCGACGTGACGCAGATCACTGGCGCCATCTAGTGACCGTTCCCTGAGGTGACGCAGGTCACTGGCGCCATCTAGTGACCATTCCCCGACGTGACGCAGGTCACTGGCGCCATCTAGTGACCATTCCCCGACGTGACGCAGATCACTGGCGCCATCTAGTGACCGTTCCCTGAGGTGACGCAGATCACTGGCGCCATCTAGTGACCATTCTCCGAGGTGACGCAGGTCACTGGCGCCATCTAGTGACCGTTCCCTGAGGTGACGCAGATCACTGGCGCCATCTAGTGACCGTTCCCTGAGGTGACGCAGATCACTGGCGCCATCTAGTGACCGTTCCCCGACGTGACGCAGATCACTGGCGCCATCTAGTGACCGTTCCCAGACGTGACGCAGATCACTGGCGCCATCTAGTGACCGTTCCCCGACATGACGCAGATCACTGGCGCCATCTAGTGACCGTTCCCCGACGTGACGCAGATCACTGGCGCCATCTAGTGACCGTTCCCCGACGTGACGCAGATCACTGGCGCCATCTAGTGACCGTTCCCCGAGGTGACGCAGATCACTGGCGCCATCTAGTGACCGTTCCCCGAGGTGACGCAGATCACTGGCGCCATCTAGTGACCGTTCCCCGACGTGACGCAGATCACTGGCGCCATCTAGTGACCGTTCCCCGACGTGACGCAGATCACTGGCGCCATCTAGTGACCGTTCCCCGACGTGACGCAGATCACTGGCGCCATCTAGTGACCGTTCCCCGACGTCACTCAGATCACTGGCGCCATCTAGTGACCGTTCCCCGACGTGACGCAGATCACTGGCGCCATCTAGTGACCGTTCCCTGACGTGACGCAGATCACTGGCGCCATCTAGTGACCGTTCCCCGACGTGACTCAGATCACTGGCGCCATCTAGTGACCGTTCCCCGACGTGACGCAGATCACTGGCGCCATCTAGTGACCGTTCCCCGAGGTGACGCAGATCACTGGTGCCATCTAGTGACCGTTCCCCGACAGGACGCAGATCACTGGCGCCATCTAGTGACCGTTCCCTGACGTGACGCAGATCACTGGCGCCATCTAGTGACCGTTCCCCGACGTGACTCAGATCACTGGCGCCATCTAGTGACCGTTCCCCGACGTGACGCAGATCACTGGCGCCATCTAGTGACCGTTCCCCGAGGTGACGCAGATCACTGGTGCCATCTAGTGACCGTTCCCCGACAGGACGCAGATCACTGGCGCCATCTAGTGACCGTTCCCCGACGTGACGCAGGTCACTGGCGCCATCTAGTGACCGTTCCCCGACGTGACGCAGATCACTAGCGCCATCTAGTGACCGTTCCCCGACGTGACGCAGATCACTGGCGCCATCTAGTGACCGTTCCCTGAGGTGACGCAGGTCACTGGCGCCATCTAGTGACCATTCCCCGACGTGACGCAGGTCACTGGCGCCATCTAGTGACCGTTCCCTGAGGTGACGCAGATCACTGGCGCCATCTAGTGATCATTCCCCGACGTGACGCAGGTCACTGGCGCCATCTAGTGACCATTCCCCGAGGTGACGCAGGTCACTGGCGCCATCTAGTGACCGTTCCCCGACGTGACGCAGATCACTGGCGCCATCTAGTGACCGTTCCCCGAGGTGACGCAGATCACTGACGCCATCTAGTGACCGTTCCCTGAGGTGACGCAGATCACTGGCGCCATCTAGTGATCATTCCCCGACGTGACGCAGGTCACTGGCGCCATCTAGTGACCATTCCCCGAGGTGACGCAGGTCACTGGCGCCATCTAGTGACCGTTCCCCGACGTGACGCAGATCACTGGCGCCATCTAGTGACCGTTCCCCGACGTGACGCAGATCACTGGCGCCATCTAGTGACCATTCTCCGAGGTGACGCAGGTCACTGGCGCCATCTAGTGACCGTTCCCCGACGTGACGCAGATCACTGGCGCCATCTAGTGACCGTTCCCCGAGGTGACGCAGATCACTGGCGCCATCTAGTGACCGTTCCCCGACGTGACGCAGATCACTGGCGCCATCTAGTGACCGTTCCCCGACGTGACGCAGATCACTGGCGCCATCTAGTGACCGTTCCCCGACGTGACGTAGATCACTGGCGCCATCTAGTGACCGTTCCCCGACGTGACGCAGATCACTGGCGCCATCTAGTGACCGTTCCCCGACGTGACGCAGATCACTGGCGCCATCTAGTGACCGTTCCCCGACGTCACGCAGATCACTGGCGCCATCTAGTGACCGTTCCCCGACGTGACGCAGATCACTGGCGCCATCTAGTGACCGTTCCCAGACGTGACGCAGATCACTGGCGCCATCTAGTGACCGTTCCCCGACAAGACGCAGATCACTGGCGCCATCTAGTGACCGTTCCCCGACGTGACGCAGATCACTGGCGCCATCTTGTGACCGTTCCCCGACGTGACGCAGATCACTGGCGCCATCTAGTGACCGTTCCCCGACGTGACTCAAATCACTGGCGCCATCTAGTGACCGTTCCCCGACGTGACGCAGATCACTGGCGCCATCTTGTGACCGTTCCCCGACGTGACGCAGATCACTGGCGCCATCTAGTGACCGTTCCCCGACGTGACTCAAATCACTGGCGCCATCTAGTGACCGTTCCCCGACGTGACGCAGATCACTGGCGCCATCTAGTGACCGTTCCCCAACGTGACTCAGATCACTGGCGCCATCTAGTGACCGTTCCCCGACGTGACGCAGATCACTGGCGCCATCTAGTGACCGTTCCCCGACGTGACGCAGATCACTGGCGCCATCTAGTGACCGTTCCCCGACGTGACGCAGATCACTGGCGCCATCTAGTGACCGTTCCCCGACGTGACGCAGATCACTGGCGCCATCTAGTGACCGTTCCCCGACGTGACGCAGATCACTGGCGCCATCTAGTGACCGTTCCCTGACGTGACGCAGATCACTGGCGCCATCTAGTGACCGTTCCCCGACGTGACTCAGATCACTGGCGCCATCTAGTGACCGTTCCCCGACGTGACTCAGATCACTGGCGCCATCTAGTGACCGTTCCCCGACGTGACGCAGATCACTGGCGCCATCTAGTGACCGTTCCCCGACGTGACGCAGATCACTGGCGCCATCTAGTGACCGTTCCCCGACGTGACGCAGATCACTGGCGCCATCTAGTGACCATTCCCCGATGTGACGCAGATCACTGGCGCCATCTAGTGACCGTTCCCCGACGTGACGCAGATCACTGGCGCCATCTAGTGACCGTTCCCCGACGTGACTCAAATCACTGGCGCCATCTAGTGACCGTTCCCCGACGTGACGCACATCACTGGCGCCATCTAGTGACCGTTCCCCGACGTGACGCAGATCACTGGCGCCATCTACTGACCGTTCCCCGACGTGACGCAGATCACTGGCGCCATCTAGTGACCGTTCCCTGACGTGACGCAGATCACTGGCGCCATCTAGTGACCGTTCCCTGACGTGACGCAGATCACTGGCGCCATCTAGTGACCGTTCCCCGACGTGACTCAGATCACTGGCGCCATCTAGTGACCGTTCCCCGACGTGACTCAAATCACTGGCGCCATCTAGTGACCGTTCCCCAACGTGACGCAGATCACTGGCGCCATCTAGTGACCGTTCCCCGACGTGACGCAGATCACTGGCGCCATCTAGTGACCGTTCCCCGACGTGACGGAGATCACTGGCGCCATCTAGTGACCGTTCCCCGACGTGACGCAGATCACTGGCGCCATCTAGTGACCGTTCCCCGACGTGACGCAGATCACTGGCGCCATCTAGTGACCGTTCCCCGACGTGACGCAGATCACTGGCGCCATCTAGTGACCGTTCCCCGACGTGATGCAGATCACTGGCGCCATCTAGTGACCGTTCCCCGAGGTGACGCAGATCACTGGCGCCATCTAGTGACCGTTCCCCGACAAGACGCAGATCACTGGCGCCATCTAGTGACCGTTCCCCGACGTGACGCAGATCACTGGCGCCATCTAGTGACCGTTCCCCGAGGTGACGCAGATCACTGGCGCCATCTAGTGACCGTTCCCCGACAAGACGCAGATCACTGGCGCCATCTAGTGACCGTTCCCCGACGTGACGCAGATCACTGGCGCCATCTAGTGACCGTTCCCCGAGGTGACGCAGATCACTGGCGCCATCTAGTGACCGTTCCCCGAGGTGACGCAGATCACTGGCGACATCTAGTGACCGTTCCCTGACGTGACGCAGATCACTGGCGCCATCTAGTGACCGTTCCCCGACGTGACGCAGATCACTGGCGCCATCTAGTGACCGTTCCCCGACGTGACGCAGATCACTGGCGCCATCTAGTGACCGTTCCCCGACGTGACGCAGATCACTGGCGCCATCTAGTGACCGTTCCCCGACAAGACGCAGATCACTGGCGCCATCTAGTGACCGTTCCCCGACGTGACGCAGATCACTGGCGCCATCTAGTGACCGTTCTGTCATCTTATCTACAATACAATAAGACAGATACATGGACGGGTTTTATTTTTAATATTATACGGGATTTATATGTCGCCAACAGTTTGTGCAGCGCAGTACAATATACACCTCAAGACAGAGAGTTCGGAGGACCCCCAACATTTGTGGGTGATAAAGATGGTGATTTAATGGTCCGTTGTGCGACACCTTTCACCTTTTCTTTGTTTTACACAAAATAGGGGCCCATATCGGGTACAGTGGAAGAGAGACCCACAATCAGTGTCAGTGCCTTAAATAACCCCCAACATGGTGTCAGGAGACACACTCATAACCCCCAACATGGTGTCAGTGGACTCAATAATAACCCCCAACATTGGTGTCAGGAGACACACTCATAACCCCCAACAATGGTGTCAATGACAGCATTGATAATCCGTGGCTTTGGGGTCAGCGGGTGCAATAATAACCCCCAACATCATGTAGATCCTACCGTCTGTGCGGTTCTAGGTTGTGTTCACAATGTTTGACACTGATCAGCCCCTTGCTGCAGTCTCTCACCTTACAAATTTACAATGTTGCAATCTGATCCCTGGGGGGGGGGGAGATTGAGAAAATGCTTCCCCCGCCTGCAGCAGACTGATGACATCAACACAGCCTAGACAAGGTCACCGATTGGAGGTCAGTGATGACTTTTTAATGATAAAAGGCGGAGCTTTTCCGAAAAATGATGATCCAGTTTCTGTATATTGTGACACGTCAGCCATTTATTCATGTAGATGTGTAAAGTTACCGAAATTCACACTTTAAATAAAAACAAAATTAAGAACAAGATAAAAATAAGCTCTGATTGCACAGTAACCTATTGAAACTATTTTTTTTTTAAATTCATATTAGAAGCCAGACAATGAAAGATACAATGTAATCACTGGAACCATTATTAGAATTATTGTTGTTATAGTTATTGTTGTTATTGGTATTATTTATATTATTTTTATTGTTTTTGTTGCTATTATTATTATTTGTATTTTTATAATATTTTTGCTTTTATCATTATTATTTAATGTGTTGCTATTATTATGAGTGTTATCATCCACTTGACGTTTGGAAGATTTACCCCCCTTCATGACCAGGCCTTTTTTTGTGATACGGCACTGCGTTACTTCAACTGACAATTGCGCGGTCGTGCGGCGATGTACACAAATACAATGTCTGGTGTTTTTTTCCCCACAAATAGAGATTTCTTTTGGTGGTATTTGCAATTTTTTATTTTTTGCGCTATAAACAGAAACAATTTTGAAAAAAAAAGACAATTTTTTACTTTCTGATATTCAGTAAAACACATAATTTAGGGCAATGTGTATTCTGCTTTGGTAAACAAAGTGTATATTGATTGGTTTGCGCAAAAATTATCGCGTCTACAAGTTATGGGATATATATACTGGATTTGTTTTGTTTTTTAAACTAGTAATGGCGGCGATCACTGACTTATAGCAGGACTGCGATATTGCGGCGGACAATCTCACACTAACTGACACTTTTTGGGAACCGGTGTCACTAATACAGTGATCAAAAATATGCACTGTCACTGTACTAATGACACTGCCTGGGAAGGGGTAACCATCTAGGGGTGATCAAAGGGGTTACCTGTGTGCCTAGCCGGTGTTTATGTGTATTGTGGGGGAGGGACTTTTACTAAGGGAAGTGCTTTGCAGGGAAAGAAAATCCAGCACATCCCCCGCTTACAGAGTGGAGCTACATAGACACAGAGCTCTGTTCTGTTCCCGACGATCGGCGGGTGCCGCCCGACATCCAATGACAAATCTCAGCAGAAGCGACGTGGTGCCGTGGCATGTTCACCCCTCCCCCACCTATATATATATATATATCTATATACATGTGATTCTGCGTGTAAATCTGCTATACGGCGGTCAAACAGCGGTTATTATTAGTCCTGTTTATATTACTTTTATTATGTTTGCTGTTATTATTATTTACATTGTTGCTATTATTTTTAGTGTTGTTATTATTATTATTATTATTATTATACACAGTTATAATATAATTATTGATATTTAAACCTTTTTTTGGGTGTAATGAATATTCTTTTCCTATGGATGGGATCTGCACATAAGAAAGCCCCCCCCCCCGCCCCCCGCCCCTCCCCCCACATGGAGTTTATATAACATATAAGAGGGTTGAGCAATCCTCCGAAGGTTAAACATATGTTCGGTTTGAACACAAATTGCAAACACACATTTCTCTCTTCCTTTCTTGTGATGCCAAGTTGTTTGGGACGGTGACCTTTGGCCCTCGCCCTCCATCGCACTGAAGACCCCAACCATGTGCCCCTCCCCCCCCCATGGCTGCCAAACTGTTTATGAGATCACAAAACACGTCATTAAAACGAATGGAGACTTCCAGACTGAAAACAGCAGAAAATCGCCTTCTACTAATCGCTGAAATGAAGCTGACAGTCGAGAAACTTCATATGGGGCCGTCCGGATCCCCCCCCCCCCCCGAATTTTATCAACCAAAAAAAACAAAAAACTTTAAAAACAATTAGAAAACATTTGTAAAGTGTCCTCCTTACTAATATCGTATTTAAAGGGACAGTTCTGTCAATTAGTATTAGTGCTTCAAAGGAGAAAAACGTTTTAATTGCCCGTCATCTGTAAGTTATCGGCACCCACAAGTGTTGGGGATCCTCCTAACTCTCTGTCTTGTATTATTGTGTCCAATGACACCAATGTTGGGGGTTATTATTGTGTCCAATGACACCAATGTTGGGGGTTATTATTGTGTCCAATGACACCAATGCTGGGGGTTATTATTGTGTCCAATGACACCAATGTTGGGGGTTATTATTGTGTCCAATGACACCAATGCTGGGGGTTATTATTGTGTCCAATGACACCACTGCTGGGGGTTATTATTGTGTCCAATGACACCAATGTTGGGGGTTATTATTGTGTCCAATGACACCAATGTTGGGGGTTATTATTGTGTCCAATGACACCAATGCTGGGGGTTATTATTGTGTCCAATGACACCACTGCTGGGGGTTATTATTGTGTCCAATGACACCAATGCTGGGGGTTATTATTGTGTCCAATGACACCAATGCTGGGGGTTATTATTGTGTCCAATGACACCAATGTTGGGGGTTATTATTGTGTCCAATGACACCAGATCTGGGGGCTATTATTGTGTCCAATGACACCAATGTTGGGGGTTATTATTGTGTCTCCTCACACCAATGCTGGGGGTTATTATTGTGTCCAATGACACCAATGTTGGGGGTTATTATTGTGTCCAATGACACCAATGCTGGGGGTTATTATTGTGTCCAATGACACCAATTTTGGGGGTTATTATTGTGTCCAATGACACCAATGCTGGGGGTTATTATTGTGTCCAATGACACCAATGTTGGGGGTTATTATTGTGTCCAATGACACCAATGCTGGGGGTTATTATTGTGTCCAATGACACCAATGTTAGGGGTTATTATTGTGTCTCCTGACACCAATGCTGGGGGTTATTATTGTGTCCAATGACACCAATGCTGGGGGTTATTATTGCATCCAATGACACCAATGTTAGGGGTTATTATTGCATCCAATGACACCAATGTTAGGGGTTATTATTGCATCCAATGACACCAATGTTAGGGGTTATTATTGCATCCAATGACACCAATGTTAGGGGTTATTATTGCATCCAATGACACCAATGCTGGGGGTTATTATTGTGTCCAATGACATCAATGTTAGGGGTTATTATTGTGTCTCCTGACACCAATGCTGGGGGTTATTATTGCATCCAATGACACCAATGCTGGGGATTATTATTGCATCCAATGACACCAATGTTGGGGGTTATTATTGCGTCTCCTGTCTCCAAGTTATTGGCACCACATCTCTTGAATTAGATAACAATAGATAGACAAGGTTGGGACTTTTGAGGTGCAACACAACACAAAGATATATGAAAAAATAAATTTTTATTTTATAAAGTTAATATCAATAAAGCATAATCCATATAGATGATACAAAGCAGTATCAGAAATGTGCAAAAAATGACAAAATTCTCTACATGTTTCACCACTGTATTAGTAGCTTCCTCAGGGGGTTTGCATTTGTCAGGCACTGCTCTACTGAAAAACAAACATACACAAAATTTCAAAAATGAGTACAACAATATACACTCCTCTATCAAATTATACAAAATTGGATTCAATCCCAAAATGGCTGGAGTCAAAAAGACCAAACAAGAAAAGAACAGAGAGAATATAATTTACCCGCATCAACCCGGATTTATAAGAAAATATAAAAATGAGGCCAAGAAGGGTGAAGATATGAGGAGGAAACCCCCGAGGAAAGGATCATGTGATGTACCAGAGAGGGGGGTGGAAGAGCCAAACACAGACTTCAAACATCTGGAGGATGATGGATAATTCCCACCGGCATGTGGAGGAAAAGAACTTCATGAATAAAACCGGAAACGACTTCAGATGAGCCAAACAAAGGACAAAAATATACATCATGATGGCAATAAGTACCAATAATCCACTTGTATGGAAATGACCACAAAGGAGGTTTCCCAATGAAAGGACACGGCGAATAATCCCAACTCCACATTGGAAATCCAGAGATCTACAAAAGAGTAGTAGCCAATCAAAAAGGAGAAAAAGGAAGCCGCTAATTGTTGAAGAAAACCTTCATAAATGTATTAAGTAGATTACCTGGAGTGGCAAGTTTCCTCACATGATCCTCCTCTATGGGGATGGCCTTGTTCTGACCCACCAGTCTATTCAATGTTCCAATCACACAGGTTCCTGGCAAAGTGGCACATACATAGCGGGTGCTGCAGCCATTACCAGTTGGGTTCTGGAAGCATCAGATAAACGTACATCTTCCTCAGCACACCACGGATCAGCAAGAAGTTGTCCAAGAAGGTTTTTAATGAGAAGAAGTTACATCATAAAAGAGGTGAAACGTTTCGGGGCCGCGCAGGACCCCTTCGTCAGGCATGTGATGATACCCGCCCTACTACCTCCCCATTGGATGCCTGGCAAAGGGGAGGAGCGGACGCTTCAGAAGCGTCTGGAACTGCATCCGATCGCACCGGAAGTCATGTCAATCGTGCCAAAACCGGAACCGGAAATGACGCTGATCGGTGGATCGGCTCACCGGAAATGACGCTGATCGGTGGATCGGCTCACCGGAAATGACGCTGATCGGTGGATCGGCTCACCGGAAGTGACGCTGATCGGTGGATCGGCTCACCGGAAATGACGCTGATCGGTGGGTGGGCTCACCGGAAGTGACGCTGATCGGTGGATCGGCTCACCGGAAGTGGCGCTGATCTGTGGATCGGCTCACCGGAAGTGACGCTGATCGGTGGATCGGTTCACCGGAAATGACGCTGATCGGTGGATGGGCTCACCGGAAGTGACGCTGATCGGTGGATCGGCTCACCGGAAATGACGCTGATCGGTGGATGGGCTCACCGGAAGTGACGCTGATCGGTGGATCGGCTCACCGGAAGTGACGCTGATCGGTGGATCGGCTCACCGGAAATGACGCTGATCGGTGGATCGGCTCACCGGAAGTGACGCTGATCAGTGGATCGGCTCACCGGAAGTGACGCTGATCGGTGGATCGGCTCACCAGAAGTGACGCTGATCGGTGGATCGGCTCACCGGAAATGACGCTGATCGGTGGGTGGGCTCACCGGAAGTGACGCTGATCGGTGGATCGGCTCACCGGAAGTGGCGCTGATCTGTGGATCGGCTCACCGGAAGTGACGCTGATCGGTGGATCGGTTCACCGGAAATGACGCTGATCGGTGGATGGGCTCACCGGAAGTGACGCTGATCGGTGGATCGGCTCACCGGAAATGACGCTGATCGGTGGATGGGCTCACCGGAAGTGACGCTGATCGGTGGATCGGCTCACCGGAAGTGACGCTGATCGGTGGATCGGCTCACCGGAAATGACGCTGATCGGTGGATCGGCTCACCGGAAGTGACGCTGATCAGTGGATCGGCTCACCGGAAGTGACGCTGATCGGTGGATCGGCTCACCAGAAGTGACGCTGATCGGTGGATCGGCTCACCGGAAGTGACGCTGATCGGTGGATCGGCTCACCAGAAGTGACGCAGGGCATCAATTCTATGCAAACCGGAAACTCAGACGGCGAACAAATCCGGAAATGGTAGAGAATAGATGGAGAACCATTTGGGGCCATTAATATGAATGACAAATCAACCACCAGGTTGGGTGTGAAAAGCCTTCAATCCAAAGTGGGAAAGGAGCTCCAATATGGAGGGGGTGAGACGGGGTCAATTCCAGACAAGTGGCGCCACCCAGTGGAGTCTAAACATGACAACAGTAGGGTGTACGCCCTGGGGGTCCGTATGGTCACCGGATCCTTAAAGGGGGTTTCTCCGTAAATGAAAAGGTACTAAAAAAATGAGCAATTTATAAATAATTCTCCAAAATTCAGAAAAATATAACAAAATTCCAAAAATTTCCTATAAAAGCTCACTGTGTTGGAAAATATTGAACTCAGCCATATAAAATCAAATTACAAATCAAATTTAATCGCAAAAGAGCTGAATAAATAAAGACCAGAATTGGATAAGGGATCATGTGATGGGAACTCCTATAAGCCGACATAGTGGCTTATATCGTTCTTTTGATTTATCCAAAATGATTGGGAATAAAATTGTTGCCCACATTTCATACTTAAAGTGGAGTTCCACCCCCCAAAAAAATTAATGTGCTTAAAAAAAAAAATTTGGAGAAATTTTTTTTTTTTACTCACCTCTTTAATGCCTGTTGCTAGGGGGTCCCTCGTAATCTGCCTCCTACAGCGCCTGACGTCATTTCCCTCAGCGCAGGAAGGAAGATCACCCCTCCCCCATCCCTCTAGGCAATCATCTGGGACACGTGACAGGTCCCAGATGATTGCGCGGCCAGTCACGGCGCGGCTCGCGCATGCGCAGTGGGGGCGCCCCCAGTTAAAATGCCAGCGCCGCCGAGTGGAGGGAGAGATGAGCGGGGCTCCGATTCCCCACATCGCTGGACCCTGGGACAGGTAAGTGTCCGATTATTAAAAGTCAGCAGCTGCAGTATTTGTAGCTGACTTTTATTTATTTTTTTATAATAGGAACTTCACTTTAAGCCCTTTAGAACTGGTGTGACTCCCCCTATATTACCATACACACAATATTACTGGTACTCTGCTGCCACCTGATGGTTAGAACTGGTGTGACTCCCCCTATATTACCATACACACAATATTACTGGTACTCTGCTGCCACCTGGTGGTTAGAACTGGTATGACTCCCCCTATATTACCATACACACAATATTACTGGTACTCTGCTGCCACCTGATGGTTAGAACTGGTGTGACTCCCCCTATATTACCATACACACAATATTACTGGTACTCTGCTGCCACCTGGTGGTTAGAACTGGTATGACTCCCCCTATATTACCATACACACAATATTACTGGTACTCTGCTGCCACCTGATGGTTAGAACTGGTGTGACTCCCCCTATATTACCATACACACAATATTACTGGTACTCTGCTGCCACCTGATGGTTAGAACTGGTATAACTCCCCTTATATTACCATACACACAATATTACTGGTACTCTGCTGCCACCTGATGGTTAGAACTGGTATAACTCCCCTTATATTACCATACACACAATATTACTGGTACTCTTCTGCCACCTGGTGGTTAGAACTGGTATGACTCCCCCTATATTACCCCACACCTAATATTACTGGTAGCTGGTACTCTGCTTCCACCTAGTGGTTAGAACTGGTGTAACTCCCCTTATATTACCATACGCATTTTACTGGTCCTCTGCTGCCACCTTGTGGTTAGAGCTGGTATAACTCCCCCTATATTACCATACACATAATATTACTGGTACTCTGCTGCCACCTGATGGTTAGAACTGGTATGACTCCCCCTATATTACCATACACATAATATTACTGGTACTCTGCTGCCACCTGATGGTTAGAACTAGTGTGACTCCCCCTATATTACCATACACATAATATTTCCATTACTCTGCTGTCACCTTGTGATTAGAACTGGTATGACTCCCCCTATATTACCATACACAATACTACCAGTACTCTGGTGCCACCTGTTAGAACTGGTATAACTCCCCTTATATTACCCCACACATATTACTGGTACTCTGCTGCCACCTGGTGGTTAGAACTGGTATGACTACCCCACACATATTACTGGTACTCTGCTGCCACCTGGTGGTTAGAACTGGTATAACTCCCCCTATATTACCCTACACCTAATATTACTGGTAGCTGGTAGTCTGCTTCCATCTGGTGGTTAGAACTGGTATGACTCCCTCCATATTACCATACACATAATATTAATGTCACGGTGCTGCCACCAATGGATAGAAGTGGTAATTACCATAATACCAGGTAATCTGGGGACTGTGGGCAGAGAGCAGTAACCAACAAGCAGCCAGAATGCAAATTTATAAAAGAGGACACCTGACAGGTTGCCATGGGTTACCGCTCTCTGCTCATAATCTGGCCAGAGCCCGAACATCTCTCCACCATTTAGAATTCATTTCTAATAACAGAAACAGAAAATATCCCGAGACAGAAATCATCTTTAATTCACAAACTCCGATTATTCCCGGCAGTACTGACCCAAGTCCAGCCTGACATTCGGCTCAAACCATGACGGGCTACATGAGGACCCGGATCTATATTTTTTAGTCATGTGACGGTAATTCTCACCTCTCATTGGCTGAGCTCAGCTGAAATTACGATCACTTCTCTGGAAATAAGGATCTTCCTCCGGGTCTTACCTTTGAGAATTGAACCCATTGTACTTCACTGATTAAAAATATAAAATGTTTCCATTTCCCGAGTTTCCTTATCAATAAAAAAAGTCAACAAAACTGAACCAGAAAATGATTCTTCTCTGCAGAGCGCAGCGATGGTGGGAACGGCTTTCGGGCACCTTCGTATAAATACCGATCGTAAACCCCGCCCCCTGACACTGAGGATTCTGGGTAGAACACTGACCTTAACCCATAAAACCTGAGCAAGCATGGCTGACCCATAGGAGCTGACACTTCATGAATAAAAACCCTTCAATGTGGTAAAAAATAAAACCTCATTACCACTAACCGCTTCTCGTCTGTGCCCGCCCCCTCCAGCACCAGCAACCAATAGCGCAAAGCCCCTCCCAGACTGAGGAGGCGATACCCTTTCCATAATGCAATATGAAAGAATACCAAATAGCGCTGGAAGGAAGGTCTCTCCTCCCACACCCAGCGTGTGTCGCCCTCTACAGGAGAGCCAAGGGAGGGCAGTCTAAGGCTGCAATGTCTTCGGGCCATGACCAG
The DNA here is from genome assembly GCA_037952925.1 of Lithobates clamitans. Classification (NCBI taxonomy): domain Eukaryota; kingdom Metazoa; phylum Chordata; class Amphibia; order Anura; family Ranidae; genus Lithobates; species Lithobates clamitans. The sequence continues at coordinate 103,423 of JBBGZY010001038.1, read as the reverse complement.
AAATCAGCGCACATTTCACGCCTCATCTGGGGGCTGCGAGCCGAGTGCCGGTTCTGAGGAGTCCGGGGTGTAATAGGGGTGAAACAGTCTCTGATGGCTACATAAGCCCATGGCAAGTTAAGTGTGCAGCAAAAGTCCTGAGAATTGGGAGGTAAAATAGCGGACAAAGTCATCAGGGACGCCCCCCAGAGTATCCTGCACCTCAGGCGGTAATTCTCTGTAGTGATGTTTCTGGAAATGGGAGGAGAATTATTCCAGCAACTCACCTTCTACTCGCCCCCCCCCCCCCCCCACTCTGACCACCCCTCCCCCGGCTCTGAATGCCACTCACCTTATCACGTAACGCCCGCAGAAGATCCTCACCGATTGGCCCTTGTAACTGCGGAACTTCCTGAGATCTACAAGAGAAGAGAGCTTATCTACTGGATATCGGCAATGACTGTTCACTTCCTACCTACCTCTGAGGTCAGTCTGGTAGAGTCGGGCCCTGTACTGTACGGCAGAGCTGGCAGAGTCGGGCCCTGTACTATACAGCAGAGCTGGTAATCTGGTAGAGTCAGGCCCTGTACTGTACGGCAGATAGGGTGACCACATTTCCAAACTGCCATTCAGCGACACCCCCCCAGCATGCACTGGTCGGTGATGTCACAAGGAGGCGGTGCCACAATGTGACGTCGCTGGGTGGCCCTGCCCCTTACCTATTTAAGAAATGTCACTCGGCTTACAAAGCAGTTGTCGGGTGGCCGTGTTCAAAAGCTGAGTGGGGTTTTTTGTTTGGGGTCGGTCAGAGAATGCAGACATAATACAGGAGATGATCAGAGACTGCAGACATAGTACAGGAGATGATCAGAGACTGCAGACATAATACAGGAGATGATCAGAGACTGCAGACATAGTACAGGAGATGATCAGAGACTGCAGACATAGTACAGGAGATGATCAAAGACTGCAGACATAATACAGGAGATGATCAGAGACTGCAGACATAGTACAGGAGATGATCAGAGACTGCAGACATAGTACAGGAGATGATCAGAGACTGCAGACATAATACAGGAGATGATCAGAGACTGCAGACATAATACAGGAGATGATCAGAGACTGCAGACATAGTACAGAAGATGATCAGAGACTGCAGACATAATACAGGAGATGATCAGAGACTGCAGACATAGTACAGGAGATGATCAGAGACTGCAGACATGATACAGGAGATGGTCAGAGACTGCAGACATAGTACAGGAGATGGTCAGAGACTGCAGACATAGTACAGGAGATGATCAGAGACTGCAGACATAGTACAGGAGATGATCAGAGACTGCGGACATAGTACAGGAGATGATCAGAGACTGCAGACATAGTACAGGAGATGATCAGAGACTGCAGACATAGTACAGGAGATGATCAGAGACTGCAGACATAGTACAGGAGACGGTCAGAGACTGCAGACATGGTACAGGAGATGGTCAGAGACTGCAGACATAATACAGGAGATGATCAGAGACTGCAGACATAGTACAGGAGATGATCAGAGACTGCAGACATAGTACAGGAGATGATCAGAGACTGCGGACATAGTACAGGAGATGATCAGAGACTGCAGACATAGTACAGGAGATGATCAGAGACTGCAGACATAGTACAGGAGATGGTCAGAGACTGCAGATATAATACAGGAGATGATCAGAGACTGCAGACATGATACAGGAGATGATCAGAGACTGCAGACATAGTACAGGAGATGATCAGAGACTGCAGACATAGTACAGGAGATGATCAGAGACTGCAGACATAGTACAGGAGATGAACAGAGACTGCAGACATAGTACAGGAGATGGTCAGAGACTGCAGACATAATACATGAGATGATCAGAGACTGCAGACATAATACAGGAGATGATCAGAGACTGCAGACATAGTACAGGAGATGAACAGAGACTGCAGACATAGTACAGGGGATGAACAGAGACTGCAGACATAGTACAGGAGATGATCAGAGACTGCAGATATAATACAGGAGATGATCAGAGACTGCAGACATGATACAGGAGATGGTCAGAGACTGCAGACATAGTACAGGAGATGATCAGAGACTGCAGACATAATACAGGAGATGATCAGAGACTGCGGACATAGTACAGGAGATGGTCAGAGACTGCAGACATAGTACAGGAGATGATCAGAGACTGCAGACATAGTACAGGAGATGATCAGAGACTGCAGAAATAATACAGCAGATGATCAGAGACTGCAGACATAGTACAGGAGATGATCAGAGACTGCAGACATACTACAGGAGAAGGTCAGAGACTGCAGACATAATACAGGAGAAGGTCAGAGACTGCTGGCATACTACAGGAGAAGGTCAGAGACTGCTGGAATACTACAGGAGAAGGTCAGAGACTGCAGACATACTACAGGAGATGATCAGAGACTGCAGACATACTACAGGAGATGATCAGAGACTGCAGACATAATACAGGAGATGGTCAGAGACTGCAGACATAGTACATGAGATGATCAGAGACTGCAGACATAGTACAGGAGATGATCAGAGACTGCAGACATACTACAGGAGAAGGTCAGAGACTGCGGACATACTACAGGAGAAGGTCAGAGACTGCGGACATACTACAGGAGAAGGTCAGAGACTGCTGGAATACTACAGGAGAAGGTCAGAGACTGCTGGAATACTACAGGAGAAGGTCAGAGACTGCAGACATACTACAGGAGATGATCAGAGACTTCAGACATACTACAGGAGAAGGTCAGAGACTGCAGACATAGTACAGGAGAAGGTCAGAGACTGCGGACATAGTACAGGAGATGATCAGAGACTTCAGACATACTACAGGAGAAGGTCAGAGACTGCAGACATAGTACAGGAGAAGGTCAGAGACTGCGGACATAGTACAGGAGAAGGTCAGAGACTGCAGACATAGTACATGAGATGATCAGAGACTGCAGACATAGTACAGGAGAAGGTCAGAGACTGCAGACATACTACAGGAGAAGGTCAGAGACTGCTGGAATACTACAGGAGAAGGTCAGAGACTGCTGGCATACTACAGGAGAAGGTCAGAGACTGCGGACATACTACAGGAGAAGGTCAGAGACTGCAGACATAATACAGGAGATGGTCAGAGACTGCAGACATACTACAGGAGAAGGTCAGAGACTGCGGACATACTACAGGAGAAGGTCAGAGACTGCGGACATACTACAGGAGAAGGTCAGAGACTGCAGACATAGTACAGGAGAAGGTCAGAGACTGCAGACATAGTACAGGAGAAGGTCAGAGACTGCAGACATATTACAGGAGAAGGTCAGAGACTGCGGACATACTACAGGAGAAGGTCAGAGACTGCAGACATAGTACAGGAGATGATCAGAGACTGCAGACATAGTACAGGAGATGATCAGAGACTGCAGAAATAATACAGCAGATGATCAGAGACTGCAGACATAGTACAGGAGATGATCAGAGACTGCAGACATACTACAGGAGAAGGTCAGAGACTGCAGACATAATACAGGAGAAGGTCAGAGACTGCTGGCATACTACAGGAGAAGGTCAGAGACTGCTGGAATACTACAGGAGAAGGTCAGAGACTGCAGACATACTACAGGAGATGATCAGAGACTGCAGACATACTACAGGAGATGATCAGAGACTGCAGACATAGTACAGGAGATGGTCAGAGACTGCAGACATAGTACAGGAGAAGGTCAGAGACTGCTGGAATACTACAGGAGAAGGTCAGAGACTGCAGACATACTACAGGAGATGATCAGAGACTGCAGACATACTACAGGAGATGATCAGAGACTGCAGACATAGTACAGGAGATGATCAGAGACTGCAGACATAATACAGGAGATGGTCAGAGACTGCAGACATAGTACATGAGATGATCAGAGACTGCAGACATAGTACAGGAGATGATCAGAGACTGCAGACATACTACAGGAGAAGGTCAGAGACTGCGGACATACTACAGGAGAAGGTCAGAGACTGCGGACATACTACAGGAGAAGGTCAGAGACTGCTGGAATACTACAGGAGAAGGTCAGAGACTGCTGGAATACTACAGGAGAAGGTCAGAGACTGCAGACATACTACAGGAGATGATCAGAGACTGCAGACATACTACAGGAGAAGGTCAGAGACTGCAGACATAGTACAGGAGAAGGTCAGAGACTGCGGACATAGTACAGGAGAAGGTCAGAGACTGCAGACATAGTACATGAGATGATCAGAGACTGCAGACATAGTACAGGAGAAGGTCAGAGACTGCAGACATACTACAGGAGAAGGTCAGAGACTGCTGGAATACTACAGGAGAAGGTCAGAGACTGCAGACATAGTACAGGAGAAGGTCAGAGACTGCAGACATAGTACAGGAGAAGGTCAGAGACTGCTGGAATACTACAGGAGAAGGTCAGAGACTGCAGACATAGTACAAGAGATGATCAGAGACTGCAGACATAGTACAGGAGATGGTCAGAGACTGCAGACATAGTACAGGAGAAGGTCAGAGACTGCAGACATAGTACAGGAGAAGGTCAGAGACTGCAGACATAGTACAGGAGAAGGTCAGAGACTGCTGGAATACTACAGGAGAAGGTCAGAGACTGCAGACATAGTACAAGAGATGATCAGAGACTGCAGACATAGTACAGGAGATGGTCAGAGACTGCAGACATAGTACAGGAGATGGTCAGAGACTGCAGACATAGTACAGGAGATGGTCAGAGACTGCAGACATAATACAGGAGATGATCAGAGACTGCAGACATAGTACAGGAGATGATCAGAGACTGCAGACATAGTACAGGAGAAGGTCAGAGACTGCAGACATAGTACAGGAGAAGGTCAGAGACTGCGGACATAGGTGATAGGTTTAGACTTTGCTGTGCTTGAGAAGGTAGGAGTGGATGTACCTGAGTCATTTGTGTTACCAGCGGCGGCCAGGCTGGCCGAGGAAGAAGCTGCAGAGGCATACACTAGAGGGCCGGCCGTGGACAGAGTAACATGCTGCCGCCATCTTACCGAGGCTCTCAGGAGACCGGTGGAAAGAAGCCTGAGAGCTTACAGGGTTACTTCGCATGCTTCTTTCGTCAGGTGGACTCTGAGGCGTGCTGCTCAGCCGTAGGGTGCCCACTGCCCACATGTCAGCCGACGTCACTGGTTTCTAGACGCGGGGCGGCCCTAGCCTAGCAACCAGTTTGTAAAATGATTATCAGGGTGGCGGACTGGCGGTGTGTTTTTTTTTTTAAATTCCGGTACAGTGTATTGTCCCGGAATGAAGGTGCCCGGGACATGGGACAAAAATCAGAATTAAGGGACAATCCCAAGCAATCCGGGACACGTGGGCACCCTAATGGCAGAGCTGGTAGAATCAGGCCCCTGTACCATACGGCAGAGCTGGTAATCTGGTAGAGTCGGGCCCTGTCCCATACGGCAGAGCTGGTAATCGGGTAGAGTCAGGCCCTGTACCATACAGCAGAGCTGGTAATCTGGTAGAGTCAGGCCCTGTACTATACAGCAGAGCTGGTAATCTGGTAGAGTCTGGCCCCTGTACCATACGGCAGAGCTGGTAATCTGGTAGAGTCGGGCCCTGTACTATATGGCAGAGCTGGTAATCTGGTAGTCGGGCCCTGTACTATATGGCAGAGCTGGTAATCTGGTAGTCGGGCCCTGTACTATACGGCAGAGCTGGTAATCTGGTAGAGTCAGGCCCTGTACTATACGGCAGAGCTGGTAATCTGGTAGAGTCAGGCCCTGTACTATACGGCAGAGCTGGTAATCTGGTAGAGTCAGGCCCTGTACTATACGGCAGAGCTGGTAATCTGGTAGAGTCGGGCCCTGTACTATACGGCAGAGCTGGTAATCTGGTAGAGTCAGGCCCTGTACTATACAGCAGAGCTGGTAATCTGGTAGAGTCAGGCCCTGTACTATACAGCAGAGCTGGTAATCTGGTAGAGTCAGGCCCTGTACTATACGGCAGAGCTGGTAATCTGGTAGAGTCTGGCCCCTGTACCATACGGCAGAGCTGGTAATCTGGTAGAGTCGGGCCCTGTACTATACGGCAGAGCTGGTAATCTGGTAGAGTCAGGCCCTGTACTATACAGCAGAGCTGGTAATCTGGTAGAGTCAGGCCCTGTACTATACAGCAGAGCTGGTAATCTGGTAGAGTCAGGCCCTGTACTATACAGCAGAGCTGGTAATCTGGTAGAGTCTGGCCCCTGTACCATACGGCAGAGCTGGTAATCTGGTAGAGTCGGGCCCTGTACTATATGGCAGAGCTGGTAATCTGGTAGTCGGGCCCTGTACTATATGGCAGAGCTGGTAATCTGGTAGTCGGGCCCTGTACTATATGGCAGAGCTGGTAATCTGGTAGTCGGGCCCTGTACTATACGGCAGAGCTGGTAATCTGGTAGAGTCAGGCCCTGTACTATACGGCAGAGCTGGTAATCTGGTAGAGTCAGGCCCTGTACTATACGGCAGAGCTGGTAATCTGGTAGAGTCAGGCCCTGTACTATACGGCAGAGCTGGTAATCTGGTAGAGTCAGGCCCTGTACTATACAGCAGAGCTGGTAATCTGGTAGAGTCAGGCCCTGTACTATACGGCAGAGCTGGTAATCTGGTAGAGTCGGGCCCTGTACTATACGGCAGAGCTGGTAATCTGGTAGAGTCGGGCCATGTACTATACAGCAGAGCTGGCAGAGTCGGGCCCTGTACCATACGGCAGAGCTGGTAGAGTCGGGCCCTGTACCATACGGCAGAGCTGGTAGAGTCGGGCTCTGTACCATACGGCACAGCTGGTAGAGTCAGGCCCTGTACTATACGGCAGAGCTGGTAATCTGGTAGAGTCAGGCCATGTACTATACGGCAGAGCTGGTAATCTGGTAGAGTCAGGCCCTGTACCATACGGCAGAGCTGGTAATCTGGTAGAGTCAGGCCCTGTACTATACGGCAGAGCTGGTAATCTGGTAGAGTCGGGCCCTGTACTATACAGCAGAGCTGGTAATCTGGTAGAGTCAGGCCCTGTACTATACGGCAGAGCTGGTAATCTGGTAGAGTCAGGCCCTGTACTATACGGCAGAGCTGGTAATCTGGTAGAGTCAGGCCGTGTACTATATGGCAGAGTTGGTAATCTGGTAGAGTCAGGCCCTGTACTATACGGCAGAGCTGGTAATCTGGTAGAGTCGGGCCCTGTACTATACGGCAGAGCTGGTAATCTGGTAGAGTCGGGCCCTGTACTATACGGCAGAGCTGGTAATCTGGTAGAGTCAGGCCCTGTACTATACGGCAGAGCTGGTAATCTGGTAGAGTCAGGCCCTGTACTATACGGCAGAGTTGGTAATCTGGTAGAGTCGGGCCCTGTACTATACGGCAGAGCTGGTAATCTGGTAGAGTCAGGCCCTGTACCATATGGCAGAGCTGGTAATCTGGTAGAGTCGGGCCCTGTACTATACGGCAGAGCTGGTAATCTGGTAGAGTCGGGCCCTGTACTATGCAGCAGAGCTGGTAATCTGGTAGAGTCAGGCCCTGTACTATACGGCAGAGCTTTTAATCTGGTAGAGTCAGGCCCTGTACTATACGGCAGAGCTGGTAATCTGGTAGAGTCAGGCCCTGTACTATACGGCAGAGCTTTTAATCTGGTAGAGTCAGGCCCTGTACTATACGGCAGAGCTGGTAATCTGGTAGAGTCGGGCCCTGTACTATACGGCAGAGCTGGTAATCTGGTAGAGTCAGGCCATGTACTATACGGCAGAGCTGGTAATCTGGCACTTTGTACGCTCCATGTCCCGTATGGCACATCTGGTACCTATGGTGGTGGTGTGGTGGAGTTGGTTACCTGTCTGCAGTGGAAGGGTGATGTGCTCCCTCCAGTCCAGCCTCACCACATCTCTTCCTCCTCTCTCCAGCTGTCTGACGATCGCTTGATTCAGAGCCTCTTTCTCTATTCGGTCGCTGACGTCCGGCAGGAAGTGGAGAGAATGAATCTGATTTGTAACAGACGAGTCATCGAGAGGCGACACAGCATTGTCCCGGTGAGCTGTGTCCAGGGAGACCAGTAATGGCCGCTCATTGGATCCAACATTCTACCAAATAGGGGAGCAGCGAGACTCCAGAGCTGGGGAACCAACAAACACCGATTGATTAGATGTACACAATCTAATACTAGCGCGCTCCCTCTGCCCAGATCTATACATACGGGGATGGGGATGTCACACATACAGCTTCTTCTCCATGGTCAGTACAGTGGCTGTACTTTGCTGTTCTTCTGTTAGAGTATATTACAATATTATTTCTCATTGCAGTCATTCAGCAGAGTTTCTCTCACACCTACTAATGGGAGAATCTGTGTAGGTGACCAGTCATGGTGACAGAGAACAGCGAGTATATACAATGTGAGCGAGTGGAGCCTGGCTGTTCTGTGATGGTAGGACGCTCTGAGTAGGACTCCTCGGGGGAGAGGGGGTGGGGGGGCGGCGGACGGGTGTGTCTGAGGGTCCTTGTCAATCATCTGCTGGATCAGGTGATGTGCTACAAGGTCTTCTGTAATGACAGGAAACAGCCATGTGATCAGATGGGAAGACCCCTCCAGCGTGGTGCCCTCACCATTGGGTCAGGAGTGGTGGAACTCACCGTGGTTGTCTAGGCTCAGACAGTCCAGGTTTGAAGCTCCCAGTAGAATGTTGGCTTGCCGCTGCAGGGACTTGTCAAAAGGGTGTTTCCCCTCTGAGACCACACAGCCAACAGAGAAGATATACACAATATAAGTCTGAAATAAAGACACCACCTACAGTCAGAATAAACACTAATGGAGTCCGCTCTACGAGGACCTGATAATAGAGGACTCTGTACTCACCATACATTCCTCTTCTTCACTGAGTGACACAGATCTATTTTTCAGTCCTGTCCACTGAGAGACAACAAAACCCTAAAAACAGGTTCACCGAGGACAACAGGACTGGGACTGCCTACAGATCAGAGCCAACCGAACAATCTTGCACCAGGAACTGGCATCAGAGGAGGCCCCAAGCCCACCGGGGAGAACCTGGAAATCATGAACAAAGAACCAGGTGGTGGCCTTACACATCTCTTCTTCACTGAGTGAAACAGGAAACCATTAACTTCCGGGTTGTACTGCCTCCTACAGGACAAAAACAAAAGAGAGGGCTGACCCAAGATGACCCCTCCTGTACCCAGCATGCCTCAGCCCAAAAACCAAGGTGGAACCTGTGTCCCTCAATGGACTTCAAAAACAGAATTTTACATTAAGTACTAAATTCTATTTTTCAGTCCTGTCCATTGAGAGACAAAAAAATCCTAAAACAGGTTCACCGAGGACAACAGGACTGAGACTGCCTGCAGATCAGAGGCAACCGAACGATCTTGCACCAGAAGCTGGCATTAGAGGAGGCCACAAGCCCACCGGGGAGAACCTGGAAATCATGAACGGAGAACCAGATGGCGGCCTCACACATCTGGGAAGAGCAGTGTGATATTAAGAGCCCAAGAAACACTCAGATCTCGTAGAGTCCCCTGGATGGTAAACAAAGGAACCCGATTCATAGGACCAGAAGCCTGGATAATGGACTTTATGAGCCACCAAGGACCAGTTCACCTTCCCAGGGATCATCTGGAATGACCAGGAGAGAGTCAGTCTGAAGTAAGCAGTGGACGCGAGAGCTATCTCCCGCAGCCTGAATCAATTCCAGACAAGGTGGAGGGATCCTCTCGAAGAACCGGAGTTGGACCTCAGAAAGATGCTGGCAGAAAGGATCACCACCATGTGGGTGAGAGGGGAAAGGGGAATACCCCCCGATAGGTTCAGTGGGTACCACAAACCAGACTCAGATCCCTTGGAGTCACAAGGGAGAGAACATATTGGTCTCTAGAACTATTAAGAGCAAAGCCTTGAGGTTGCTGAGGGCTAAATGCTGGTCCAAACTCATCTGTAAAGGAGGTAAAGATCCTTCCCATGGAGAATTTACCTCACGTCAATCCTTCCATGTATGGTGATAGTCATGGTGAGAAGGAGAATTCCTGGCTTTCAGCATCAGGGAATGAAGAATTCAGAAATGTCCCTCAGGACTTGGGCTTAGAATTATGGTTACCCCAACCCCATGCCATTGAATCCAGCAATCCTGAAGCAGGATACAAAAATTGGTCGGTAAGAAAAAAGACCCAGGCAATCTGACCAAATCACAGTGTCCTCCTTTTCAGGTCAGAGAACTACATCCACGAGGGTCAGTCTAAGACAATGAGGATCACCAGAATATCCTCCCTCCCCTTCCTGCAATGCAAACTAGGAAGGAGTCCCAGGGAGGAAAGGCATAGATGTGGGTATACTGATCCCACCGAGCCACCAGAGCATGCACTCTACTACACTATTCCTGGAATTGGAGATAAAACTGTATAGTAAGTTGTTCAACTGTGAGATTAGAAGGTCTAATCCATCCTCCTCCTCCGGGGACACCTCTAGGTCCGGGGACACCTCTAGATCCTAGGAGACACCTCTAGATCCTATGAGACACCTCAGGGACACCCCTAGGCCCGGGGACACCTCTAGGCCCGGGGACACCTCGGGGACACCTCTAGGTCCGGGGACACCTCGGGGACACCTCTAGGTCCGGGGACACCTCTAGGTAGGTCCGGGGACACCTCTAGGTCCGAGGACACCTCTAGGTCAGGGGACACCTCAAGGTCCGGGGACACCTCTAGGTCCTGGGACACCTCTAGGTAGGTCCGGGGACACCTCTAGGTAGGTCCGGGGACACCTCTAGGTCCTGGGGACACCTCTAGGTCCAGGGACACCTCTAGGTCCTGGGGACACCTCGGGGACACCTCTGGGTCCTGGGACACCTCTAGGTCCGGGGACACCTCAGGGACACCTCTAGGTCCTGGGGACACCTCGGGGACACCTCTGGGTCCTGGGGACACCTCTAGGTCCGGGGACACCTCTAGGTAGGTCCGGGGACACCTCTAGGTCTGGGGACACCTCTAGGTCAGGTGACACCTCAAGGTCCGGGGACACCTCTAGGTCCTGGGACACCTCTAGGTAGGTCCGGGGACACCTCTAGGTCCTGGGGACACCTCTAGGTCCAGGGACACCTCTAGGTCCTGGGGGGGACACCTCGGGGACACCTCTGGGTCCTGGGACACCTCTAGGTCCGGGGACACCTCAGGGACACCTCTAGGTCCTGGGGACACCTCGGGGACACCTCTGGGTCCTGGGGACACCTCTAGGTCCGGGGAAACCTCTAGGTCCGGGGACACCTCTAGGTAGGTCCGGGGACACCTCTAGGTCCGGGGACACCTCTAGGTAGGTCCGGGGACACCTCTAGGTCCGAGGACACCTCTAGGTCAGGGGACACCTCAAGGTCCGGGGACACCTCTAGGTCCTGGGACACCTCTAGGTAGGTCCGGGGACACCTCTAGGTCCGGGGACACCTCTAGGTCCTGGGGACACCTCTAGGCCCGGGGACACCTCTAGGCCCGGGGACACCTCGGGGACACCTCTAGATCCTAGGGGACACCTCTAGGCCCGGGGACACCTCTAGGTCCGGGGACACCTCGGGGACACCTCTAGGCCCGGGGACACCTCTAGGTCCGGGGACACCTCTAGGCCCGGGGACACCTCTAGGTGCAGATAAATGGTGGACAATCCTGGAACATGAACGTCTGCCCAGGACAGGGTTGGCTCTATACCTCTCTTACCACAGCGAGATTTCTGGTGTGTGTATATTATATATATTGCACACACACTGACTCTCCTGTATGCCCACAGGAAGAGCTGTGTGGTATATAGCGGGGGGAGGGGAGTATACAGATAGTATATAGGTGGGGAGTATATAGATAGTATATAGGTGGGGATGGGAGTATACAGATAGTATATAGGTGGGGGAGGGGAGTATACAGATAGTATATAGGTGGAGGAAGGGAGTATACAGATAGTATATAGGTGGGGATGGGAGTATACAGATAGTATATAGGTGGGGAGTATATAGATAGTATATAGGTGGGGAGTATACAGATAGTATATAGGAGGAGGAGGGGAGTATACAGATAGTATATAACTGGGGAGTATATAGATAGTATATAGGTGGTGAGTATATAGATAGTATATAGGTGGGGGAGGGGAGTATACAGATAGCATATAGGAGGAGGAGGGGGAGTATATAGATAGGATATAGGTGGGGAGTATACAGATAGGATATAGGTGGGGAGGGGAGTATACAGATAGTACATAGGTGGGGGAGGGGCATATAGATAGTTTATAGGGGATATATATAGGTGAGGGGGGAGGAGGGGTATATAGTATATGGGGGGAGGGGAGTATATAAATAGTATATAGGTGGGGGAGGGGAGTAAACAGATAGTATATAAGTGGGGTAGGGAAGTATACAGATAGTATATAGGTGGAGGAGGGGAGTATACAAATAGTATATAGGTGCAGGAGGGGAGTATACAGATAGTATATAGGTGGGAAATACAGATAGTATATAAGTGGTGGGAGGGGTATATAGATGGAGAGTATATAGGTGAGGGGAGTATATAGGTGGGGGGAGTATACAGATAGTATATAGGTGGGGAGGGGAGTATATAGATAGTATATAGGTGGGGAGGGGTATATAGATAGTATACAGGTGGGGAGTATATAGTTGGGGGAGGGAAGTATACAGATAGTATATAGGTGGGGAGGGGCATATAGATAGTATATAGGTGGGGGAGGGGAGTATACAGATAGCATAGGTGGGGGAGGGGAGTATACACATAGTATATAGGTGGGGGAGGCGAGTATATAGATAGTATATAGGTGGGGGAGGTGAGTATATAGATAGTATATAGATGGGGGAGGGGAGTATATAGATAGTATATAGATGGGGGAGGGGAGTATATAGATAGTATATAGGTGGGGAGGGGAGTATACAGATAGTATATAGGTGGGGGAGGGGAGTATACAGATAGTATATAGGTGGGAAATACAGATAGTATATAAGTGGTGGGAGGGGTATATAGATGGAGAGTATATAGGTGAGGGGAGTATATAGGTGGGGGGAGTATACAGATAGTATATAGGTGGGGGGAGTATATAGATAGTATATAGGTGGGGAGGGGCATATAGATAGTATATAGGTGGAGAGGGGTATATAGATAGTATATAGGTGGGGGAGGGGCATATAGATAGTATATAGGGGAATATATATAGGTGAGGGGGGAAGAGGGGTATATAGTATATGGGGGAATATGGAAGTATATAGTTAGTATATAGGTGGGGTATACAGAGAGTACATAGGTGGGGGATATATATACTGACTCTTGAAGGCCTGCAGGAAGAGGCGGTGTGGGATCTGCTCCATCTTGGTCCCTCGGGGGTGGTCCGGTGTTGGAAGGGCTGTCATGTTTCTTATGTGCCATGGGGGGGGGGGGTCACACAATCACTTCTTGTAGACCCGCCTACTGCGCGCTCTACCCGCCCCCCCCTCATTGGCCGTCCTCTTTCTCCTCCGCGCCGTTCATTAGCCGCCAACCTGCTCCTCTGCACTGGTCGTCACGCTGCTACTGATTAGCCCGCCCACCTGTCCGTCACCCGCGGGCACGCTCTAAGCTTCATCATAGCAACTGCGGGAAGAGGAGGAGCGCGAGGCATGCCGGGAGAAAGGGGCGGAGCCGAGTAAAGGGCGCAAATCTGACTGACTCCTCACAGGAATCCCCGGAGATAGAGGTGTGACGTATGTACTCTGTATATACTATATATCCACTGTCTTATATATATCTCTATATACCCCATATATACCCAGATATAGAGATGTGACCTGTGTACTCTCTGTATATACTATATATCCACTGTCCTATCTATATATATATATATATATATATATATATATATATATATATACTATGCCAATACCCTGCCAATATATTATTACAGTGGGGGAGATTTATTTTTGTTGATCTGAGGAACGATCCAAACTGTGAGTTTTTTGATCCGTTGCACCCCTAATCTCTATATACTATATCCCCCGTATATACCCAGATATAGAGATGTGACCTGTGTACTCTCTGTATATGTACACTCCAATGTGCCCATTACAGTCTATGACTGGGCCCAGGAGCTGACACTCTAATGTCCACACTATAGTCTATGACTGAGCCCAGGAGCTGACACTCCAATGTCCCCATTACAGTCTATGACTGGGCCCAGGAGCTGATACTCTAATGTCCACACTATAGTCTATGACTGAGCCCAGGAGCTGACACTCCAATGTCCCCACTATAGTCTATGACTGAGCCCAGGAGCTGACACTCTAATGTCCCCACTATAGTCTATGACTGAGCCCAGGAGCTGACACTCTAATGTCCCCACTATAGTCTATGACTGAGCCCAGGAGCTGACACTCTAATGTCCCCAGTGCAGTCTATGACTGAGCCCAGGAGCTGACACTCCAATGTCCCCACTATAGTCTATGACTGAGCCCAGGAGCTGACACTCTAATGTCCCCACTATAGTCTATGACTGAGCCCAGGAGCTGACACTCTAATGTCCCCACTATAGTCTATGACTGAGCCCAGGAGCTGACACTCTAATGTCCTCACTATAGTCTATGACTGAGCCCAGGAGCTGACACTCTATTGTCCCCACTATAGTCTATGACTGGGCCCAGGAGCTGACACTCTAATGTCCTCACTATAGTCTATGACTGAGCCCAGGAGCTGACACTCTAATGTCTCCAGTGCAGTCTATGACTGAGCCCAGGAGCTGACACTCTAATGTCCCCACTATAGTCTATGACTGAGCCCAGGAGCTGACACTCTGATGTCCCCACTATAGTCTATGACTGGGCCCAGGAGCTGACACTCTAATGTCCCCACTATAGTCTATGACTGAGCCCAGGAGCTGACACTCCAATGTCCCCACTATAGTCTATGACTGAGCCCAGGAGCTGACACTCTGATGTCCCCACTATAGTCTATGACTGAGCCCAGGAGCTGACACTCTAATGTCCCCAGTGCAGTCTATGACTGAGCCCAGGAGCTGACACTCTAATGTCCCTACTATAGTTTATGGCTGAGCCCAGGAGCTGACACTCTAATGTCCCCACTATAGTCTATGACTGAGCCCAGGAGCTGACACTCTAATGTCCCCACTATAGTCTATGACTGAGCCCAGGAGCTGACACTCTAATGTCCCTACTATAGTTTATGGCTGAGCCCAGGAGCTGACACTCCAATGTCCCTACTATATTATGGCTGAGCCCAGGAGCTGACACTCTAATGTCCCCACTATAGTCTATGACTGAGCCCAGGAGCTGACACTCTAATGTCCCCACTATAGTCTATGACTGAGCCCAGGAGCTGACACTCTAATGTCCCCAGTGCAGTCTATGACTGAGCCTCTAATCTTTATCTGTTTGAACCTTTGCTAGGAAATGCGGAGTTGTCGGAGTGTGGGGAGTGGCGCTCCAGTGAGATTTCGGCAGACCTTCGGAGAAAGGTGGCTGAAGTCTATCAGTGTGGACAGGGTTACACCACCATCTCCAAGGCCCTGGACCTCAATCGGACTACGGTCAGAGCCATTCTCACCAAGTGGAAGAAGTTTGGAACGGTGGTGAATCTACCTAGGAGTGGTCGTCCTGCGAAAATCTCCCCCCAGGTCAGAAGGATCATCATCAGTGAAGTCAAGAAGAACCCTTCTGCCTGGTCCCGGGAACTGCAGGCCTCTCTGGCCTCGGCTCAGGTGAATGTTCAGGACTCAACCATTAGAAAGACTCTGTGCAAAAATGGGAGAGTGGTGAGCCGGAAACCTCTCTTCCCTAAAAGGAACATGGCGGCTTGTCAGGAGTGCAGCGGAAATCTCCAGAATATCTCATCTCTGGAAGGGCGTTCTGTGCCACCAAGAATCAAAAGTCCACTGTGTTCAGAAAAGGTATATGATGTTCCAGAGTTCCTGTGGGACTCATACTGTTCTATGGAATCAGAATAAAGAATTCACTCACCACCAGTGTAAAGAGGTACTGCCATGACCACCAGTGTACAGAGGTACTACCATGACCACCAGTGTAAGGAGGTGCTACCATGACCACCAGTGTATGGAGGTACTGCCATGACCACCAGTGTATGGAGGTACTGCCATGACCACCAGTGTACGGAGGTACTACCATGACCACCAGTGTACAGAGGTACTGCCATGACCACCAGTGTACGGAGGTACTACCATGACCACCAGTGTACGGAGGTACTACCATGACCACCAATGTACAGAGGTACTACCATGACCACCAGTGTACGGAGGTACTACCATGACCACCAGTGTACAGAGGTACTACCATGACCACCAGTGTACGGAGGTACTACCATGACCACCAGTGTACGGAGGTACTACCATGACCACCAGTGTACGGAGGTACTACCATGACCACCAGTGTATGGAGGTACTGCCATGACCACCAGTGTATGGAGGTACTACCATGACCACCAGTGTACGGAGGTACTACCATGACCACCAGTGTATGGAGGTACTGCCATGACCACCAGTGTATGGAGGTACTGCCATGACCACTAGTGTACAGAGGTACTGCCATGACCACCAGTGTACGGAGGTACTACCATGACCACCAATGTACAGAGGTACTACCATGACCACCAGTGTACGGAGGTACTACCATGACCACCAGTGTACAGAGGTACTACCATGACCACCAGTGTACGGAGGTACTACCATGACCACCAGTGTACGGAGGTACTACCATGACCACCAGTGTACGGAGGTACTACCATGACCACCAGTGTATGGAGGTACTGCCATGACCACCAGTGTATGGAGGTACTACCATGACCACCAGTGCACGGAGGTACTACCATGACCACCAGTGTATGGAGGTACTACCATGACCACCAGTGTAAGGAGGTACTACCATGACCACCAGTGTGAGGAGGTGCTACCATGACCACCAGTGTATGGAGGTACTGCCATGACCACTAGTGTACAGAGGTACTGCCATGACCACCAGTGTACGGAGGTACTACCATGACCACCAGTGTACGGAGGTACTACCATGACCACCAGTGTACGGAGGTACTACCATGACCACCAGTGTACAGAGGTACTACCATGACCACCAGTGTACGGAGGTACTACCATGACCACCGGTGTACGGAGGTACTACCATGACCACCAGTGTACGGAGGTACTACCATGACCACCAGTGTATGGAGGTACTGCCATGACCACCAGTGTATGGAGGTAATACCATGACCACCAGTGTACGGAGGTACTACCATGACCACCAGTGTATGGAGGTACTGCCATGACCACCAGTGTATGGAGGTACTACCATGACCACCAGTGTACGGAGGTACTACCATGACCACCAGTGTATGGAGGTACTGCCATGACCACCAGTGTATGGAGGTACTACCATGACCACCAGTGTACGGAGGTACTACCATGACCACCAGTGTATGGAGGTACTGCCATGACCACCAGTGTATGGAGGTAATACCATGACCACCAGTGTACGGAGGTACTACCATGACCACCAGTGTACAGAGGTACTGCCATGACCACCAGTGTATGGAGGTACTGCCATGACCACCAGTGTATGGAGGTAATACCATGACCACCAGTGTATGGAGGTACTGCCATGACCACCAGTGTACAGAGGTACTGCCATGACCACCAGTGTATGGAGGTACTGCCATGACCACCAGTGTACGGAGGTACTGCCATGACCACCAGTGTACGGAGGTACTGCCATGACCACCAGTGTACGGAGGTACTGCCATGACCACCAGTGTACGGAGGTACTGCCATGACCACCAGTGTACGGAGGTACTGCCATGACCACCAGTGTACGGAGGTACTACCATGACCACCAGTGTACGAAGATACTGCCATGACCACCAGTGTACGGAGGTACTGCCATGACCACCAGTGTACGGAGGTACTACCATGACCACCAGTGTACGGAGGTACTACCATGACCACCAGTGTACGGAGGTACTACCATGACCACCAGTGTACGGAGGTACTACCATGACCACCAGTGTACGGAGGTACTGCCATGACCACCAGTGTATGGAGGTACTACCATGACCACCAGTGTAAAAAGGGAACTGCCATGGCCACCAGTGTAAGGAGGGGGTGTGTCTCTGGGGGTGTGTCTCTTGAGTGTATCCCTGGGGGCGTGTCTCTGGGGTGTATCCCTGGGGGTGTGTCTCTGGGGTGTATCCCAGGGGGTGTGTCTCTGGAGTGTATTTTTGGGGGGGTGTCTCTGGGTTGTGTCTCTGGAGTGTATCTTTGGGGGGGTGTCACTGGGGTGTATCCCTGGGGGTGTGTCTCTGAGTTGTGGCTCTGAGTTGTGTCTTTGGGGGTGTGTCACTGGGGGGGTGTCTCTGGAGTGTGTCCCTGGGGTGTGTCTCTGGGGTGTGTCTCTGGGGTGTGTCTCTGGAGTGTATCTTTGGGGGTGTGTCACTGGGGTGTATCCCTGGGGGTGTGTCTCGGAGGTGTGTCTCTGGGGGTGTGTCTCTAGTGTGTGTCCCTGGGGGGTGTCTCTGGGGGGTGTCTCTGGGGTGTGTGTCTCTGGGGGTGTGTCTCGGAGGTGTGTCTCGGGGGTGTGTCTTGGGGTGTGTCTCTGGGACATTGACACACCTGGAAATGGTTTCACATCCATATAAAATGTATATTTATTGTGAATAATAATGATATATAGGAAATAATGTCGATTTCCTTCCTGATGTGGTTTTGTATTTCCCCCCCTTTCATGCAGTGTCTCCGCCCCCCCAGAAGGTGAAGGACTTCCTCTCCTGGAGGTTCAGCTCTCTGATTCTGCAGATTTGTGACCACCAGAAGCAGATGGAATCCATTGTGTACTTTTTTGGTCAGCGTCACCTGAGGCTGTCTGATTCATCATGGAGCCTGACAGGTATGGATGGGGGATACCAGGGGACATCGCTGAATCCCTGGGGGGGGATACCAGGGGACCTCACTAACTCTCGGGGGGGTTGATACCAGGGGACATTGCAGAATCCCTGGGGGGGGGATACCAGGGGACATCACTAAATCTCAGGGTTAATAGTACGTCCGCTGACGTTAATGGTGCGTCCGCTGACACCAATGCTGGGGGTTAATGGTGCGTCCGCTGACAGCAATGCTGGGGGTTAATAGTGCGTCCGCTGACACCAATGCCAGGGTTAATAGTGCGTCCGCTGACACCAATGCCGGGGGTTAATAGTGTGTCCGCTGACACCAATGCTGAGGGTTAATAGAGCGTCCGCTGACACCAATGCCGGTCCCAGTCACACCTCTGACGTACACCTGGATGACAATCCCCCAACAAGCATAGCGCCCCCCATGGATTTCAGTGCGTTGCCCTATGCCCCACAAGCCTGACAAAGTATCTCATGACGCGTTCCGCTTTGTTTTATTTCCCGCGCATTTTGCCACATTTCTTGTAATGGGGTCTCACGTTTTAGGGGGACATTTACAATAAATGGCACTACAAGCGTGAGGCAGATATTTTTGCGCGTTCCGGGATTGCGTGGAAACGTGCATTTCTGTGCGCATTACCGGAACGCGCAGATGTGACCGGAGACTGATATGGTGGAAAGTTGTCACCGCGGCACGCCAAGTTCCACCATATTTCCATTTATATTCCTTTGTTCCCTGTTCCAATTTTTCCTTTTCCCCAAGTATTGGGCATGAGTGATTGTCCATACAGAGCAGGAGATCTATGGGGGGGGGAGGGTGGTCAGTAGATCAATAGAGCATATGACTGGAAGCAGGGGGCCAAGACAAGGGGGGGGGGGAGGGTCACATGACCCAGGCATTATGCTCAGGGGCAGGGCACAGGTGACAGGCTCCCTCTCCTAGCACCTCCCCCACAACATTACGTCATACTCCTTTGCCCCGCCCCTAACTATTCTGCTCCACCCACTCAGGCTGAATTCTCCTACACCAAGAGATTAGATGAGTCTCCTCCCACATAAAGTCCCTGGCTCCACCTCCTGCACAGGCTGATAGGTTCATGGAGCCTTCACTAACATGGCGGACCGCCCACAAGTCCTGGTCCATTGAGCAGCAGTCATTGGTTGCTAGAGATGCCGGCATGCCTAGCAACCAATGACTTCACATGCCTGCTGTGTGCCCTGCAGCACATTTCTCCTTCCAGCTCCCACCTTCTGCCTGCCAGGCTATAGGGAGTTCTCCTACAGGTACACTGAGCTCTGTGATGGAGGAAACTAATCTATGGGGGCAGTTTGATGGGACAATTAATCTATGGGGACACTGTAATGGGGCAACTGATCTATATATGCACTCTGATGGGGCAAGTGATTTGTGGGGGTACACGGATGGGGCCAACTAATTTATGGGGGAATCCGAAATACAAAAATGTACTATACTTCAGCTGACCAGTCCTTAGATATGGTGGCTGCATTCGTTTTCTTTTCCCTTTGTCTTTGATCCTGCCAGTAACTTCCTGTCCTATGGTAACAACACTCACTGTACGGAATCTATGGAGACGTTGTCACTGTAGGACAGAAAGTGTGTTTGGACTACAGAATACTCCCCCCTGTCTATAACATAGTGAGGTGATGTTTTGTAGTCCACATAGAGAACTGGGACTGAAAACAGTCCAGAGACAACGAGAGCAGAAAGTTCTGAGCTCTGTATATTTCCGGCAGGATGAAAAGTGACATTTTTGCACTTGTAGAAGGGATAGAAGAATACGGTATATTCTATTTCTTCATGCAGACTTGTAAAGTTGCTGAGAGGTCCACTTTAAGGTCTGCCTGGAGTCCTGCTATGAAGCCTTGATTGCTGAGCTCTTCTTGTCCAGGATAGGGACTATTACGTCTTCCCTTCTTCTTGTCCAGGATAGGGACTCTTACGTCTTCCCTTCTTCTTGTCCAGGATAGGGACTCTTACGTCTTCCCTTCTTCTTGTCCAGGATAGGGACTCTTACGTCTTCCCTTCTTCTTGTCTAGGATAGGGACTCTTACGTCTTCCCTTCTTCTTGTCACAGGAAGAATACCTCAGCTCCTTGTTAAGTGAATATCAAGAGAAAGATGAAGTGGAGCAACAAAGAGCGCTGTGTGCCAAAGCCTGCTGAAGATCCTCCAAGGGTAAGTACTAGCAGATAACAGCCCCTGCTTCACCACAGCGACACACTTTATTTTCTATCAAAGCTGCTGCTAGAATGGAAATCACCTTGCCTTAAGTGTGGACTCCCGAGCAGAGGAAATATTTTGGCACTTACTGGGCATGGACATGTTGTGGCCTCCCCTTTCCAACCCTCTAACCACCCTATTGGTCTGTGTAGCTTCCTGTCATACATGTACTGCATTATGACCACTAGATGGAGCTGAGGATCATCCTTATTTTCTTATTCCTGCTGGGGGGATGTCAGTGTCAGGATGGGGGGATGCGGTGTAATATTCCTGGGGGGACCTCAGCATGGGGGGTGTCGGTGTAATATTCCTGGGGGGTGTCAGGATGAGGGGTGTCGGTGTAATATTCCTGGGGGGACGTCAGTGTCAGGATGGGGGTGTCGGTGTAATATTCCTGGAGGGACGTCAGTGTCAGGATGGGGGGTGTCGGTGTAATATTCCTGCTGGGGGTATGGGTGTAATATTCATGTTGGGGGGACGTCAGGATGGGGGGTGTCGGTGTAATATTCCTGGGGGGGTGTCGGTGTAATATTCCTGGGGGGACGTCAGTGTGAGGATGGGGGGTGTCGGTGTAATATTCCTGGGGGGACGTCAGTGTCAGGATGGGGGGTGTCGGTGTAATATTCCTGCTGGGGGGACGTCATTGTCAGGATGGGGGGGTGTCGGTGTAATATTCCTGCTGGGGGGTATGGGTGTAATATTCATGTTGGGGGGGTATGGGTGTAATATTCCTGCTGTGGGGGTATGTGTGTAATATTCCTGCTGGGAGGGTGTCGGTGTAATATTCATGTTGGGTGGGTATGGGTGTAATATTCATGTTGGGGCTTGTCGGTGTAATATTCCTGATGGGGGAGTATGGGTGTAATATTCATGTTGGGGGGGTATGGGTGTATTATTCATGTTGGGGGGACGTTTGTGCAGGAAGTTCTTGTCGTATGATGGACACGGCGAGGATTTGGTCACACCTAGGTGTTCTGGATTCCCGAATCGGTGCAAAACGCAGCACACGCTTGCGATCCCTTTACTTTCAATATCATCCCAATCGAGGCGTGATTTTGCCGCGATTGTTGCCTGACGGCCTATGGGAAATAGGCGTCCACAAATTTTTTTTGTGTGATTTGTCAGGTGACAATATTGTCCCATGATTGGGGTGCCATTGAAAATAACTGGATCACAATCTGGAATCGCAGTACTTCCGCCCGCGATCCGGAAGGCCTAGGTGTGATCGCAGCCTAAGCGTCTTCTATCAGTTGCTGGGTTCACCTTCTATAGGTTCTGGGGGAACATTTTCTTCCTCAAACATTCCACACATTCGCTTCATTCTTCATTCCACCCTTGTATAGCGCTTTTCTCTCTGAGGACTCCAAGTATTGGAGAAGGCGTTGGCCGGGAATCGAACCCGGGTCAGCTGCTTGAAAGGCAGCTATGCTCACCACTGCACCACCAACGCAAGGTAGCATGTCTTTGTAGTGTGGGAGGAAACCGGAGTACCCGGAGGAAACCCACGCAAGCACAGGGAGAACATGCAAACTCCATGCAGATAGTGTCCTGGTCAGGATTTAAACCATGGACCCCAGTGCTGCAAGGCTAACCCCTAAGCCTCTGTGCTGCCTGTATGCGGCCTCTGTTCTCCAAGGCCCGCCCCCGCTGAATGGAGTTCATCAATTATGTCCACTCAAAGCGCCTCCAGAAGAAATCCAAACTTATCCTAAACTGCAATCTATGTATATAACACTCCAAAACACACCCAAAGAATACCGGCCTCCAACCTCCCCTTAGCCGGTCCAACACACGCCCGAGGGGGAGTATGGAAGAGGGAGAGAGGGAGGAAAGGAGGGGGGGAGGTTAGAGGTAAGGAAGGGGTGTGGGGGTTCCCCCCAACCCTCACCCCCTTCTTTCTCCAACCTTCCCCCCCCTTTTCCTCCCTCTCTCCCTCTTCCATACTCCCCCTTGTTCTTCAGGTGATTATGTTTTGGCGACGTATTGTCGAACCTTAAAGCTTCTGCAGAAGCTGCAGAAAGGTAAATAGAGGGCTGATGGGAAGACCCTCCGGTTACTGGAGTGGCAGCTCGCACCAGTGTAGGGACCTGTGTTGGTACAGCCGTACCTGGTCCCAGGGAGGCTTCCTCAGACTTTTTGTTGAGTCTTCTTCTAGGAACAGCCAATTGTCTTGTTTGTCCAGCTGCATTGATAGTTGGTGATTCAGAAGTTCCAAAAACGGGCTGATGGGAAAATCCTTTGGTTACTGAAGTGGCAGCCACCAGTGTAGGGACCTGTGTTGGTACAGCCATACCTGGTCCCTCAGGAGGGTTCCTTAGAATTTTTGTTGAGTCTTCTTCTAGGAACAGTCAATCATCTTGTTTGTCCATTTGCATTCATAGTTGGTGATTCAGAAGCTCCAAAAAGGGAAATATAGGGCTGATGGGAAGGCCCTCTGGATACTGGAGTGGCAGCCGCCACCAGTGTAGGGACCTGTGTTGGTAAAGCCGTACCTGGTCCCTGGGAGGGTTCCTTAGACTTTTAGTTGAGTCTGTGATTCAGAAGCTGCTGATGAACGTCACATTCTGCCAGAGTCTCAGTGGTAACGCCACAATCTGCCGGTGTCTTAGTGGGAAAGTTACATTCTGCCCGAGTCTCAACAGAATCGTTGCATGCTGGAGGAGTCTCAATGTGAATGACACGTGGTTGATTTAACATTTTTTCCACCCTTTTGGTTATTTTCTTTCCCAACAGAGCTGCACCCTGCTCATTTAAGTGCAGTCCATCCCTGCTGTAGAGCAAGTGACACATTGAAAAGTCAGTCCAGGTCTCCATGAAGCCAAACCCCTCCTTCCTGCACCAGTTCTTCAGCCACTTGCTAAGCTCCCTAAGCTCCTGTTGCCTCCTTGGTGTGGCTCGAGGTACAGGCAGTATTTCTGAAAATGCTGCCTTGGAGGTCCTTTTCTTCAATATAGCCCCTAAGTCCCTGAAATCATTTTGTAGGGTGCTCCATTTTCTTCTAATGTTGTCATTGGTTCCAATATGTACCATGACAACTGGATCCTCCCCAGCCCCATCCAACAATCTGTCCATCCGATCTGCAATGTCCCGAACTCGTGCGACTGGGAAACAATATACTGTTCGTTGATCGCGGTCATTCTGACAGATTGCCCTTTCTGTCCCACTAATAACAGAGTCCCCTACCACCAGGATCTGCCTATCCTTTTCTTTAGGCTTGCCCTCATCTTCATGGGAGGAGATATTCAAATGGCTGCCCTGGTATTTTGGTGGGTTCTCAACATGAACCTCACATTGTGCTGTAGTCTCAACATGAATGTGACATTCAGGTGGTGTCTCAATGTGAATGTCACATCCTGGTGGAGTATCCGTGTGAATGTCACATGCTGTTTGAGTATCTGTGTGAACGTCACATGCTGGTGGAGTCTCCGTGTGAACTACACATGCTGGTGGAGGCTCCGTGTGAACGTCACAAGCTGGTGGTGTCTCCGTGTAAACGTCACAAGCTGGTGGCATCTCCGTGTGAACGTCACATGCTGGTGGCTTCTCCGTGTGAACGTCACATGCTGGTGGCGTCTCCGTGTGAACGTCACATGCTGGTGGCGTCTCCGTGTGAACGTCACATGCTGGTGGCGTCTCCGTGTGAACGTCACATGCTGGTGGCGTCTCCGTGTGAACGTCACATGCTGGTGAAGTCTTCGTGTGAACGTCACATGCTGATGGTGTCTTCGTGTGAACGTCACATGCTGATGGTGTCTTCGTGTGAACGTCACATGCTGGTGGCGTCTCCGTGTGAACGTCACATGCTGGTGGCGTCTCCGTGTGAACGTCACATGCTGGTGGTGGATTTAACATTTTTTCCACCCTCTTGGTTATTTTCTTTCCCAACAGAGCTGCACCCTGCTCATTTAAGTGCAGTCCATCCCTGCTGTAGAGCAAGTGACACATTGAAAAGTCAGTCCAGGTCTCCATGAAGCCAAACCCCTCCTTCCTGCACCAGTTCTTCAGCCACTTGCTAAGCTCTCTAAGCTCCTGTTGCCTCCTTGGTGTGGCTCGAGGTACAGGCAGTATTTCTGAAAATGCTACCTTGGAGGTCCTTTTCTTCAATATAGCCCCTAAGTCCCTGAAATCATTTTGTAGGGTGCTCCATTTTCTTCTAATGTTGTCATTGGTTCCAATATGTACCATGACAACTGGATCCTCCCCAGCCCTATCTAACAATCCGTCCATCCGATCTGCAATGTCCCGAACTCGTGCGACTGGGAAACAATATACTGCTCGTTGATCGCGGTCATTCTGACAGATTGCCCTCTCTGTCCCTCTAATAACAGAGTCCCCTATCACCAGGATCTGCCTATCCTTTTCTTTAAGCTTGCCCTCATCTTCATGGGAGGAGATATTCAAATGGCTGCCCTGGTATTTTGGTGGGTTCTCAACATGAACCTCACATTGTGCTGTAGTCTCAACATGAATGTGACATTCAGGTGGTGTCTCAATGTGAATGTCACATGCTGGTGGAGTATCCTTGTGAACGTCACATGCTGGTGGAGTATCCTTGTGAACGTCACATGCTGGTGGAGTCTCCGTGTGAACGTCACATGCTGGTGGAGTATCCTTGTGAACGTCACATGCTGGTGGAGTATCCTTGTGAACGTCACATGCTGGTGGAGTCTCCGTGTGAACGTCACATGCTGGTGGAGTCTCCGTGTGAGCGTCACATGCTGTTGGAGTCTCCGTGTGTACGTCACATGCTGGTGGAGTCTCCGTGTGAACGTCACTTGCTGGTGGAGTCTCCGTGTGAACGTCACATGCTGGTGGAGTCTCCGTGTGAACGTCACATGCTGGTGGAGTCTCCGTGTGAACGTCACATGCTGGTGGAGTCTCCGTGTGAACGTCACATGCTGGTGGAGTCTCCGTGTGAACGTCACATGCTGGTGGCGTCTCCGTGTGAACGTCACATGCTGGTGGCGTCTCCGTGTGAACGTCACATGCTGGTGGCGTCTCCGTGTGAACGTCACATGCTGGTGAAGTCTTCGTGTGAACGTCACATGCTGATGGTGTCTTCGTGTGAACGTCACATGCTGATGGTGTCTTCGTGTGAACGTCACATGCTGGTGGCGTCTCCGTGTGAACGTCACATGCTGGTGGTGGATTTAACATTTTTTCCACCCTCTTGGTTATTTTCTTTCCCAACAGAGCTGCACCCTGCTCATTTAAGTGCAGTCCATCCCTGCTGTAGAGCAAGTGGCACATTGAAAAGTCAGTCCAGGTCTCCATGAAGCCAAACCCCTCCTTCCTGCACCAGTTCTTCAGCCACTTGCTAAGCTCTCTAAGCTCCTGTTGCCTCCTTGGTGTGGCTCGAGGTACAGGCAGTATTTCTGAAAATGCTACCTTGGAGGTCCTTTTCTTCAATATAGCCCCTAAGTCCCTGAAATCATTTTGTAGGGTGCTCCATTTTCTTCTAATGTTGTCATTGGTTCCAATATGTACCATGACAACTGGATCCTCCCCAGCCCCATCCAACAATCCGTCCATCCGATCTGCAATGTCCCGAACTTGTGCGACTGGGAAACAATAGACTGTTCGTTGATCGCGGTCATTCTGACAGATTGCCCTCTCTGTCCCTCTAATAACAGAGTCCCCTACCACCAGGATCTGCCTATCCTTTTCTTTAGGCTTACCCTCATCTTCATGGGAGGAGATATTCAAATGACTGCCCTGGTATTTTGGTGGGTTCTCAACATGAACCTCACATTGTGCTGTAGTCTCAACATGAATGTGACATTCAGGTGGTGTCTCAATGTGAATGTCACATGCTGGTGGAGTATCCGTGTGAATGTCACATGCTGGTGGAGTATCTGTGTGAACGTCACATGCTGGTGGAGTCTCCGTGTGAACTACACATGCTGGTGGAGGCTCTGTGTGAACGTCACAAGCTGGTGGTGTCTCCGTGTGAACGTCACATGCTGGTGGCGTCTCCGTGTGAACGTCACATGCTGGTGGCGTCTCCGTGTGAACGTCACATGCTAGTGGATTCTCCATGTGAACATCCCATGCTGGTGAAGTCTCCATGTTAACGTCACATGCTGATGGTGTCTTCGTGTGAACGTCACATGCTGGTGGCGTCTCCATGTGAACGTCACATGCTGGTGGTGGATTTAACATTTTTTCCACCCTTTTGGTTATTTTCTTTCCCAACAGAGCTGCACCCTGCTCATTTAAGTGCAGTCCATCACTGCTGTAGAGCAAGTGACACATTGAAAAGTCAGTCCAGGTCTCCATGAAGCCAAACCCCTCCTTCCTGCACCAGTTCTTCAGCCACTTGCTAAGCTCCCTAAGCTCCTGTTGCCTCCTTGGTGTGGCTCGAGGTACAGGCAGTATTTCTGAAAATGCTGCCTTGGAGGTCCTTTTCTTCAATATAGCCCCTAAGTCCCTGAAATCATTTTGTAGGGTGCTCCATTTTCTTCTAATGTTGTCATTGGTTCCAATATGTACCATGACAACTGGATCCTCCCCAGCCCTATCCAACAATCCGTCCATCCGATCTGCAATGTCCCGAACTCGTGCGACTGGGAAACAATATACTGTTCGTTGATCGCGGTCATTCTGACAGATTGCCCTCTCTGTCCCTCTAATAACAGAGTCCCCTATCACCAGGATCTGCCTATCCTTTTCTTTAAGCTTGCCCTCATCTTCATGGGAGGAGATATTCAAATGGCTGCCCTGGTATTTTGGTGGGTTCTCAACATGAACCTCACATTGTGCTGTAGTCTCAACATGAATGTGACATTCAGGTGGTGTCTCAATGTGAATGTCACATGCTGGTGGAGTATCCTTGTGAACGTCACATGCTGGTGGAGTATCCTTGTGAACGTCACATGCTGGTGGAGTCTCCGTGTGAACGTCACATGCTGGTGGAGTATCCTTGTGAACGTCACATGCTGCTGGAGTATCCTTGTGAACGTCACATGCTGGTGGAGTCTCCGTGTGAACGTCACATGCTGGTGGAGTCTCCGTGTGAGCGTCACATGCTGTTGGAGTCTCCGTGTGTACGTCACATGCTGGTGGAGTCTCCGTGTGAACGTCACTTGCTGGTGGAGTCTCCGTGTGAACGTCACATGCTGGTGGAGTCTCCGTGTGAACGTCACATGCTGGTGGAGTCTCCGTGTGAACGTCACATGCTGGTGGAGTCTCCGTGTGAACGTCACATGCTGGTGGAGTCTCCGTGTGAACGTCACATGCTGGTGGCGTCTCCGTGTGAACGTCACATGCTGGTGGCGTCTCCGTGTGAACGTCACATGCTGGTGAAGTCTTCGTGTGAACGTCACATGCTGATGGTGTCTTCGTGTGAACGTCACATGCTGATGGTGTCTTTGTGTGAACGTCACATGCTGGTGGCGTCTCCGTGTGAACGTCACATGCTGGTGGTGGATTTAACATTTTTTCCACCCTCTTGGTTATTTTCTTTCCCAACAGAGCTACACCCTGCTCATTTAAGTGCAGTCCATCCCTGCTGTAGAGCAAGTGGCACATTGAAAAGTCAGTCCAGGTCTCCATGAAGCCAAACCCCTCCTTCCTGCACCAGTTCTTCAGCCACTTGCTAAGCTCTCTAAGCTCCTGTTGCCTCCTTGGTGTGGCTCGAGGTACAGGCAGTATTTCTGAAAATGCTACCTTGGAGGTCCTTTTCTTCAATATAGCCCCTAAGTCCCTGAAATCATTTTGTAGGGTGCTCCATTTTCTTCTAATGTTGTCATTGGTTCCAATATGTACCATGACAACTGGATCCTCCCCAGCCCCATCCAACAATCCGTCCATCCGATCTGCAATGTCCCGAACTTGTGCGACTGGGAAACAATAGACTGTTCGTTGATCGCGGTCATTCTGACAGATTGCCCTCTCTGTCCCTCTAATAACAGAGTCCCCTACCACCAGGATCTGCCTATCCTTTTCTTTAGGCTTACCCTCATCTTCATGGGAGGAGATATTCAAATGACTGCCCTGGTATTTTGGTGGGTTCTCAACATGAACCTCACATTGTGCTGTAGTCTCAACATGAATGTGACATTCAGGTGGTGTCTCAATGTGAATGTCACATGCTGGTGGAGTATCCTTGTGAACGTCACATGCTGGTGGAGTATCCTTGTGAACGTCACATGCTGGTGGAGTCTCCGTGTGAACGTCACATGCTGGTGGAGTATCCTTGTGAACGTCACATGCTGCTGGAGTATCCTTGTGAACGTCACATGCTGGTGGAGTCTCCGTGTGAACGTCACATGCTGGTGGAGTCTCCGTGTGTACGTCACATGCTGGTGGAGTCTCCGTGTGAACGTCACATGCTGGTGGAGTCTCCATGTGAACGTCACATGCTGGTGGAGTCTCTGTGTGAACGTCACATGCTGGTGGAGTTTCCGTGTGAACGTCACATGCTGGTGGAGTCTCCGTGTGAACGTCACATGCTGGTGGAGTCTCCGTGTGAACGTCACATGCTGGTGGAGTCTCCGTGTGAACGTCACATGCTGGTGGAGTCTCCGTGTGAACGTCACATGCTGATGGAGTCTCCGTGTGAACGTCACATGCTGGTGGGGACTCCTTGTGAACGTCACATGCTGGGGGAGTCTCAATGTAGCTTTCATATTCTGTCTCGCTCACTGGGGTAGTCCTGCCTTGTGAGCTGTGTCTGCAGTAAATACCGCGTACATCTGCAATAAAAAAGAATCCGATTTAGCACCTTCACCTACATTATTTATATATATATATATAAAACATAAAATTATGGAGAGAAAAGTTCAAAATTCCAGTGCAAGGGACAATAAATAATCCCAACATGACAGGGACACAGGGATGACTAATGGCCTTCATATAAAAATTTTGGTTGCCTGGCAGTTATGCCGACCCACTAAAATGAAAAAGGGGTCTGATTCTTCACTTTCGGGTGCGGTGGAGTAATCTGCAGTGCTTCTGTTTCTTATTATTAAACACCCGTGATGATGAATGCAGACATATTTAATAAATAGCATCCCCCAGGACACCTACAGTGTCCCATCTGATAACAAATAGAGATCATACACCCATCAGCATGACCAACATACACATAAGAAGGGCCTGAAGATCAAACCTACCATGCGTATCCTCAAAACTCACCGTATCTGTCAGAACAAAGACATAGCAGCCACCTCCTGCTCCATGGCCGGCTCTGTGGCTGGGGCCACCAGTCCCATCTGGCCTTGTGGCCGCTATGTCTTTGTTCTGACAGATACGGTGAGTTTTGATGATACGCTTGGTAGGTTTGATCTTCAAGCCCTTCTTATGTGTATGTTGGTCTTGGTAATGGGTGCATGATCTCTATTTGTTATCAGATGGGACACTGTAGGGGGCCTGGGTACCTCTTCTTACATCAGTTTTGGACCCCTTACTAGTGTGCATTAGCTTGATTACATTCTATATACATGGTGAGTTTTATGTTCATGTTGTGTGCTTCTCTGTATAGTGCTGACCCTCATGGATATTCATTAGGGGTGCAACAGATCAAAAAACTGATGGTTCGGATCGCTCCTTGGATCAGGAGTCATGGTTAGGATCAACAAAAAAAAAATCTCCACCACTGTAATATCCACAATCTCCCCCACTGTAATATATTAGCAGGGTATGGCAGAGTATTGCAGGGTATTGGCGGGTATATTGGCAGAGTATTGGCAGAGTATTGGCAGAGTATAGGCAGGGTATGGAAGAGTATTGGCAGGGTATGGAAGAGTATTGGCAGGGTATGGCAGGGTATTGGCAGGGTATGGTAGAGTATTGGCAGGGTATAGAAGAGTATTGTAAGGGCATTGCAGAGTATTGTCAGGGCATTGCAGAGTATTGGCACTGCTGCCATCCGAACTCTCCCCTACACTGTACAGATCAGTACACAGAGGGGAGAGAGGAACCGGCGTCATGACATAACGCCGGTTTGTTACAAGTGATCGCTCCGTCATTTGACGGAGCGATCACGTGGTAAACAGCCGCCGGGTGTACCAAGATGGCCGCCGCTCCGGAGCTAGGCCGAAGCCGCAGCCTTTCCTATGGCCGAGGCCACAGAGCGCTCTGCGGATCGCGGGTGTCCCGATCCGCGGAGGTTGATTCGTACGGATCACGGATCAATGACGATCCGTTGCACCCCTAATATTCATTGAACATATTTATGTTGTTATATCTTTTTGATACAGCCCCCATGAGAGGTGCCCAACAACTGCCAGCAGTGCCCCCTCAAAGTCTCTCAGTGCCCACCACAGTGCCAATCAGTGCCCATCACAGTCCCCACCACAGTGCCAATCAGTGCCCATCAGTGCTGCCTATAAGTGTCCATCAGTGCTGCATATCAGTGCCAACTCATCAGTGCATCCTCGTGTCTGTGCGTTATTTATAAATAAAACGCTTTCTACTTATATTAAAGAGGAAGGAATCCCATCGATTTAACAGTTTCAAAAAACATTTCTATTTCTGGCATGTCGGGAATGCTAATTGTCACATTGGTTGTGCTCTCAACCAAACTGTCAAACCATCCAATGGCTGCTGTCATAACGGATCACATGTGCTGCATTATGGCAGTTGAAGATTCACCACTTCAATACCGGCTCTTCCCCCCCCCCTTCCTGCCCAGGACAATTTTCAGCTTTTAGCGCTCTAACACTTTGAATGACAATTACGCGGTCATACAACACTGTACCCAAACTACATTTTTATCATTTTCTTCCCACAAATAGAGCTTTCTTTTGCTGGTATTTCATCACCTCGGGGTCTAAAAAAGACCCAATTTTTGAACAGAAAAACTTTTTTCTTATTTTTTAATAAAATGTTGTTTTCTCCTTCACTGCACTGATGAGTTGGCACTGATATGCAGCACTGATGGACACTTATAGGCAGCACTAAATGGGCACTTATAGGCAGCACTGATGGACACTGATTGGCACTGTGGTGGGGACTGTGATGGGCACTGATTGGCACTGTGGTGGGCACTGATTGGCACTGTGGTGGGCACTGAGAGACTTTGAGGGGGCACTGCTGGCAGTTGTTGGGCACCTCTATGGGGCTGCACTGATAATCAATGTGCTGATTATATTATTGGAGTGATATATATATATATATATATATATATATAATATATAATATATAAATGATTGGGGTGATATATATAATTATTATTGGAGTGATCTATATACACATCAGGAGTCCCCTGCTGCCTGATGTCATCACTGGACTACTCCCCCTACTGCCTTATATAGACTTGTTTACTCCTTATATGCAAATGAGGCAGCTGGCTGGGGCTGCG
Organism: Lithobates clamitans; assembly: GCA_037952925.1. NCBI lineage: Eukaryota > Metazoa > Chordata > Amphibia > Anura > Ranidae > Lithobates > Lithobates clamitans. Next base: position 70,928 of record JBBGZY010001038.1, on the reverse strand, counting down.
TCGCCATGACAATAACTGACATGACTGCACTGGACCTCCTATGGGAAGGATTGTGTATGTGACGTTTCTATGGTAATATCTCCATCCCATAATAATACCATTTATTCCTTCCTGTCTAAAGACTTCATTCACAAGGCCGGAAGAGCCGGATATTGTGATCCCCCAATAAATTATTGGGGTGGTATATATATATATATATATATATATATATATATATATATATATATATATATATATATATATATATATATATTATTATTATTATTGGGGTGATCTATATATATATATACATATATATCTCACCCCAATCATTTATATATATATATATATATATATCACCGCAATTTTATATATATATATATATATATAGATCACCCCAATAATAATTATATATATATATATATATATATATATATATATATATATATATATATATATATATATATATATATATATTATTGGAGTGATCTATATATACATCAGGAGTCCACTGCTGCCTGATGTCATCACTGGACTCCTCCCCCTACTGCCTTATATGGACTTGTTTACTCCTTATATGCAAATGAGGCAGCTGGCTGGGGCTGCGTCGCCATGACAATAACTGACATGACTGCACTGGACCTCCTATGGGAAGGATTGTGTATGTGACGTTTCTATGGTAATATCTCCATCCCATAATAATACCATTTATTCCTTCCTGTCTAAAGACTTCATTCACAAGGCCGGAAGAGCCGGATATTGTGATCCCCAATAAATTATTGGGGTGATATATATATATATATATATATATATTATTATTATTGGGGTGAGATATATATATATATATATATATCTCACCCCAATCATTTATATATATATATAGATCACCGCAATTTTATATATATATATATATATATATATATATATATATATATAGATCACCCCAATAATAATTATATATATATATATTATTGGAGTGATCTATAATCTATATATACATCAGGAGTCCACTGCTGCCTGATGTCATCACTGGACTCCTCCCCCTACTGCCTTATATGGACTTGTTTACTCCTTATATGCAAATGAGGCAGCTGGCTGGGGCTGCGTCGCCATGACAATAACTGACATGACTGCACTGGACTTCCTATGGGAAGGATTGTGTATGTGACGTTTCTATGGTAATATCTCCATCCCATAATAATACCATCCATTCCTTCCTGTCTAAAGACTTCATTCACAAGGCTGGAAGAGTCGGATATTGTGATCCCCCAATAAATTATTGGGGTGATATATATATCTTTATTATTGGGGTGATATTGATGAGATATTAGTTATGAATGTGCAATCATTGTGATTTGGGGGAGATAACTGATCAGTATGACTCCTCCCCCTCCCCTCCCCCATTAATAAAAAGCTTTTTTTGCTGCAGTGGACAAGAAATCCAAATAAAAAATAAAATAAAGAAATGTTCTCTTTGTGGGGTGCAGAGGTGACATTTGGGGGAAGGAAGGAATGGATGATATTATTATGGGATGGAAATATTACCATAGAAACGTCACATACACAATCAGACTGTGATAGAGATCGGAGGGAGAAGGAAGGAGTTTTGCTGATTATTTGATAATATAATAATGGGGATGATTTGGATAAAGAATATTTATCAGATACGGAATCTTCTGAACACCAACAAAGAAGGAAATGTATTTGTTATACTGGGAGTCTGGATCTTCCAGCACCTGAAATTCACACCGAGTTTTATCTGACAGAGGAGATGATATAAAGATCAGATTGTGACTTATCAATCACTTTAATATCTCCTTCTGTTCTATAATTCTATGAAAACAAATAATCAATAATTTGATCGATGAGTGTAGGTGACTTATCCAGAGTACTTTTTGTATCTATCACTATCCATAACACTTACCAATTTCGGTGTCTGTATATCGGTGATCTCTTTTGACTTTACAGCCGGAACCGAAACATCCAACAACGGCTCTGAAACAGCCGCGCACAATCCTCTTCATTTTGGGGGGCTTTTTGGTTGGGGTATCTGCAGGCTGGTCACTGATACCTCCTACCATTGCCCCTCCTTTGCTGGCTTTCTCTTTGGTGTTTTTCAGAGAAAGAAGCCGATTACATTTAAATCGGTTCATTATTAGGAATAAAGAAACTCGCTTTAAATGTATGACAATAGAAATCGCAATGAAATTGAATCGAACTAAATCAAATCCAATAAAATCGCAAGAAATATCTCAGGAGAGATAAGAAGCGTCTTCACTGGTCAGTGATCTCTGAGCTTCTGAGAGCTCACTGACCTACTTCTGGCTATATAGAGACTCAGCCTATGACATCATAGGCAGAGGGACCAATCAGATTCAAACAGACTCAGCCGATGACATCAATGGGAGAGGGACCAATCAGATCACAGAGTGCAGTCAGGTGACCTTTTTTTTTTTTTTTGAAAAATAACTGACAGTTTTTCTTAAAGGAGCCACGTCCTTATTTGTGAGCTTTGTGAATTCAGCCTGTAGGATCAGTATACGGATCTAATAGGGATATACGGCTCCTGGAAGAACATGTTATTGTGAATGAGATTTAACCCTTACAGTCCCATGGCTGAAATAAAGACCTCTATTCTTATGATAACATTGTGAATGGAGCCTTAGAAATCCTCCATCAAATCTTTTCTTTTATCATTATTACACACCAATTATTTCTCCATTTTTAACCCTTTCACTCCCAAATCAAATGTTTTCCTTTTCATTTATGAAACCAATTCCCCTCCCCTTTTGTTTTTAACCCTTGCACTGCAAAATCATAATTTTTTTCATTTTTAACCCTTTCTCTGAACCATTTTTTTTTAAAACACAGATTTTTGTACGTTTTTTTTTTTTTAACCCTTTCAGTGCCAAACCAACTTCTTTTCTTTTTTTTATACCCTCCCCTCCCCCCATTTTTAACCCTTTTACCGACAAAACCAAAATGTGTTTTTTACATTTCTTGTCCAAATGTAAAATTATCACTAAAGGAAAACTTGTTTATTGTTAGTGTTGGATGGAGTGGAGAGGGACTAGAGCCCCTGTCAGGTTTTTATTGCTGTCTGCGCCCCCTTTAGGGAGATTCATTCTCTTCAACTGCCAAATTCTTTCAGTTTTTAACCCTTTCACCACCAAACGATATTGTTCATTTGTTTCAACCCTTTAACTGTCAAACCAAGTAACCCCTCCCCCTCCACACACATTTTAACTGCCACTTTCATTGCCAAATCATTTTTTTTTCATTTCTCCCCCATATGTTACATTATAAATAAGGGAAAATGTTTTTATTGTTGGTGTTAGATGGCGTGGAGAGGGATTAGAACCCCTGTCAGGTTTTTATTGCTGTCTGCGCCCCCTTTAGGGAGCTTCATTCTCTCTATTTACCAACAAAAGTGAAAGAAACATTCCAGATTTTGGGTTGTCACCAGAACAGAAATTAGAGGGGTAATCCTCCAATGGGGACACTAGTTCTGGTGACACCCAGGGATGATGTCACTTTGGGGGGATTTCTCTAACTTCCTGTTGTCTCCTTCCGTTTGTATCCCGGAGATCCCCTGTATCGGTTCTTTATATTTATCATTATATAGAGAGATTTCAGAATAAATGGCCTTTTTTATAAAACGTTACATATTAACTAAATTATATATCACTCTTTTTTAAGGTCATTAATCAATTAATCTAAACAATAATCAGCCAACTAATCGATTATGAATATAATCGTTAGTTGCAGCCCTAGTGTGTGTGTATATTATATATATATATGTGGGGGGGGGGGGTGACATGCATTGTGATATATGTATGTGTGTGTTTATTATATATATCACAATGCATGTCACCCCTCCCCCCACACACACATATATATATATATAACCAATAGCGAAGCTCGGTGGGAATTTCAGGTGCTGGAAGATCCAGACTCCCAGTATAACAAATACATTTCCTTCTTTGTTGGTGTTCAGAAGATTCCGTATCTGATAAATATTCTTTATCCAAATCATCCCCATTATTATATTATCAAATAATCAGCAAAACTCCTTCCTTCTCCCTCCGATCTCTATCACAGTCTGATTGTGTATGTGACGTTTCTATGGTAATATTTCCATCCCATAATAATATCATCCATTCCTTCCTTCCCCCAAATGTCACCTCTGCACCCCACAAAGAGAACATTTCTTTATTTTATTTTTTATTTGGATTTCTTGTCCACTGCAGCAAAAAAAGCTTTTTATTAATGGGGGAGGGGAGGGGGAGGAGTCATACTGATCAGTTATCTCCCCCAAATCACAATGATTGCACATTCATAACTAATATCTCATCAATATCACCCCAATAATAAATATATATATATCACCCCAATAATATATATATATATATATATATATAGATCACTCCAATAATCATAATAATATATATATATATCACCCCAATAATTTATTGGGGATCACAATATCCGGCTCTTCCGGCCTTGTGAATGAAGTCTTTAGACAGGAAGGAATAAATGGTATTATTATGGGATGGAGATATTACCATAGAAACGTCACATACACAATCCTTCCCATAGGAGGTCCAGTGCAGTCATGTCAGTTATTGTCATGGCGACGCAGCCCCAGCCAGCTGCCTCATTTGCATATAAGGAGTAAACAAGTCCATATAAGGCAGTAGGGGGAGGAGTCCAGTGATGACATCAGGCAGCAGCGGACTCCTAATGTGTATATATATCACCCCAATCATTTATGTATATGTATGTATGTATGTATGTATATATATATATATATATAGTGGGGGGGGGGTAAATATGTTATAAACGATGATGAGTTGTTTAATTTATTGATCAATTTTGGATTGGAGGATTGGATATTATAGCGCCCCGTACCCCATTATTTCTATGATTTATATTGCTGGGGGGGATGGTACAATTACTATCATATATCAGTGATTGGGAGGGGGGGGGTCACCTATTTCTGGTATATAGTATATATCCATTACCCGACCATTCCTCACCATACACACCTCTGATTGTCAATAGAACTATCAATCACCCCTCCATATAATAAATGTCACTTTATTACACCCCCATAAGAAAGCTACATCTGTCTGTATAATCACTGGGGGGGAGGGGGGGTGTAATGATCACTGGGGGGAGGAGGGGTGTAATGATCACTGGGGGGAGGGGGGGTGTAATGATCACTGGGGGGGAGGGGGGGTGTAATGATCACTGGGGGGGAGGGGGGTGTAATGATCACTGGGGGGAGGAGGGGTGTAATGATCACTGGGGGGAGGAGGGGTGTAATGATCACTGGGGGGGAGGAGGGGTGTAATGATCACTGGGGGGGAGGAGGGGTGTAATGATCACTGGGGGGAGGAGGGGTGTAATGATCACTGGGGGGGGGGTGTAATGATCACTGGGGGGGGGGTGTAATGATCACTGGGGGGGAGGAGGGGTGTAATGATCACTGGGGGGAGGAGGGGTGTAATGATCACTGGGGGGGAGGAGGGGTGTAATGATCACTGGGGGGGAGGAGGGGTGTAATGATCACTGGGGGGAGGAGGGGTGTAATGATCACTGGGGGAGAGGGGGGGTGTAATGATCACTGGGGGGGAGGGGTGTAATGATCACTGGGGGGGAGGGGGGTGTAATGATCACTGGGGGGGAGGGGGGGTGTAATGATCACTGGGGGGGAGGAGGGGTGTAATGATCACTGGGGGGAGGAGGGGTGTAATGATCACTGGGGGGGGGGTGTAATGATCACTGGGGGGGGGGTGTAATGATCACTGGGGGGGAGGAGGGGTGTAATGATCACTGGGGGGGGAGGGGTGTAATGATCACTGGGGGGGTGTAATGATCACTGGGGGGGAGGGGGGTGTAATGATCACTGGGGGGGGGGAGGGGGTGTAATGATCACTGGGGGGGTGTAATGATCACTGGGGGGGGAGGGGGGTGTAATGATCACTGGGGGGTGTAATGATCACTGGGGGGGAGGGGGGGTGTAATGATCACTGGGTGGGGGTGTAATGATCACTGGGGGGAAGGGGGGTGTAATGATCACTGGGGGGAGGGGGGGTGTAATGATTACTGGGGGAAGGGGGGGGTGTAATGATTACTGGGGGGGAGGAGGGGTGTAATGATCACTGGGGGGGGTGTAATGATCACTGGGGGGGAGGGGGGTGTAATGATCACTGGGGGGGAGGGGGGTGTAATGATCACTGGGGGGGAGGGGGGTGTAATGATCACTGGGGGGAGGAGGGGTGTAATGATCACTGGGGGGAGGGGGGTGTAATGATCACTGGGGGGAGGAGGGGTGTAATGATCACTGGGGGGGAGGGGGGGGTGTAATGATCACTGGGGGGGAGGGGGGGTGTAATGATCACTGGGGGGAGGGGGGTGTAATGATCACTGGGGGGAAGGGGGGGGTGTAATGATTACTGGGGGGGGGAGGGGTGTAATGATCACTGGGGGGGGGTGTAATGATCACTGGGGGGAGGGGGGTGTAATGATCACTGGGGGGGAGGGGGGGTGTAATGATCACTGGGGGGGAAGGGGGGTGTAATGATTACTGGGGGGAGGAGGGGTGTAATGATCACTGGGGGGAGGAGGGGTGTAATGATTACTGGGGGGGAGGAGGGGTGTAATGATCACTGGGGGGAGGAGGGGTGTAATGATCACTGGGGGGAGGAGGGGTGTAATGATCACTGGGGGGGAGGGGGGGTGTAATGATCACTGGGGGGGGAGGAGGGGTGTAATGATCACTGGGGGGAGGGGGGTGTAATGATCACTGGGGGGGAGGGGGTGTAATGATCACTGGGGGGGAGGGGGGGTGTAATGATCACTGGGGGGAGGGGGGTGTAATGATCACTGGGGGGGAGGGGGTGTAATGATCACTGGGGGGGAGGGGGGGTGTAATGATCACTGGGGGGAGGGGGGGTGTAATGATCACTGGGGGGGAGGGGGGGTGTAATGATCACTGGGGGGAGGGGGGGTGTAATGATCACTGGGGGGAGGAGGGGTGTAATGATCACTGGGGGGAGGAGGGGTGTAATGATTACTGGGGGGAGGGGGGGTTTTAATGATTACTGGGGGGAGGGGGGGTGTAATGATCACTGGGGGGGGTGTAATGATCACTGGGGGGGAGGGGGGGTGTAATGATCACTGGGGGGGTGTAATGATCACTGGGGGGAGGAGGGGTGTAATGATCACTGGGGGGGGGGGTGTAATGATCACTGGGGGGGAGGGGGGGTGTAATGATCACTGGGGGGGAGGGGGGTGTAATGATCACTGGGGGGAGGAGGGGTGTATTGATCACTGGGGGGAGGGGGGTGTAATGATCACTGGGGGGAGGAGGGGTGTATTGATCACTGGGGGGGGGTGTAATGATCACTGGGGGGGAGGGGGGGTGTAATGATCACTGGGGGGGGTGTAATGATCACTGGGGGGAGGAGGGGTGTATTGATCACTGGGGGGGGGTGTAATGATCACTGGGGGGGAGGGGGGGTGTAATGATCACTGGGGGGGGTGTAATGATCACTGGGGGGGAGGGGGGGTGTAATGATCACTGGGGGGGAGGGGGGTGTAATGATCACTGGGGGGGAGGGGGGGTGTAATAATCACTGGGGGGGAGGGGGGGGTGTAATGATCACTGGGGGGAGGGGGGTGTAATGATCACTGGGGGGAGGAGGGGTTTAATGATCACTGGGGGGAGGGGGGTATTTAGAAGTAAAAAAACAAAACAGTTTGATTTCCAATATTTCATCGTAGAATCCATTCAATCAATAATCGTTTATCATCGTCATGGTGATGGGAATAATTGGCGTCGGTCCAGCACAGGATTTATAGGGAGATTTATGAAGCACCCCGTGATGTGTGGGGTACCGTACCCCGGATTTCTATGGGGGATCTAATAAAGGGGGTCCGACCCGCTACTAGCAAGGGGGAAATAATAAAGTGGCCGGTGAGTGTACAGTATATATACAGTATCTGACAAAAGTAAGTACACCCCTCAGTGACATTTGTGTAAATCTTTTCTTCTCTCTTTTCATGTGACAACACTGAAGAAATGACACTTGTCTACAATGTAAAGTAGTGAGTGTACAGCTTGTATAACAGTGTAAATTTACTGTCCCCTCAAAATAACTCAACACACAGCCATTAATGTCTAAACCGCTGGCAACAAAAGTCAGTACACCCCTAAGTGAAAATCTCCAAATTGGGCCCAAAGTGTCAATATTTTGTGTGGCCACCATTATTTTCCAGCACTGCCTTAACCCTCTTGGGCATGGAGGTCACCAGAGCTTCACAGGTTGTCACTGGAGTCCTCTTCCCCTCCCCCATGATGACATCACAGAACTGGTGGATGTTAGAGACCTTGCGCTCCTCCACCTTCCGTTTGAGGATGTCCCACAGATGATCAATAGGGTTTAGGTCTGGAGACATGCTTGGCCAGTCCATCACCTTTACCCTAATGGCTGTGTGTTGAGTTATATTGAGGGGGCACCTAATTTAACACACCTGCTCCCCATTCACACCTGAGACCTTGTAACACTAACGAGTCACATGACACCGGGGAGGGAAAATGGCTAATTGGGCCCAATTTGGAGATTTTCACTTAGGGGTGTACTGACTTTTGTTGCCAGCGGTTTAGACATTAATGGCTGTGTGTTGAGTTATTTTGAGGGGACAGCAAATTTACACTGTTATACAAGCTGTACACTCACTACTTTACATTGTAGACAAGTGTCATTTCTTCAGTGTTGTCACATGAAAAGAGAGAAGAAAATATTTACACAAATGTCAATGAGGGGTGTACTTACTTTTGTCAGATACTGTATGTACAGGAGAGGAGTGCAGAGGGTAGGACAGTGACATTTTGGAGGCGGACCCAATTTTTGGCCGCTGAAACACATTGGTCGAAAATGGTGTTTTTTTTACATTCGGCCGAAAGAAAAAAATGTGCCAATAATGGCACCGAAAACAGGGTGGTCCGCCCTGGGGGGCGCACATGGCGGGGGTGGGGCGCACATGGCGGGGGTGGCGCACATGGTGGGGGTGGCGCACATGGCGGGGGTGTCATCCCCAGTCAGAGCTCTCCCCTCCCTCCTTGTCACGCAGAGCGGCGATCTCTCTCTGTGTCACTGAGTTAAATCGTTCGGCAGCCTCCTGTGATAGACGGCACACTGATCCAGTGAGGGGAAATTGAAGCAGTGTGACGTCCATCATAGGAGGCGGGGCTTTGTTACTGCGGCCCGAGGAATTCCAACCCCGCCCCCGGGACACAGCGGGAGATCGGCGCTCTGTGTGATCCGGACACTGATAGGCTTCATGTACATGGGACATTTTTACAACCTCCCCTGAATGATTTAATTTGACAGATAGTAACCCGCGTTTAAAACATCCGTTTTTCCGCGTTTACGTTTAGAAGCGTTAGGCAAAAATGAAATTTTTTATTTTTTTCAAATATTAAAAAAAAAAAAAAAAGTCTGTAAACGACACGTGAGCTACCACGTTTAGTGTCTGAAACGTCGGAAACTTCGGCGTCTAAAATTATTTTTTTTGTCTTCAAAGAAAAGCCTCTAAACGCAACTGCCTAAAAACGACATTAAACAAACCTGTGTACACATAAGAGAACATTGGAGGAGTTCAAGGGCAGCTGAAAAAAAGCATCCAACTACCTCTGAACAATCGTTTACCAACAGCAGTGTACATGAGGCCTATGAGGACATGATACAAGAGACGGTCGGAGACTGAGGACATGATACAAGAGAGGGTCAGAGACTGAGGACATGATACAAGAGAGGGTCAGAGACTGAGGACATGATACAAGAGACGGTCAGAGACTGAGGACATGATACAAGAGAGGGTCAGAGACTGAGGACATGATACAAGAGAGGGTCAGAGACTGAGGACATGATACAAGAGATGGTCAGAGACTGAGGACATGATACAAGAGACGGTCAGAGACTGAGGACATGATACAAGAGATGGTCAGAGACTGAGGACATGATACAAGAGACGGTCGGAGACTGAGGACATGATACAAGAGATGGTCAGAGACTGAGGACATGATACAAGAGACGGTCAGAGTGAGGACATGATACAAGAGAGGGTCAGAGACTGAGGACATGATACAAGAGATGGTCAGAGACTGAGGACATGATACAAGAGAGGGTCAGAGACTAAGGACATGATACAAGAGAGGGTCAGAGACTGAGGACATGATACAAGAGAGGGTCAGAGACTGAGGACATGATACAAGAGAGGGTCATAGACTGAGGACATGATACAAGAGACGGTCAGAGACTGAGGACATGATACAAGAGAGGGTCAGAGACTGAGGACATGATACAAGAGAGGGTCATAGACTGAGGACATGATACAAGAGACGGTCAGAGACTGAGGACATGATACAAGAGACGGTCAGAGTGAGGACATGGTACAAGAGACGGTCAGAGACTGAGGACATGATACAAGAGACGGTCAGAGACTGAGGACATGATACAAGAGACGGTCAGAGACTGAGGACATGATACAAGAGACTGTCAGAGACCGAGGACATGATACAAGAGACGGTCAGAGACTGAGGACATGATACAAGAGACGGTCAGAGAGTGAGGACATGATACAAGAGACGGTCAGAGAGTGAGGAAATGATACAAGAGAGGGTCAGAGACTGAGGACATGATACAAGAGAGGGTCAGAGACTGAGGACATGATACAAGAGACGGTCAGAGACTGCATTTTTCCTGAGCTTTTTTTGCACTAAATAATGCCAATAATGGCCAACAATAAATTCATATTAATTAATATCCTTTTTTTTTTTTTTAAACTATGTCATTTTCAGTTTCGGCACTCAAATTTCCATTCGGTGCACCCCTAATGTTTCTGAATTACGGAGTGTCCAGAATCTGAGCAAACAATCGATAATATAAGGCATTTGCCAGATTGGCATAGAGGGGGTCAGGGCCCCCCTCCCCCTCGGGGGGGTTATTGGGGTGAAATCAAACTGTCAGCATTCGTAGAAAGATTTGCTGGAGGTGGCAGATAACTTAAAACGTGAAATAATTGAGCAGGCCTTTCTTAGTTCCTCCATCTTATCAATGCGACTCGGAGACAAAGGTAACATTGTATGCAAAGACGTCGTAGAGAGTTTGACGTGGAAATGGAATGATGGAGTTCAGGAATTGTCGGACGGGACGTGTTCCTCGAAGCCTTCGCTCTCCCGCACCAGAGCGCGCTCCAGGATGACACGCCCCTCTTTGTAGCGCTGGCTGTCCTCTGTAGCAAAATCGTGCGACTTTCTGGGAAAGGAGCCTAAAGCCTCAAGGTTTTTCACCTTAGTGCATTCTATGCATTAAAGTGATACTAAAGTAGGGCGTGCACAGTGGTGTAGTGGGCGGGCACAGTGGTGTAGTGGGTAGGCACAGTGGTGTAGTGGGCGGGCACAGTGGTGTAGTGGACGGGCACAGTGGTGTAGTGGACGGGCACAGTGGTGTAGTGGGGCGGCACAGTGGTGCAGTGGGCCGCACAGTGGTGTAGTAGGTGGCACAGTGGTGTAGTGGGGCGGCACAGTGGTGTAGTGGTTAGCACTCTCGCTTAGCAGTAAAAAGGGTCGCTGGTTCAAATCCCAACCACGAAACTAACTGCATGGAGTTTGCATGTTCTCCCTGTGCCTGTGTGGGTTTCCTCCCACATTCCAAAGACATGCTGGTAGGCAGAGGCGTTGCTAGGGGGTGGCTATTGAGGCTATAGCCCCGAGTCTCTAGGGCAGGGGTTGGCACCCGGCCCGCCACTGCTGAATACGGGCACCTGGCCCGTGGAAATTTTCGCTGCTGTCCCCTTCATTGGACAGTGGCGAGCGCCCAGTATCACAGGGCTGGATGGGGGCGGGAACCGCAGGAGTTGACTTTTTCATTAAACAGCAAGTGATTGGTTGCTGGACAGTCCTAGCAACCAATCACCAGCCTGTTAATGTGAAAAGGTAACTTCTGTAGTTCCCGCCCCCATCCAGCTCTGTGATGCTGATCTCAGATGCTCTGCTTGCTGTACACCTGTGTAAGGTAAGAGTTCTACTTACACAGTTTGTGTGGTGGGGTGCAGGGGACAGAGGGCACTGCAGTGGGGGGGTGCACTGCTCGGCACTGGTGAGGCTGCATTGCTGGGCACTGAAGGCTGCATAGATGGGCACAGCTGAGCCCTGCATTGTTTATGTAGCCAACTCCTGAGCCCTGGGGCTCTCTGGGGACCCTGATGTAAGGGGGACTCTGGTTACCCTGATGTAAGAGGGGTAGGATCTCTGGGGACCCTGATGTAAGTAGGAAGGCTCTCTAGGGACCCTGATGAAAGGGGGGTGGGCTCTCTGAGGACCCCGATGTAAGGGGGTGGGATCTCTGTGAACCCTGATGTAATGAGGAGGGCTCTGGAGGCCCTGATGTAAGTAGGGAGGCTCTCTAGGGACCCTGATGTAAAGGGGTTCTGGGGACCATGATGTAAGAGGGGGGCTCTTTGGGGACCCTGATGCAATGAGGGGGGCTCTGGGGACCCTGATGTAATGAGGGGGGCTCTGGGGACCCCGATGTAAGTAGGGAGGCTCTCTAGAGACCCTGATGTAAGGGGGGCTCTGGGGACACTGATGTAAGGGGGGTGGGCTCTCTGAGAACCCTGATGTAAGCGGGGGGCTCTCTGGGGACCCTGATGTAAGCGGGAATCCACACTCAGAGATATATATACTGTACACCCACACGTATATTATATACATGTGTATGACTTTCTTTACTTCACTACTATGGGCTCTAGCCCCAGATCTTTTGTAGACCTAGCAACGCCCCCTGCTGGTAGGTTAATTTGCTTCTGTCTCAAATTGGCCCCAGTATATGAATGTGAGTAAGCTCCTTGAGGGTGGGGACTGATGTGAATATACAATGTATATGTAAAGCGCTGTGTAAATTGACGGCGCTATACAAGTATCTGAAATAAATAAAATAGTCTTTTTTTGTTAAAGTGGTTGTAAACTCTGTTACAGCACCTCAACCTCCAGGTAAGCCTGTAATAAAGGCCTATAATAAGGCTCAGGCCTCATGCACACCAGACTCTGTTAAACTCGTGTTCAGAGGCAGTTGGACACTTTTTTCAGCTGCCCCCTGAACCCATTCAATGTTATCCTATGTGTCCGTGTACACAGTCTCGTTTTTTGGCGTTTTTAGGCAGTTGCGTTTAACCTCGTTTTTCCAGAAGCAAAAAAATGGGTTCAGACGCAAAAGTTTTCCACACTTCAGATGCTAAACGCCGGTGACGCGTTTGCGTTTATAAGTGTTTTTTACAACCCGACTTTGGGGCCCCATATCTCGGGACCACTTGGTGCTAGGAACACCAAGATATGGGGCCCCAAAGTCTGGCCCCAAAATGTCATTCTCTGCTGCAGAAAAGTGCTTGACCTTTTGCGACCCGACTTTGGGGCCCCATATCCCGGGGTCACTTGATGCTAGGAACCCCAAATTGGGTGTGCTAACACAGTTGGACTAACACTATAACATATCCAATTTGGGGTTCCTAGCACAAAGTGGCCCCAAGATATGGGGCCCCAAAATGTCATTCTCTGCTGCAGAAAAGTGCTTGACATTTTGCGACCTGAATTTGGGGCCCTATATCTCGGGGCCACTTAGTGCTAGGAACCCCATTTGGATATGTTGTAGTGCTAGTTCCACTGTGTTAGCACACCAAATTTGGGGTTCCTAGCACCAAGTGGCCCCGAGTTACGGGGCCCCAAAGTTGGGTCGCAAAATGTCATTCTCTGCTCTGCGGACGCAAACGCGGCTAAACGCGGCTAAACGGGCGTTTCTAAACGCCGGTTTCAGCTTTTAAAAACATGTGTTGAGCAGAGTTTGCACCGGCGTCCCGTGTGCATGAGGCCTTACCTGTAGGTACTGTGAATATCTCCTACACCTGCCTTTACAACCAGCTGCCCCCCCCCCCTATTCTTACCTAAGCCCGATCAAACGATGTGCTCCCGCCACTGTCTGTCTCCTTATTGGACTGATTGATAGCAGCATGAGTGATTGGCTCATGCTGCTGTCAATCAAAATGAGGAGAATCTGAAGCGAGGCGGCATGGGCACCCAATGAAGAGGAGGAGCCTGGAGCAACGACGGGGGGACCCCAGAAGAGGAGGATCCGGCTGCTCTGTGCAAAACCATTACAGAGGAGGGAAGTATAACATGATTTTTTTTTTTATAAAAATATAACTGTCTAACCACATCCAAAAAAAACATGATATGATGAGGACATGTACTGTACAGAAGTGCACTCTGTATATGTAATATTCACCTATATAGACATATGAAGGGATCATGCTTAGTGCGTCCCCATTCACTTAATCATCACACTGCCCACCTATCCACCTTGCAGTATTGTTGGTAACAGACCTCCAATAGGATATAATGGACTATAGTAATCAGGTCATAGAATCATTGGCTCCGACAGACTCCATTTCATTAATAACGTTCCATTAGTGAGCGCCCAGCATGCCATGGAGCACAGCAGACTGCAAGTATGCACAACCGCATGGCTGATCTACTCAGAGATATACGTCCTATCTCCAGGCGTGGACAAATGGCATCATCCACATTCATCATCATTCATCCACCACCATCCATCATCCACCACCCACCTTCATTCATCATCCACCTTCATCCACCGCCCACCTTCATCCACCGCCCACCTTCATCCACCGCCCACCTTCATCCACCATAAACCTTCATCCACCATTCACCTTCATCCACCACCCACCTTCATCCACCATTCACCTTCATCCACCGCCCACCTTCATCCACCACCCACCTTCATCCATCGCCCACCTTCATCCATCACCCACCTTCATCCATCACCCACCTTCAGCCATCACCCACCATCATCCACCACCCACCATCATCCACCACCCACCAACCACCTTCAGCCACCATCTTCCACCATCCACCTTCATCCACCATTCACCTTCATCCACCGCCCACCTTCATCCACCGCCCACCTTCATCCACCGCCCACCTTCATCCACCGCCCACCTTCATCCATCACCCACCTTCATCCATCACCCACCTTCAGCCATCACCCACCATCATCCACCACCCACCATCATCCACCACCCACCAACCACCTTCAGCCACCATCTTCCACCATCCACCTTCATCCACCATTCACCTTCATCCACCGCCCACCTTCATCCACCGCCCACCTTCATCCACCGCCCACCTTCATCCATCGCCCACCTTCATCCATCACCCACCTTCATCCATCACCCACCTTCAGCCATCACCCACCATCATCCACCACCCACCATCATCCACCACCCACCAACCACCTTCAGCCACCATCTTCCACCATCCACCTTCAGCCACCACCCACCTTCATCCACCTTCATCCACCACCCACCTTCAGCCACCATCTTCCACCACCCACCTTCATCCACCACCCACCTTCATCCACCATCATCCACCACCCACCTTCATCCACCACCCACCTTCATCCACCATCATCCACCACCCACCTTCAGCCACCATCTTCCACCACCCACCTTCAGCCACCACCCACCGCAGCCAAACACAGCAGCAGGTTGGGTGTGGTAAAGATCACAAAGCTCTCCTGCATGGAAAGGACACGCCCATAAAGGGGTCATACCTTCGGTTATGGTTATATATGCTTTTATACATCTTCCTTAGTGTGGCTGTGTCAGAGCAGAGAAGGAAGAGAGTAGGGACTGGCCACAGAGGGATCACATTGTAATATACACATACCGAGAAGTGTACATCAATCATCTCATCTGAACATTCACAACACGACCAGATCTCATCCTGGAACAGACGAAGGCTCCGTTCACACTCGTCCTAAGTCGCACCACAAGTTGCATCCCATTCTTTTTAATGGCACCCATTGTGATCAGTGTTACTTAAAGCGGAGTTCCACCCTAATGTGGAACTTCCGCTCATCGTATTCCCCCCCCCCCCCTCTGGTGCCTCAATTGGCACCTTTTAGGGGGGAGGGGGTGCAGATACCTGTATAATACAGGCATCTGCACCCACTTCTGGGAATAGCTAGCCGCAAATGGCCACCCCCCCCCCCCACGTGGTGTTCTGGGAAACGCACAGTTCCCACAACACGACGGGGACCAGTATAGACGCGCAGCGCGACTCGTGCATACGCAGTAGGGAACCGGGCAGTGAAGCCGCAACGCTTCACTTCCTGATTCCCTGAATGAGGATGGCGGTGGGGGCAGCTGAGAGACGAGCGATCGATCGGCTTCGGCTGCCGACATCGCTGGACCCAGGGACAGGTAAGTGTCCATTTATTAAAAGTCAGCAGCTGCAGTATTTGTAGCTGCCGGCTTTTAATATTTTTTGTTTAAGGTGGAGCTCCGCTTTAAAGTCGCAGCAAATTTGAAAAGGTGCCTGCACTACTTTGGTGCGTCTCTGGTCCACAGAATGTAAAGTCCGATCAAAGTCAAAACTAGAAATCATGAAACTTTGTAGACGCCAATGTGAATGGAGCCTTCTAACCACACAGACCCTAGAAGAGCCCTCAATGTGAGAGATAAGGGACCATACATACAATGATATCAGATAGGAGAGATAAGGGACCATACATACAATGATATCAGATAGAAGAGATAAGGGACCATACATACAATGATATCAGATAGAGATAAGGGACCATACATACAATGATATCAGATAGAGATAAGGGACCATACATACAATGATATCAGATAGGAGAGATAAGGGACCATACATACAATGATATCAGATAGGAGAGATAAGGGACCATACATACAATGATATCAGATAGGAGAGATAAGGGACCATACATACAATGATATCAGATAGAAGAGATAAGGGACCATACATACAATGATATCAGATAGAGATAAGGGACCATACATACAATGATATCAGATAGAGATAAGGGACCATACATACAATGATATCAGATAGAAGAGATAAGGGACCATACATACAATGATATCAGATAGAGATAAGGGACCATACATACAATGATATCAGATAGAGATAAGGGACCATACATACAATGATATCAGATAGAGATAAGGGACCATACATACAATGATATCAGATAGGAGAGATGAGGGACCATACATACAATGATATCAGATAGAGATAAGGGACCATACATACAATGATATCAGATAGAGATAAGGGACCATACATACAATGATATCAGATAGAAGAGATAAGGGACCATACATACAATGATATCAGATAGGAGAGATAAGGGACCATACATACAATGATATCAGATAGAGATAAGGGACCATACATACAATGATATCAGATAGGAGAGATAAGGGACCATACATACAATGATATCAGATAGAGATAAGGGACCATACATACAATGATATCAGATAGGAGAGATAAGGGACCATACATACAATGATATCAGATAGGAGAGATAAGGGACCATACATACAATGATATCAGATAGGAGAGATAAGGGACCATACATACAATGATATCAGATAGAGATAAGGGACCATACATACAATGATATCAGATAGAGATAAGGGACCATACATACAATGATATCAGATAGGAGAGATAAGGGACCATACATACAATGATATCAGATAGAGATAAGGGACCATACATACAATGATATCAGATAGAGATAAGGGACCATACATACAATGATATCAGATAGAAGAGATAAGGGACCATACATACAATGATATCAGATAGAGATAAGGGACCATACATACAATGATATCAGATAGGAGAGATAAGGGACCATACATACAATGATATCAGATAGGAGAGATAAGGGACCATACATACAATGATATCAGATAGAGATAAGGGACCATACATACAATGATATCAGATAGAGATAAGGGACCATACATACAATGATATCAGATAGGAGAGATAAGGGACCATACATACAATGATATCAGATACAGATAAGGGACCATACATACAATGATATCAGATAGAGATAAGGGACCATACATACAATGATATCAGATAGAAGAGATAAGGGACCATACATACAATGATATCAGATAGAGATAAGGGACCATACATACAATGATATCAGATAGAGATAAGGGACCATACATACAATGATATCAGATAGGAGAGATAAGGGACCATACATACAATGATATCAGATACAGATAAGGGACCATACATACAATGATATCAGATAGAGATAAGGGACCATACATACAATGATATCAGATAGGAGAGATAAGGGACCATACATACAATGATATCAGATAGAGATAAGGGACCATACATACAATGATAGGAGAGATAAGGGACCATACATACAATGATATCAGATAGAAGAGATAAGGGACCATACATACAATGATATCAGATACAGATAAGGGACCATACATACAATGATATCAGATAGAGATAAGGGACCATACATACAATGATATCAGATAGAGATAAGGGACCATACATACAATGATATCAGATAGGAGAGATAAGGGACCATACATACAATGATATCAGATAGGAGAGATAAGGGACCATACATACAATGATATCAGATAGAGATAAGGGACCATACATACAATGATATCAGATAGAGATAAGGGACCATACATACAATGATATCAGATAGAGATAAGGGACCATACATACAATGATATCAGATAGAAGAGATAAGGGACCATACATACAATGATATCAGATAGGAGAGATAAGGGACCATACATACAATGATATCAGATAGAGATAAGGGACCATACATACAATGATAGGAGAGATAAGGGACCATACATACAATGATATCAGATAGGAGAGATAAGGGACCATACATACAATGATATCAGATAGAAGAGATAAGGGACCATACATACAATGATATCAGATAGAGATAAGGGACCATACATACAATGATATCAGATAGGAGAGATAAGGGACCATACATACAATGATATCAGATAGGAGAGATAAGGGACCATACATACAATGATAGGAGAGATAAGGGACCATACATACAATGATATCAGATAGAAGAGATAAGGGACCATACATACAATGATATCAGATAGAGATAAGGGACCATACATACAATGATATCAGATAGGAGAGATAAGGGACCATACATACAATGATATCAGATAGGAGAGATAAGGGACCATACATACAATGATATCAGATAGAGATAAGGGACCATACATACAATGATAGGAGAGATAAGGGACCATACATACAATGACATCAGATAGAAGAGATAAGGGACCATACATACAATGATATCAGATAGGAGAGATAAGGGACCATACATACAATGATATCAGATAGGAGAGATAAGGGACCATACATACAATGATAGGAGAGATAAGGGACCATACATACAATGATATCAGATAGAAGAGATAAGGGACCATACATACAATGACATCAGATAGAAGAGATAAGGGACCATACATACAATGATATCAGATAGAAGAGATAAGGGACCATACATACAATGATATCAGATAGGAGAGATAAGGGACCATACATACAATGATATCAGATAGAGATAAGGGACCATACATACAATGATATCAGATAGGAGAGATAAGGGACCATACATACAATGATATCAGATAGAAGAGATAAGGGACCATACATACAATGATATCAGATAGAGATAAGGGACCATACATACAATGATATCAGATAGAGATAAGGGACCATACATACAATGATATCAGATAGAAGAGATAAGGGACCATACATACAATGATATCAGATAGAGATAAGGGACCATACATACAATGATATCAGATAGAAGAGATAAGGGACCATACATACAATGATATCAGATAGAGATAAGGGACCATACATACAATGATATCAGATAGAGATAAGGGACCATACATACAATGATATCAGATAGAAGAGATAAGGGACCATACATACAATGATATCAGATAGAAGAGATAAGGGACCATACATACAATGATAGGAGAGATAAGGGACCATACATACAATGATAGGAGAGATAAGTGACCATACATACAATGATATCAGATAGGAGAGATAAGGGACCATACATACAATGATATCAGATAGAAGAGATAAGGGATCATACATACAATGATATCAGATAGAGATAAGGGACCATACATACAATGATATCAGATAGAAGAGATAAGGGACCATACATACAATGATATCAGATAGAGATAAGGGACCATACATACAATGATATCAGATAGGAGAGATAAGGGACCATACATACAATGATATCAGATAGAGATAAGGGACCATACATACAATGATATCAGATAGAGATAAGGGACCATACATACAATGATATCAGATAGGAGAGATAAGGGACCATACATACAATGATATCAGATAGAGATAAGGGACCATACATACAATGATATCAGATAGAGATAAGGGACCATACATACAATGATATCAGATAGGAGAGATAAGGGACCATACATACAATGATATCAGATAGGAGAGATAAGGGACCATACATACAATGATATCAGATAGAAGAGATAAGGGACCATACATACAATGATATCAGATAGAGATAAGGGACCATACATACAATGATATCAGATAGAGATAAGGGACCATACATACAATGATATCAGATAGAGATAAGGGACCATACATACAATGATAGGAGAGATAAGGGACCATACATACAATTAATAATTAAATAAGTGATTCCGCGTTACAGTTAATAAATCTAATCAAATAAATATTCACTCAATAAGTTAATCAAATAAAGTGTAAAAACCAATTAAATGGTTGAAAACAGTGTGAGAAAGTGGTGCATACACATTTTTTATATAAAAAAGGCGGGGCAAATAGTTTATAGTATTATTAGTCTCTTGGTCATATTATTAAAAAAGAAAAAATACTTTCCATAAAAGGGGCAAAAATTGCACAAAGGGTGTTCAATGTATGATACAGAGGTAAGGACGGGTTATAAAGGGTAAAAAAATCCCATAAAAGATATTCACAAAGCCCTCACCTTCATATACTGTCTAATACCGCATCCAGTGCTAATCTGAGGTCTGATGTTATTACAGATTCCACCACCAGGGGGTCCTCTGTGCCAATAGGTATGAAATAGCAATCATCCGGAGCGCCAGCATATGACCAGGAATAAAAGTATCATCCGCTGTAATAATCTTTACCACCAGGGGGTCCTCTACTTCATCCACCAAATCTCCCAGATATCAGTGCACATCAAACGACTCCTTGTACCTCGTATCCTCCACAGAGTGGGGGGGGGGGGGGGGAGAAGAGGGATGGCAGCGATCAGGGGTGGGAGAGAGAGAAAAAAAGCCCCAATAGTGTAGTAAAGTTAGAATACACAAGCTTTATTAAAGATTTAAAAATGGACTCTTACATTAAAAAACAAACAAATGAGCATAAACAGTGGCTAAGGCGTGTGGACGCCGCTCTCACATCACTTCCTGGTATCGCTCAGTCATCGGCCACGCCCTACGCGTTACACCATCACGTGACTTCTTCAGGGGGATGCTGATTGGCTGAGACGATCTTATTTATATCTCCATAAAACGGAAATGGGTTAGCGGCCATTTTGTTGTGGTCCGCTCTATTTACCGACAGCGGCCATTTTCCTGTAGTAGACCTAGTGTTTCCATAGCGGCCATTTTCCGAAGAAGTGTTCCTCTGCTAACACTTCCAAGAAAGATGTCTTATTCAATAGGCAGACATAGCGGATGTGCCTAGATCAGTGGTTCTCAACTCCAGTCCTCGGGACCCAGCAACAGGCCAGATTTTAAGTATTACCTTCTGGGAAATGCAGACTAGAATACTGCAATCACTGAGCAGCTAATGAGATCACCTGTGATGTATTTCAGTTATCTTGCAAACCTGGCCTGTTAGTGGGCCCTGAGGACAGGAGTTGAGAACCTCTGGCCTAGATAGTCCGTGACACCTCACCGCACATAGATGCCTCTTCCGTTTGTGTATAACTGACTGTGTCAAGTTTGGAATGTGTTGATAATCTGACATAATTACTTCAATATATGAAAGTTAAAATTTACTATATTGTTCTGAACACTCCTAAAACACTGAAATGAAAAAAACTAAGCTTAAAAAATGAAAAAAATAATAAATTAAGATAAAAAATAATATAAATAAATAAATATAAAAATAAAAATAATTATATAAAAAAATAATAAAATAATAAAAATAAAAATAAAATATAAATATAAATATAAATTAAAAAAAAAAAAAACTTATAAAGGACAAACTCCAAATTAAAAATATATTAAATCCTCGAAGGTTAAATTGACCTAAGAACCCAGGCGCAAGGCCCCACCACCAGAGGGTGATCTCCCACGGCGACCTGGGGGGGCTAAAGAATGACGGGGATAATGCAGATAATATATATTGTAATAAGGTAAACTGAATTGCTACACACGGGACAGGTGAAACATATAGTGATGATGATGAAAATAATGATGAGAATACAGGGAAGGTGAAGGGTGTGAAGAGTGAAAAATTAGGTGGCAAAGTGCAAGGAATGGGAGGGGATGCATATAGTGAAAAACAAGGATGGGAACAATTGTAAAATAGATGGTGTAGTGTAAAAGTGAAAGTGAGGGTGAAGAATAGAAGACTAGAATGGGGAAGGGAGAAGGAAAGGGAGGGGAGTAGATGGAAAACCAGGGGGGAAAAGGAGGGGGGAGGTGGAACCAGGATAGGGGGAAGGGGAATCAGGAAAAAGGGGGGGAGGGGGGGAAAGGGGGGGAGGGAAGGGGAAAAGAGGGGCAAGGGGGGAAGGGATGTGACCGTGTGAATTGTGAAGTGAGAATGGGTATAAGGATACCTGATGCTGATATAAGCATAGAAAGGTTCCCGGGGGAGGTGCTCTGCCAAGAGTTGGTGCCAAGGCAAGGTAGCTGGGAAGGTACTAGAGACTGCAAGCGACGGGCGAACACATAGCAGGGCATGTCCACCCCAGCCTGGAACATCTAAAGGAAAAACACGGTATGCAATATAACCAATGCTGGTTGCCCTGGGATGCGGGACTTATATATAAAGATAAAGTTGGTAATCCCCTCAAACTTACCATTGGTTGGCTAGAATACACAGACCCGGGGACCAGAGGCCAGACCGTCAAACAGAAAGGCAAAGCCTGCCATTTATAGCTCCCAACCCCGCGACGCTGCGCCACACGCCGGTAGGACGCCGGCGCATACCGTCACAGGGTCAGAGGTCCCACACGGTGCGCACAGCACGTGATGGAGTCGCGAGCGCACGTATGCGCACCCGCCCTACGGCCGTAGGAACAAGTCCCAGCCAGGATAAGTGCAAGAGGAGGGGGCGGTCCCGCTTCCGAGACCGACCCCTCCACCAGGGACCTCACCAGGCCGCCGCGGGAAAACACAGGGGGAGGGGCCCGCGCCGGCGCCCCAGCCGGGAACAGGAGAAGGGGAAGCAGAGGGTCCCAGTACAACGGAAGGATAAAACGAAATTAGGAGGTGTATTCAAACATAAACAAGGAGATAGATGAAAAATAAAAATAACATAGAAAACCTGAATAGGTGAAATAGGGATTGAAAAATACCCTAAAAAACCGGTGCAGTCACCCCCCGAGACATAAACCCATGGACCTAACTGTATAAAAATGCATAAAGGTTAAGAAGGGCCACGGGCAAACCACATGATTGGGTAGAAGCATGTGAGTAATAGGGCGGGTAGCCAAAGTAATAGTGCCTGGCCGAACTAATGGGCATCTGTCTCGGAAGGTTGCATCGGGGCTAATTGTTAATAAACAATGGTAATATAAGAGGGTGATGAATTATATAGTAGGAGGCCCCCCCAGAGGACACAAACCATATGTGTCAATGAGGGGTTCATTAAAAATGAGGGGTGGTACAGCTGGGGTCAGTAAGCTGGAGGGCAGTTCATGGCCATGTCCACTCAGACGGCTCACCCAAACATCCCACCCAACATGGTGCCGGGTGTGTTATCCACCCAATGTATACCACTAAGCGAGTGGCCTCTATAGTACAAAGGTACGATAACAATTAATAAACACGTACCATTATCCAAAAATGAATAAATAATGAGGTTGGAAGCCTGATCCCCAGTCAGGCGACCAAAAAAGTGAAGGCATGTTTGGACTATTGCGGTACAGTAAATGTTGGTAGCAATTTAAAGCATATAACAGTAGTAATAAAAATGATAGTTGAGGGACAAATCAAAGGTAATGCAATAAAACATGATACAAGTACAAGTATATCACCAATGGGATCATTAGTATACAGTACAGCACAAGATCTCAGATATCATATTCCTCCACTAGTTTCACGGACAAGCCGCTTCATCAGGAGGGAATCTGAAGATAGTTGATTCTGACTAAACAGTCCGAACCTGACAGATAAGAAAACATATAATGAGATTGGCCAAGAGACAAGAACAATGCAAATAAAATTTATGTTACAGCATCAAAATGAACAAACAGGTAATAAACAATACAGGGGGAAAGGGGCCGAATCTGCTTACCCATGTCCCAACAGAACCCAGGCGCAAGGCCCCACCACCAGAGGGTGATCTCCCACGGCGACCTGGGGGGGCTAAAGAATGACGGGGATAATGCAGATAAGATATATTGTAATATAGGTAAACTGAATTGCCACACACGGGACAGGTGAAACATATAGTGATGATGATGAAAATAATGATGAGAATACAGGGAAGGTGAATGGTGTGAAGAGTGAAAAATTAGGTGGCTTTAAATTGCTACCAACATTTACTGTACCGCAATAGTCCAAACATGCCTCCACTTTTTTGGTCGCCTGACTGGGGATCAGGCTTCCAACCTCATTATTTATTAATTTCTGGATGATGGTACGTGTTTATTATTTTGTTATCGTAACTTTTTACTATAGAGGCCACTCGCTTACCCAGAGGGGAATGTTTTTTTTTCTCAGCAAAAGTGGAGTTACGCTTTAACAGAGAGCGGTGATTTTTTGATGGTCTGCTCGGTGTGCTCTGCTGCTGCTCATGCTGTCTTGAAGATTTCACACAGGTCCTAAAGTAATGAGACATATTGGACAGTGGGTGGAAACCTAGCAGAGGAGAGCATGGATGTATATACAGCTCTGGCCAATTAGAGGATGTTCCCCAAGGAATGCTGGATACCCGTATTCAAATCTGTAGAGCACATGGGCTCCTGGTCCGGTCTCCCTCTGAGAAAGGTCCAGGTGTGTAGAAGGCTGTTGCCTCTCCCCAGCATTGGCTGCCATGCAGCCTCAGGTGGGCAACCCGAGGGCCTGAAACCTTGGAGCTACAACCCATGGTTCCTTTGCAAGCTGACTGAGGGAGGAAGTCTATGGATCTGCTCTGGTATTTATGGTATAGAGTGTTGCTTGGAAGTTGGAAGGAGGCTACCAGCTATCCCTGGAAATTTTTCTGAGTACAGACCCCCCCATGGCAGAGGTGTCAAACTCAATTTCATCATGGGGCGCATCAGCATTATGACTGCCCTCTTGTATCTGTAAGATTAGATGTCCAGCGCATCCCCTCCCCTTACATTACATGTCAAGAGCCACCCCACCATCAGAAGTTGAGTCCCCCACTCTCCCTTACATCACAGTGCACCCCCCTTCCCTTATGCTGCTGCTGGGAAGAAGCTGGATGCATTGCTTGAAAGCAGAAAGTAGGGGTCTGGAGGGGGGCTGGAGCTCTCCTGCAGCTGTCGAGAGGTGCGAGGGCCACATGAAATGGCCTGGAAGGCCGGATTCGGCCCGCGGGCCTTGTGTTTGACACCTGTGCCCTAAGTGATCCCTGAGACTGAGTGTGCTTCTGAAATCCCCCTCTTGGTCCTAGAAGTCAGCATACTGGGTGTGTGAGCTAAAGGGGACACTGGCTCGTGTCCTGAAAGAGACAAAGCCCACTGAGTTCCTTCTGCTACAAAGGGGCTCGTTTTTTCCATACAGGCGCTGTATGGTCCTGCAGATAATCTGCTACTCAGTTCTACAGATAGAGTTGTCCTCACTTGTGAATAGTTGATTTGGAGTATCCTACTGATTCCCTTCTCCTATCCAAGTTCTCCAAATAAAACATAAAAACACATCCCCCTAGATGGGTCATTGGAGACAACGAGTGGAAGAGTGTGTGCACCTGACTGTGTGAAAATACCGTGTAACTGGCTGGGGATTCATCAGTGGGAGACCCGGGTACAAATATTCAAGCAGCTCCTGGGGGGGGGGTAGTGCTACATTTCCATGAACTTTGTTCTCTGACACTAACACACTAATATATGTCCTGCAGGCACTCTTCACAGCAAAGAATGAGGAAGGGAACGGCACTCTAATCTGAAAAGGAAGTTTCACTTTCATTTCTTGTTCTTTGTCACGATGGCGAGTCTAGATGTGAGAGACGAGCTCTACTGCTCCATCTGCCTCAGCATATTTGCGGATCCTGTAATTCTGCCATGTGGACACAACTTCTGTAAGGTCTGCATTAAATGTGTGCTGGAATCACAGGAGGGGTCCCGAGTTTACTCCTGTCCCGAGTGCAGAGAAGAGTTTCCAGAAAAGCCTGCCCTGCTGAGGAACATAACCCTCCGTAACATAGCTGAGCGTTTTCTATCTGCACAGCCGACTCAGGAAAAGACCGGGGTCCTCTGTACTTATTGTGACACTTCTGTTCCTGCTGTTAAGACCTGTCTGCAATGTGAGGCTTCTCTATGTTGCAAACACTTGAAAAAACACAGAAATTCTTCAGAACACGTCTTGGTGGATCCCACCGTGTCCCTGGAGAACAGAAAATGTCCCACTCACAAAGAGGTCCTCAAGTACTACTGCACCAAGGACTCTACCTGCATCTGTGTGACCTGCAGGCTCGATGGAAACCACCAAGAACATCAAGTGGAGTCACTGGACCAGGCCTCTGAGAGGGAGAAGCAGAACCTGAGAAACCTTCTTCAGAATATGACCTCTAG
Source organism: Lithobates clamitans (assembly GCA_037952925.1). NCBI lineage: Eukaryota > Metazoa > Chordata > Amphibia > Anura > Ranidae > Lithobates > Lithobates clamitans. The sequence continues at coordinate 43,950 of JBBGZY010001038.1, read as the reverse complement.
CAGAGCAGAAACTGAGAAAACGGTCCAGAGGTTGCATGCACAGATGAAATGTGTACAAGATAAAGCAGCGGGTAAAACAGAAAGAGTCACTGCCATCTTTACTGACCTCAGGACCCAACTGGATGCCCTAGAGAAAAGAGTCCTCACTAGAATATCCAAACAAGAAAAGCAGATGACCTGTTCCATCTCACAGCTGATCCAGCAAATGGAATTAAAGATGGACGAGTTGCTTAGGAAGATGCAACGCATGGAGGAGCTGTGCGACTTGACCGATTCTCTGACTGTCTTACAGGAATTAAAGAGAAGTGAGTTTTTTGATGTTGGAAAGAAAGACCATGGAAGTGGAGAAGAGCATTTAAAAATATCCCATGCTACAAATCTGGATGAGACGGTGATAGTAGAGACAATACACGCTAAATTATCTGATATTATAACCTCCGCGGAGAAAGAGATTTACATACCATGCAGTTCCTACAAACTTGACGGCAACACAGCAGCCAAAAGTCTACGTCTATCCCAGAATGGAAAAGAGGCATGCTGGATAAAACCAGCACCAGGTTCATCATACGAGGACTCACCGGAAAGATTCCAGGACTGTTCCCAAGTTTTAGGCACCCCGTGTATTTCTTCAGGACAACGCTTCTGGGAAATGCAGATGAGTGAGTGTGGGGAGTGGAGGTTGGGAGTGTCCTGTGGGTCTATCGGTAGGAGAGGAGATCCTTCATATTTGGGGTGTAATGCCAAGTCCTGGTGTTTCTCGAAGTCCTCCAACAACCAGTATTCAGTTATACATAACAAGCAAGAAATTATAATATCTCACAATATTTCCTGCAATAGATTCAGGGTCTATCTAGACTATGAGGCAGGACAAGTATCCTTTTATGAATTGTGTAACCCCATCAAACATCTCCACACCTTCACTGCCACCTTCACCGAGCCCCTCTATGCTGCATTCTATGTGTTTGGATCCAATGCCTTTGTAAGGATCACAACATAAATTATGAGTGCTCCATGGTTTGAGAGGAGGAACCTTGTCCCATGGGAGCCAATTGGCAATTGTTTAGAGTTGTTCACTTTACAGTATCCACATGTTTTGTATAACGGCTACAAGGGCTTTAAAAATAATCTCTTTTTTTCACCTTGGTCCCTTTCAATTTACTGAACTGGCAGCAGACCTTCGGGGTACCTTTCACAAGCCTTGCAGAGCTCCACAAGTACCCCAAAACCCAGAGACTCCATTACACAAACACAAGCAAAGTTGTACAACTCCCCCGAGTGCACCCCTACTTTTTTTTCCTATACACCTTCTGGCTGGTCATGGTGAGCATTGCAGTGAAATTTGGGAAATGTATATGTGTGTAGTTGTGTAGTGTCCCGAAAATGGAATAACAGCACATATTATATTATAATTATATCTGTTCTGTAGAAAAGGCAATTCTGTTTCTTCCTT
>JBBGZY010001038.1:0-37500 GCA_037952925.1 Lithobates clamitans | reverse complement strand
CAATGATGGGCAATGCTGTAGATGGGCACTGATCAGGCTGTAATGATGGGAAAGGCTGCAGATGGGCACTGATCAGGCTGCAATGATGGGCAAGGCTGCAGATGGGCACTGATCAGGCTGCAATGATGGGCACTGATCAGGCTGCAATGATGGGCACTGATCAAGCTGCAATGATGGGCACTGATCAGGCTGCAATGATGGGAAAGGCTGAAGATGGGCACTGATCAGGCTGCAATGATGGGCACTGATCAGGCTGCAATGATGGGAAAGGCTGAAGATGGGCACTGATCAGGCTGCAATGATGGGCACTGATCAAGCTGCAATGATGGGCACTGATCAGGCTGCAATGATGGGCACTGATCAAGCTGCAATGATGGGCACTGATCAGGCTGCAATGATGGGCACTGATCAGGCTGCAATGATGGGCACTGATCAGGCTGCAATGATGGGAAAGGCTGAAGATGGGCACTGATTAGGCTGCAATGATGGGCACTGATCAGGCTGCAATGATGGGAAAGGCTGAAGATGGGCACTGATCAGGCTGCAATGATGGGCACTGATCAGGCTGCAATGATGGGCACTGATCAGGCTGCAATGATGGGAAAGGCTGCAGATGGGCACTGATCAGGCTGCAATGATGGGCACTGATCAAGCTGCAATGATGGGAAAGGCTGAAGATGGGCACTGATCAGGCTGCAATGATGGGCGAGGCTGCAGATGGGCACTGATCAGGCTGCAATGATGGGCAAGGCTGCAGATGGGCACTGATCAGGCTGCAATGATGGGCAATGGGGAGGCTGCAGATGGGCACTGATCAGGCTTCATTATTGGGCAATGGCGAGGCTGCAGATGGGCACTGATCAGGCTGCAATGATGGGCAAGGCTGCAGATGGGCACTGATCAGGCAGCAATGATGGGCACCGATAAGGCTGCAATGATGGACAAGGCTGCAGATGGGCACAGATCAGGCTGCAATGATGGGCAAGGCTGCAGATGGGCACTGATCAAGCTGCAATGATGGGCACTGATCAGGCTGCAATGATGGGCAAGGCTGCAGATGGGCACAGATCAGGCTGCAATGATGGGCACTGACCCTTATTTTGCTTCAAAATTCTTTATTTAAAATGTACTTTTTTTTCCTGAAACTTCTCTCTTAAAATTGAGGTGGGTTTTATAAGCGGATAAATACAATATGTTAAACAATTTTTACTTTTGTAATAAAGACAATATTTGATGTATTGGATTTTCATTGTCCTCTTCTGGTACCGCTAAAGTCCGTCAGCTGTTCTTCTTCTCCAAATTTCTAAGCGTAAAAAATATCTCACAGGCTTGTTAAAAAACTATTTGCATTCCACCCACATTTGAAGAGTGAATGCCCAACACCAGGGAGGACCAGCTATGTATAGATATTCACCTCCAGACCTGTCATGGACTGCAAGTGTGAAGCGGCAATCGCGATGTCCTCAGCGTCCCGGCCCCGAGCGATTGGCGGTTCACACTTGCAGTCCATGACAGGTCTGGAGGTTTTTTTAACAAGCCTGTGAGATAATGAAGAGAGAACAGGCGCTGGGACTTTATATGAGGCACAGGGTAATGTGGACCGAGAGCCTCCACCTAATAGAAAAGTGTGGGATATAAAAAAAACCAACCCACACCTAGGCAGATGCAGCATCAGTCCCCTGCCGCCTCTAAGATTGAGAACTGAGCAATCAAAGACTGCTGATCGCTCAGTTCCCGGTCTCCAGAGAGCCAGTGACTATCAGTCACTGTGCAGGGGGTGGCTGGCTCAGGCTCTTAGCAGTGCACTGATAGGTTGAGCTAGCTGGCGGTCCAGGCATCTGGGTGAATCCCGACATTAATGTTGGGATCTCTCCAGAATCTGGACTGGCTGAGTGGCTTTAGCCCGCTGTCGGCTGAATACAGGGCACAGGTGGGCAGAGCAAAGTGCACGCCGGTCATCCCCAGGAGAAGTAGTGCCAAAAGAGATCTGAACCTACTTCTCCTTCAAACGGCTACCGGTTCTAATCTTTCCCAGTTTTACCAAAAAGAAAAAAGGTTGCGGTTGCGGTTGGACTTTTTAACCACTTGAGCTCCAGAAGATTTTACCCCCCTTCATGACCAGGGCATTCTTTGATATTCGGCACTGCGCTAATTTAACTGACAATTGCGCGGTCATGCAACACTGTACCCAAATTTAATTTATATCATTTTTTTTCTCACACAATTAGAGCTTTCTTTTGGTGGGATTTGATCACATTTTTATTTTTTGAGATGTAAACGAAAAAAAAGACCAAAAATTTCGAAAAAAAAGAAAACCATATTTCTAACTTTGGATTTCGGGGTCCTGTACGCGGCTGGGCTGCCGGAAAGTCTCACACATGTGGAATCCTCATACTCGGGAGAAGTAGCAGAATGTGTTTTGGGGTGTAATTCCACATATACCCATTTCATGTGTGAGAAATATATCATAATATCATTTAAGTGAAAACTTTCTGTAAATTTTCTATTTTTTTTCATGAACTCAACATATCTCTCAGCAAATAGCTTGGGGTGTCTACTTACCAAAAAGGGGTGGGGGGGGGGGGGGTCATGAGGGGTTGTGTGTTATCTTTGCATTTCAGGGCCTCCAAAATAGGTATTGAGGAAGTGAAATAAGCAATTTACGCCCTTTGAAATCCCTTTGAAGGCGGTGATTGGTTTTCGGGGTCCCGTACGCGGCTAGGCTCCCAAAAAGTCCCACACACGTGGTATCTCCGTACTCAAGTGAAGCAACAGAATGTATTTTGGGGTGTAATTCCACATATACCCATGGCACAAGTGAGAAATATATCATTTAAGTGATAACTTTGTGTAAAAAAAAATATTTTTTTTTTTGTCATTTTCCAGAACTGAAATAGCGAAGAGCCTGAAGTACACGTAATTGGCCACTGGTTCTAAACTTTCCCCACTTGACCTTTTGTTCTCTGATGATAACATACCAATATATGTGTTGGAACCACCTTCTTCAGAGACACCTAGGAATGAGGAAGGGAGCAGCATTCTGAGCTGAAAAACAGTTTTACTTTCATTTCTGCATTTGTGTCACGATGGCGTCTGTAGACGTGAGAGAAGAGCTGTACTGCTCCATCTGTCTTTGTATTTATACGGATCCTGTAATTCTGCAATGTGGACACAACTTCTGTAAGGTCTGTATAAACCGTGTGCTGGAGAAGCAGGAGGGGTCCGGAGTCTACTCATGTCCACAGTGCAGAGAAGAGTTTCCGGAAAGGCCTGTGCTGCTGAGGAATATAACTCTCCACAACATAGCCAAGTGTTTCTTTCCTGCTGGGCCAGCTCAGGAGGAGACCGGGGTCCTCTGTACGTATTGTGACTTTTCTGTTCCTGCGGTAAAGACCTGTCTGCTGTGTGAGGCTTCCCTATGCGGCAAACACCTAAAAAACCACAGTACTTCACCAGAACACGTCTTGGTGGATCCCACTACATCACTGGAGAACAGAAAATGTCCCACTCACAAAGAGGTCCTCAAGTACTACTGCACCGAGGACTCTACCTGCATCTGTGTGACCTGCAGGCTCGATGGAAACCACCAAGAACATCAAGTGGTATCACTGGACCAGGCCTCTGAGAGGGAGAAGCAGAACCTGAGAAACCTTCTTCAGAATATGACCTCTAGCAGAGCAGAAACTGAAAAAATGGTCCAGACGTTGAAAGCGCACAAAAAATGTATACAAGATAAAGCAGTTGGTAAAAGAAAGAAAGTCACTGCCATCTTTAGTGACCTCAGGACCCAACTAGATGGGCTGGAGAAAACAGTCCTTGCCAAGATCTCCCAACAAGAAAAGCAGATGACCTGTTCCATCTCACAGCTGATCCAGCAAATGGAAATAAGGATGGACGAGTTACTTAGGAAGATGCAACGCATTGAGGAGCTGTGCGACTTGACTGATTCTCTGACTGTTGTACAGGAATCAAAGAAAAATGTTTATTTTGATGCTGGAAAGAAAGACCATGGAAGTAGAGATGTGTATTTAAAAATATTCCATGCTGCAAATCTGGATGAGGCTGTGATGGTAGAGACATTACATTTTACATTATCTGATATTATAACCTCCGCAGAGAAAAATATTTACATACCATGTGGTTCCTACAAACTTGATGGAAACACGGCAGCTAAAAGTCTACGTCTATCCCAGAATGGAAAAGAGGCATGCTGGATAAAACCAGCACCAGGTTCATCATACGAGGACTCACCAGAAAGATTCCAGGACTGTTCCCAAGTTTTAGGCACCCCGTGTATTTCTTCAGGACAACGCTTCTGGGAAATGCAGATGAGTGAGTGTGGGGAGTGGAGGTTGGGAGTGTCCTGTGGGTCTATTGATAGGCGAGGAGATCCTTCATATTTGGGGTGTAATGACAAGTCCTGGTGTTTGTCCAAGTCTTCCAACAATCGGTATTCGGTTATACATAACAAGAAAGAAATTATAATATCTCGCAATATTTCCTGCAATAGATTCAGGGTCTATCTAGACTATGAGGCAGGACAAGTATCCTTTTATGAATTGTGTAACCCCATCAAACATCTCCACACCTTCACTGCCACCTTCACCGAGCCCCTCTATGCTGCATTCTATGTGTTTGGATCCAATGCCTTTGTAAAGATCACAACTTAGTTTTAGGATTTCTCCTGCTATGAGGGGAGGAGCCTTGTCCCATGGGAGCCAAAGTACCCGGTAGGCAAGGGGTTAAAAAAAAAACAAAAAAACTGTCTCCTAACTTTTTTAGCTGGCAATTAAAGATTAGATTTCAGGCCGATACTCCATTTGAACTCCATGGAGTTTACAAGCATTTCATCACAAAATAGTAACTTAATACACCGGCCTGGAAATAACAACAATAATAATATAATAATAATTCTAGATAGGTGTGAAGAATCCTAATTTAAAGCTGCAATTAATAGATAACCCTGAATATTGTACCTTTTTCTTGTTGTTTTCCTCCTATATCATTTTTAAAACTCTCCAGCAAGTTGAAAAGACACAATTACCTAATCTCTAAAATATCTCATTATTATTATGTTATCTATAGAAGTCTCAGATCAAAAAGTTTTAATTAGACATGTGCACTGCCGAAAAATGTGTTTGTTTTATGCCCTGTACACACGACCGGTTTTCCCATCGGAATAAACTCCGAAGGTTTCGCAGACGGAACTCCGGAATTCCGCTCAAGCGGTCTTGCCTACACACGATCACACCAAAGTCCGACCGTCCAGAACGCGGTGACGTACAACACATAGGACGGGACTAGAAAAAGGAAGTTCAATAGCCAGTAGCCAATAGCTTCCGTCTCGTACTTGCTTCAGAGCATGCGTCGTTTTTGGTCCGTCGGAACAGCATACAGACGATCGTTTTTCCCGATTGGAATTGGTTCCGTTGGAAATATTTAGAACATGTTCCATTTCTAGGCCCGTCAGAATCTAAAAAAAAAAAAAGTCAGATGAGGCCTACACACACGATCGGAATAGACAATGAAAAGCTTCCGTCTGACTTTTTCTGTCGGACATTCCGCTCGTGTGTACGCGGCTTTAGTTTCATTCGTTTTTGTTTTTTCTTTTCGTTTTTTGGGTCATTTTTTATGATCGACATTCGAAAATTCAAAAATCCGAAATAATAACTTACTAACTTAACTAATAATAAATGACTATTAAATTATATTAATAATAAGGTATTGGAGTTTCCTTTCAAATGCGGCTGTTAGTGAACGTAACGAATACAAATCTAAACAAATGGAACGGAACTAATTAATAATAAATAATAATAGTAATAAAAAGTAATTTGTTACGTTCCATTCCATTTAGACGCAGCATTCGTTATTTCCGATAATTCGTAACTTCAGATAAATTTGTATTCATTACCTTCACTAACAGCTAAATTTGAAAGGAAATTCCAATACCTATCATTTAATATTTAGTAATAGTTAAGTTATTATTAGTTATTTTTTCAGTTTTTCGTAATGAATTTATCCGAAGTAACAAATCATCCAAAATAATAAATGCCGCATCTAAACGAATGGAACGCAATGAATTAATATTAATAAATAATAATAATAAAAAGGTTTTATTATTATTATTTATTATTATTAATTCGCTACGTTGCATTCGTTTAGATGCGGCATTTATTATTTCAGATAGTTCGTAACTTTGGATAAATTCGTATTCGTTAAGTTCTCTAACAGCCAAATTTGAAAGGTAATAGTTGTTATTATTTCAGGTTTTCGCATTTTCGGGTTTTCAAATTTTTTCGGATTTTTGTTCTTATTTTTGGATTCTCGTTCTTTTGAATTTTCCGATTTTCATTCTTATTTTTGAGTTTAATGAATTTTTGTGAAAAAAAACAAAAATTCTAAAATTCTAAATGGGTTTTCGTTAATTCGAATATTTCCAAATGAACGATTTTTGTCGAACTTCACCGGAAAAAAACGAATTTGTAAGGAATTGCACGTGTCTAGTTTTAACACAAGGGTGAGGCTCTTTATTTTCAGTCATGTGACGGTTATGTTAAAAATCTAATTTCTCTAGGCCGAAAATAACTCGCTTTTGAAAAACAAAAATCCTTATTCTGCTGTGTGGATTTGTTAAAAACTATCATTTAACCTTTTATTTTTTCTTTCGAAACAAAAACAACTATTTTGTACTATTCTGTTTTTATGTTTGTTTTTTCACTACATGTGCAGTTGCAAACCCTGATGTACTGTATGCTATCATTCTCTATGTATTACTTTTACTTTTATATTATTTGTTTACTTTGTTACCATTACAAAACAATAAAATATATTCATTTACCAAAAAAAAAAAAAAGAAAAGAAGGAAGCCTGTATTACTTGTTTGGACCATGAGGTGGTGGTAAAGGCCCACAGCTGGGTGTAGGCATTTGCGCGTTCTGTGATCCAATACCGCGTTTTGTTGGAGTGAGAAGAAAAGAGAGAAAGAGAAAAGAACAAAACAATTCCTGAAATAAGGCGTACCAATACTTTTGGGAATATAGTGTATATTGCACAAGTAACTGTGTGTGTGTGTGTGCAGATATAGACAGAATCTATAGTAATTCACTGTTTCATCTACTTGCTGTAAAGTATACAGTAACTCAATGCAAAACTTTTCTTTTAGTGTAATGCCGCGTACACACGGGCGGACTTTTCACGGACTTTCGAACGAACGGACTTTCCTACACACGATCACACCAAAGTCTGACGGATTCATACGTGATGACGTACACCGGACTAGAATAAGGAAGTTGATAGCCGGTAGCCAATAGCTGCCCTAGCGCCAGTTTTCGTCCGTCGGACCGGCATACAGACGAGCGGATTTTTCGATTGGACTCGAGTCCGTCAGACAAATTTGAAACGTGTTCCAAATCTAAAGTCCGTCAGATTTTTGACCGAAAAAGTCCACTGCAGGTCCGATGGAGCCCACACACGGTCGGATTGTCTGCCAGATTCGGTCCGTTGGACAAGTCCGGTCCAAAAGTCCGCCCGTGTGTACGCGGCATTAGATGGAGTGGGGAGGGATTAGAACCCCGGTCAGTTTTTATTGCTGTTTGTGCCCCCTGTTAATGAGATCCCCCTCTCTATTTTCCTGTTTACTATTATTATTATTATACAGGATTTATATAGTGCCACAGTTTACGCAGCGCTTTACAATATAAAAGGGAGAAAATACAGTTATAATACAATAAAATACAAGAGGATTAGGAGGGCCCTGCTCAGAAGAGCTTACAATCTAATAGGGTGGGGCAGGTGGTACAAAAGGTTGTAACTGTGGGGAATGAGCTGATGGAAGTGGTGGGAGATTAGTGGGAGATGTGATCGGTTTCCCTGAAGAGATGAGTTTTCAGGGATCGCCTGAAGGTAGCAAAAGTAGGAAATAGCCGGATAGATGGAGGTAGCGAGTTCCAGAGGATGGGAGAGGCTCTGGAGGACGGTTTGGGTGATATTTGGAGACAAGATGGTGATGTAGCTCAGGACAGAGTTGTGAATGGCTTTGTATGTTGTGGTTAGGATTTTGAATTTAATTCGCTGGGTGATTGGGAGCCAGTGTAGGGATTGGAGGAGAGGGTTGTCAGACGCTGATTGGGAGCCAATGTAGGGATTGGAGGAGAGGGTTGGCGGACACTGATTGGGAGCCAGTGTAGGGATTGGAGGAGAGGGTTGGCGGACACTCAATGGGAGCCAGTGTAGGGATTGGAGGAGAGGGTTGGTAGACACTGAATAGGAGCCAGTGTAGGGATTGGAGGAGAGGGTTGGTGGACACTGAATAGGAGCCAGTGTAGGGATTGGAGGAGAGGGTTGGCGGACACTGATTGGGAGCCAGTGTAGGGATTGGAGGAGAGGGTTGGCAGACACTGATTGGGAGCCAGTGTAGGGATTGGAGGAGAGGGTTGGCAGACACTGATTGGGAGCCATTGTAGGGATTGGAGGAGAGGGTTGGCGGACACTGATTGGGAGCCAGTGTAGGGATTGGAGGAGAGGGTTGGCAGACACTGAGTGGAGACCAGTGTAGGGATAGGAGGAGAGGGATGGCAGACACTGAATGGAGACCAGTGTAGGGATTGGAGGAGAGGGTTGGCAGACACTGAGTGGAGACCAGTGTAGGGATAGGAGGAGAGGGATGGCAGACACTGAATGGAGACCAGTGTAGGGATTGGAGTAGAGGGTTGGCAGACACTGAATGGAGACCAGTGAAGGGATTGGAGGAGAGGGTTGGTGGACACTGATTGGGAGCCAGTGTAGGGATTGGAGGAGAGGAATGGCAGACACTGAATGGAAACCAGTGTAGGGATTGGAGGAGAGGGTTGGTGGACACTGATTGGGAGCCAGTGTAGGGATTGGAGGAGAGGGTTGGCAGACACTGAATGGAGATCAGTGTAGGGATTGGAGGAGAGGGTTGGCAGACACTGATTGGGAGCCAGTGTAGGGATTAGAGGAGAGGGTTGGCAGACACTGATTGGGAGCCAGTGTAGGGATTGGAGGAGAGGGTTGGCAGACACTGATTGGGAGCCAGTGTAGGGACTGGAGGAGAGGGTTGGTGGACACTGATTGGGAGCCAGTGTAAGGATTGAGGGAGAGGGTTGGTGGACACTGATTGGGAGCCAGTGTAGGGATTGGAGGAGAGGGTTGGTGGACACTGATTGGGAGCCAGTGTAGGGATTGGAGGAGAGGGTTGGCAGACACTGAATGGAGACCAGTGTAGGGATTGGAGGAGAGGGTTGGCAGACACTGAATGGAGACCAGTGTAGGGATTGGAGGAGAGGGTTGGCAGACACTGATTGGAGACCAGTGTAGGGATTGGAGGAGAGGGTTGGTGGACACTGAATGGAGACCAGTGTAGGGATTGGAGGAGAGGGTTGGTAGACACTGAATGAAGACCAGTGTAGGGATTGGAGGAGAGGGTTGGCAGACACTAAATGAAGACCAGTGTAGGGATTGGAGGAGATTGTTGGTGGACACTGATTGGGAGCCAGTGTAGGGATTGGAGGAGAGGGTTGGCGGACACTGAATGGAGACCAGTGTAGGGATTGGAGGAGAGGGTTGGCAGACACTGAATAAAGGCTAGTGTAGGGATTGGAGGAGAGGGTTGGCAGACACTGAATGGAGATCAGTGTAGGGATTGGAGGACAGGGTTGGCAGACACTGAATGGAGGTCAGTGTAGGGATTGATGGAGAGGGTTGGCAGACACTGAATGGAGATCAGTGTAGGGATTGGAGGAGAGGGTTGGCAGACACTGAATGGAGGTCAGTGTAGGGATTGGAGGAGAGGGTTGGCAGACACTGAATGGAGACCAGTGTAGGGATTGGAGGAGAGGGTTGGCAGACACTGAATGGAGACCAGTGTAGGGATTGGAGGAGAGGGTTGGCGGACACTGAATGAAGGCCAGTGTAGGGATTGGAGGAGAGGGTTGGCAGACACTGCGCGGTTGGTAAGGTGGATAAGTCTGGCAGCAGCATTCATGATAGACTGAAGAAGGGAGGAGCCTATGGAGAGGCAGGCCAATGAGAAGGGAGTTGCAATAGTCATGGTGAGAGATAACAAGGGAGTGAATGAGGAGTTTGATGGTTTCATTTGTTAAAAAGGGGTGAATTTTAGAGATATTCCAACAAAGTTTTGACAACGATTGGACTTGAGGCTGAAATGACAAGTCAGAGTCTAGGATTACACCGAGTACCCTGACGTAAGGGGAGGGACTGATGGTTGCATTGTTGATTTTGATAGAAAAGTCACGGAGGGGGGCGGGGGCGGGGGCGGGCGGGGGGGAATATTAATAGCTCAGTTTTAGAGAGATTTAGTTGAAGGAAGTGGTGCGACATCCATGCTGATATGTCAGTTAGTAAGTTAGTAATGGAGAGGAGACTGAAGGAGTGAGGTGAGGAGTAGAAAGATAGATTTGGGTGTCATCAGCGTATAAGTGGTATTGGAAGCCGTGGGCAGTTATTAAGTGACCAAGGGAGGAGGTGTAGATAGCGAAGAGAAGGGGTCCAAGAACAGAGTCTTGGGGGACCCCCACAGAAAGGAGCAATGGAGAGGAGGAGACAGAGTTGTAGGTGACACTGAAGGAGCGCTGTGATAAATAGACAGAGAACCAGGATAGAGCAGAATCTCGGAGGCCAAGGGAATGGAGTTTATTGAGAAGGAGCGGGTGGTCAACAGTATCAAAGGCCGCAGAGAGGAAAGTAGTAGGAGTATGGAGTACTGACTGTTGGTTTTAGCAGTTAGTAAATCGTTAGTGAGTTTTAGTAAGGCGGTTTCCGTGGAGTGCTGTGAGCGAAAGCCAGACTGTAAGGGGTCAAGAAGGTTATTTTCACTGAGGTAGGAGCTAAGATGGTTGTAGACTAAGTGTTCTAGAAGTTTAGAGGTGAATGGGAGCAATGAGATGGGTCTTAAGTTGTTCAGGTTGGTGGGGTCCAGTGAGGGCTTTTTAAGAATGGGAGTGATCTGCGCATGTTTTAGAGGGGAGTGGAAGATGCCACTAGAGAGGAAGAGATTGAAGATGTGGGTGAGGGAGCATAGGATAGAAGAAGAGGGTGACTGTAGTAGTTGTGAGGGAACAGGATCCAAGGGGACAATTGGTTAGGTGGGCATCTGAGAAAAGTTTTGTAACCTCTTCATTAGTAGCCAATTCAAAAGAGGAGAGTGTTGATTGGGCTGTTAGGCAAGGTATGTTGGGTGGGGAAGATGTACGCACAGTGGAGGTGTCCTCAGGAATTGCATCAATCTTGTCTTTGAAGTGATTGGCAATCTCTTGGGCAGTGAGTGAGTTAGTGGGTAGAGGGGGTGGGGGACGAAGCAGAGAGTTAAAGGTTGAGAAGAGCCGACGGGGACTGGATGACAAGGAATTAATAAGAGAGACAAAGTAGGCTTGTTTGGCAGCATGGAGGTAGGAATTGTGATATAGAAGGGCAGATTTATATGGGGTGAAGTCTTGCAGGCATTTGGTTTTACACCACAGTCATTCAAGAGCACGGCAATGTCTCTTGAGATTTCTAGTGTTGTCAGTTTCCCAGGGTTGTAATGGTCGGGCCTGATTTTGCATGTGGTTAGAGGAGCAAGTGCATCTAGTGATGATGAGAGTGAACTGTTGTAGAAAGAGGTGGCCAGGACAGGACAGGACAGGGGAGAGATTATGTCATATACGTGGTCAGTAGCAGAATAGAGAAGAGAAGGGTTAAAGTGACGAAGGTTTCTACAAGTAATTGTTTGCTGCTTGGAGGGATGGGTGGTTGTAGGCCAGGATACAGTGAAAGTAATGAGGTTGTGATCAGAGAGAGGAAAGGGGGTGTTGGTGAGGTTGTGATCAGAGAGAGGAAAGGGGGTGTTGGTGAGGTTGCCAGGATTGCAGAGATGGGAGAATACAAGGTCAAGGGTATTACCATTGGAGAGATTGGAAGTATGTGTCCATTGGGTTAGGTCAAAAGATGAGGTTAAGTCGAGAAGTTTAGCTGTAGTTGGGCTGTTAACATTGACAGGAATGTTGAAGTCACCAATAATGATGGCGGATATTTCAGAGGAGAGAAAGTAGGGTAGCCAGGCAGCAAAGTCATGAAGAAAGTGCGATACCGGTCCAGGAGGCCTATAAATTGCTGCAATCCTCAGAAAAATAGGAGAAAACAGACGAATACAATACATCTCGACAGAAGAGCGGGATAGAGAGGGAGGGATAGGAAGGACTTGGAAGGAGCTTTGTGGGGACAGAAAGAAGCCAACTCCACCTCCTTTCTGTCTGTTGGGTCTGGGGGAGTGAGTCCAATGGAGACCACCATGGGAGAGGGCAGCAGGAGAAGCTGAGTCCAAGTTTTGAAGCCAGGTTTCCGTTATGGCGAGTATGTTAAAGCCATGAGAGATGAGGAGGTCATGTACAGATGTAAGCTTGTTACAGATGGAGTGGGCATTCCAAGGGGGACATGAGATAGGTGGGCTGCTTTGAGGAAGCAGGGGGATAGAAATTAAACTGAGTGGATTGCGGTGGTTGCCAGAGGGGGAGGTGTATTGGATATGTGGCTTGCAGTTGGAAAATGACGGACCAGGATTGGGAGAAATGTCACCTGAGACTAGGAGAAAGAGGAGGGCAAGGAAGGCAAGGTGGGAGTGGGATGTGCATGAACGCACGTGTCTAGTGGCCCTGGTGTTTATATCAGCATGTGGGTGCAGCAAATGCAGGAGATGATGGGTGTAGTAGTAGGGAGAGGGTAGGAGTGAGGGTGATGGGTGCATGCTGCAGGGTAGAGAGGAGGGGTAGAGTAAGGATAATATGAGGATAGAAGACACCGATGTGAGAAGGAAGAGAATGAGGAGCATGTTAGTGGGCAGAGTGGGAATCTGACTTGATATAAAATAAATGTCAGATGCTGGTTTGCTTGCCGTCTTGCAGAGTGGAGAAGAGTTCTTCTTGTATCTTCATCCAGCTTTAGGTAAACTGCGGCGGAGAAACTGCGCATCACTCATGACAGAGCCATTCAGGAAAGAGCCATGGTGTCTGCGCCACCCCATAGGCTGCTTTAAATTTACAGGGAGACTGAGCAGCCATGCGTTTCTCTATTGGTCATTATTGGGTCTGATTTGAGACACCTGAATATGGGAGAGGAGATGGCCAATACCAGACCAGACACAGGCGAGGGTCGTAAATCTTATTACCTCTCTTCATCACTCAAGCCAAATGGGGTTGGGAATCAATCACCAGTAATGTTGCTAATGCAGTGTGGTTTTTATATAGCTAGCATGAAATATAGAAGTTTAAAAATATGGAAGCAGAAGACATTTACCAGAAATGATACAGCAATGTCAGATAGTTCTGCAGAGTTCTTGTACTGGGTATGAAATCTGGCACAGAGCGGCCGCACTTCATATATGGTGGGCAGTCCGCAAGCGGTTAAATACTCAGTTTGGACCAGCTTGCTATTTACTTACCTCTTCACCACCTGCTTTACCCACAAACCAGCACACCACAACGGCACGCATTGCGCATAGTTGAGGAGCAGTTGCAAAATGACCCCATTAACTTAAATAAAAGCGACAAGGGGGTATAATTCCTGCAAAGCAACATGGCAGTGACATGTGTATACTCCTGGCCACCGCCCCTGCAGCCAAAGGGGGTAGCAATGGGGGGGGGGGATGTTTTACTCAGTGTAAATGAGCCCTAAATGAGCCCTAACAGATGCAGTGTGCTGTACTGTATATCACAGAAGTAAGTACACCCCTCAGTGACATTTGTGTAAATCTTTTCTTCTCTCTTTTCATGTGACAACACTGAAGAAATGACACTTGTCTACAATGTAAAGTAGTGAGTGTACAGCTTGTATAACAGTGTAAATTTGCTGTCCCCTCAAAATAACTCAACACACAGCCATTAATGTCTAAACTGCTGGCAACAAAAGTCAGTACACCCCTAAGTGAAAATCTCCAAATTGGGCCCAAAGTGTCAATATTTTGTGTGGCCACCATTATTTTCCAGCACTGCCTTAACCCTCTTGGGCATGGAGGTCACCAGAACTTCACAGGTTGTCACTGGAGTCCTCTTCCCCTCCTCCATGATGACATCACAGAGCTGGTGGATGTTAGAGACCTTGCGCTCCTCCACCTTCCGTTTGAGGATGTCCCACAGATGATCAATAGGGTTTAGGTCTGGAGACATGCTTGGCCAGTCCATCACCTTTACCCTCAGCTTCTTTAGCAAGGCAGTGGTGGTCTTGGAGGTGTGTTTGGGGTGGTTATCATGTTGGAATACTGCCCTGCGGTCCAGTCTCTGAAGGGAGGGGATCATGCTCTGCTTCAGTATGTCACAGTATATGTTGGCATTCATGGTTCCCTCAATGATCTGTAGCCCCCCAGTGCCGGCAACACTCATACAGCCCCAGACCATGACACTCCCACCACCATGCTTGACTGTAGACAAGACACACTTGTCTTTGTCCTCCTCACCTGGTTGTCGCCACACACGCTTGTCACCATCTGAACCAAATACGTTTATCTTGGTCTCATCAGACCACAGGACATGGTTCCAGTAATCCGTGTCCTTAGTCTGCTTGTCTTCAGCAAACTGTTTGCGGGCTTTCTTGTGCATCATCTTTAGAAGAGGCTTCCTTCTGGGATGACAGCCATGCAGACCAATTTGATGCAGTGTGCGGCGTATGGTCTGAGCACTGACATTCTGACCCCCCACCCCTACAACCTCTGCAGCAATGCTGGCAGCACTCATACGTCTATTTCCCAAAGACAACCTCTGTATATGACGCTGAGCACGTGACCTCAACTTCTTTGGTGGACCATGGCGAGGCCTGTTCTGAGGGGAACCTGTCCTGTTATACCGCTGTATGGTCTTGGCCACCGTGCTGCAGATCAGTTTCAGGGTCTTGGCAATCTTCTTATAGCCTAGGCCATCTTTATGTAGAGCAACAATTCTTTTTTTCAGATCCTGAGAGAGTTCTTTGCCATGAGGTGCCATGTTGTACTTCCAGTGACCAGTATGAGAGAGTGAGAGCGATAACACCAAATTTAACACACCCGCTCCCCATTCACACCTGAGACCTTGTAACACTAACGAGTCACATGACACGGGGAGGGAAAATGGCTAATTGGTCCCAATTTGGACATTTTCACTTTTGGGTGTACTGACCTTTGTTGCCAGCGGTTTAGACATTAATGGCTGTGTGTTGAGTTATTTTGAGGGGACAGCAAATTTACACTGTTATACAAGCTGTACACTCACTACTTTACATTGTAGACAAGTGTCATTTCCTCAGTGTTGTCACATGAAAAGATAGAAGAAAAGATTTACACAAATGTCACTGAGGGGTGTACTTACTTTTGTCAGATACTGTACATTGGTCTCTCACCTGTATCTTGCCCCTGGAACACACACATCACTCCGCTGGGATTCTCAGTGTTTAATGACTCTGTAAATCCCTATGGTGGGAATGTGATTCCTGTGGCTGGGAGTGACAGCTGTGAGTGCTGAGCCCATACATTGCACTGACAGGCTGCAGTGATCACAGCTGATTGGTTACTATGGGCTCCTCTGCCTCATAACTAATCTGTACAATCATTAAATCAATCTGTGGCATATCTGAGAGCGGAATGTATAGAGCTAGGATTATAAAGTAGATGTAAAACCCGAAGACTAAATATCATTAAAAAAACATCACCATTTTTATTTTCTATATTGTCCTGTTTTATTTATTTTTTTCATCTGTTTTTGCTATAAATGCTGCTGATCTCCTGCGTCTCTTTGTCATGCAGTTTATCTCCCCGTGTACTTTGGTCTCAGCTGAACATCATTTCTCCAGACATCGGAAGCCAATCCTGAGCAATGTGTGTGAAGGGATCCCCTCCAGACCCCCTTATACTGTACCTTGGTGGTCTCACAGGGGCTCAGCTCCCGGGGAAGGTGTTCTAATGTCTCAATCTGTCTCAGTTTCTTCCGCAATCTCCTGAGTTCTGTGCTCTCCATCATGGCACTGCGAGAGCAATACAAACCTAATGAGAAAAGAAAAGGAAAGCGGGCGCCAGGGAGGTAAGAACATTCCAATGTCCCCACTATAGTCTATGACTGAGCCCAGGAGCTGACACTCTGATGTCCCCACTATAGTCTATGCCTGAGCCCAAGAGCTGACACTCTATTGTCCCCACTATAATCTATGACTGATCCCAGGAGCTGACACTCTAATGTCCCCACTATATTCTATGACTGAGCCCAGGAGCTGACACTCCAATGTCCCCACTATAGTCTGACTGAGCCCAGGAGCTGACACTCTAATGTCCCCACTATAGTCTATGACTGATCCCAGGAGCTGACACTCTAATGTCCCCATTATAGCCTATGACTGAGCCCAGGAGCTGACACTCTAATGTCCTCACTATAGTCTATGACTGAGCCCAGGAGCTGACACTCTAATGTCCCCACTATAGCCTATGACTGAGCCCAGGAGCTGACACTCTAATGTCCTCACTATAGTCTATGACTGAGCCCAGGAGCTGACACTCTAATGTCCCCACTATAGTCTATGACTGAGCCCAGGAGCTGACACTCCGATGTCCCCACTATAGTCTATGACTGAGCCCAGGAGCTGACACTCTAATGTCCCCACTATAGTCTATGACTGAGCCCAGGAGCTGACACTCCAATGTCCCCAATATAGTCTATGACTGAGCCCAGGAGCTGACACTCCAATGTCCCCATTATAGTCTATGACTGAGCCCAGGAGCTGACACACTAATGTCCCCACTATATTCTATGACTGAGCCCAGGAGCTGACACTCTAATGTACCCACTATAGTCTATGACTGAGCCCGGGAGCTGACACTCTAATGTCCCCAGTACAGTCTATGGCTGAGCCCAGGAGCTGACACTCTAATGTCCCCACTATAGTCTATGACTGAGCCCAGGAGCTGACACTCTAATGTCCCCACTATAGTCTATGACTGATCCCAGGAGCTGACACTCCAATGTCCCCACTATAGTCTATGACTGAGCCCAGGAGCTGACACTCTAATGTCCCCACTATAGTCTATGACTGAGCCCAGGAGCTGACACTCCAATGTCCCCACTATAGTCTATGACTGAGCCCAGGAGCTGACACTCTGATGTCCCCACTATAGTCTATGCCTGAGCCCAAGAGCTGACACTCTATTGTCCCCACTATAATCTATGACTGATCCCAGGAGCTGACACTCTAATGTCCCCACTATATTCTATGACTGAGCCCAGGAGCTGACACTCCAATGTCCCCACTATAGTCTGACTGAGCCCAGGAGCTGACACTCTAATGTCCCCACTATAGTCTATGACTGATCCCAGGAGCTGACACTCTAATGTCCCCATTATAGCCTATGACTGAGCCCAGGAGCTGACACTCTAATGTCCTCACTATAGTCTATGACTGAGCCCAGGAGCTGACACTCTAATGTCCCCACTATAGTCTATGACTGAGCCCAGGAGCTGACACTCTATTGTCCCCACTATAGTCTATGACTGAGCCCAGGAGCTGACACTCTAATGTCCCCACTATAGTCTATGACTAAGCCCAGGAGCTGACACTCTAATGTCCTCACTATAGTCTATGACTGAGCCCAGGAGCTGACACTCTAATGTCCTCACTATAGTCTATGACTGAGCCCAGGAGCTGACACTCTAATGTCCCCACTATAGTCTATGACTGAGCCCAGGAGCTGACACTCTAATGTCCCCACTATAGTCTATGACTAAGCCCAGGAGCTGACACTCTAATGTCCTCACTATAGTCTATGACTGAGCCCAGGAGCTGACACTCTAATGTCCCCTCTATAGTCTATGACTGAGCCCAGGAGCTGACACTCCAATGTCCCCATTATAGTCTATGACTGAGCCCAGGAGCTGACACTCTATTGTCCCCAGTACAGTGTATGGCGGAGTCCCCCCTTCACATCAGAAGTCCCCCTGCTCCCACCAGAGTCCCCGATCACAGAGCACCCCACTCACTCACACAGCCCCCCAATCAGAGAGGAGTGTGGGGCGGTGGGGAGGAGACGGATTTCTTTTCCTCCTGAATGTTGGGGGTTCCTCTTCATGTCGCCCACCTTGGGGTGGGGGGAGGGTCATGCATTGCCATGGTGCGGACAAGCTGAGCCCCTATCACCATGGCAACGAATGATGCCGCACTACCCGGACCCAGAGTGTTATTGGATGTGTCTTCCTGAATGTTGGGGGCGCCCCCCTCCCCCCCGGACAGGGTCATGCATTGCCATGGTGATGGCAGCCATCTTGCGTGCACAATGACAGTACATGACCCTGCCCGGGGCGGGGGGGGGGGGGTGACACGCAGAGCTGCCCCCCAACATTTAGGAAGAAAGGGAAGTGCGCTGGTCATGGTGCCGGCCTGGTAAGACCATGGCAAGTCCTGGCACTGATCCAGGAGAACTGTGTCCTGTGCACCCCTGGGTGATAAACATCTACAGAGGGTGTGACACACACAGAGGGCAGGGCTGACACCTCATACAGGGAGGAATGGGGGTCATTCTATCCTATAAGGGGGTCACAGAGGGGGAGGGGAGCGCTCTGTCCCTCACATGCTCTGCAGTCTCTACTATATAGCACCATTCACCTCTCACCCCTCTCCACCGACCCCGGAAGGTAAATACACTCCTCACCCGGAAGTAAACACAAATGCCGGAAGTGGGAGGAGCCCGAGAAACATTTGGTTCTCTTTGGTTGGCGGGCAAAGAACACTAATAGTCCTATTAGGGGGCGGAATGTCACATGATCTTGTCTTCAGCAGAGGTCCCGCCCATCAACAGTGGGCAGAGAGATCATGTGACCTGGAGGAGAGGTGAGTGTGATCATTACTGAGGACCGCCCACAGGGAGGCTGAGCCCAGGAGCTGACACTCTAATGTCCACACTATAGTCTATGACTGAGCCCAGGAGCTGACACTCTAATGTCCCCAGTACAGTCTATGGCTGAGCCCAGGAGCTGACACTCCAATGTCCCCACTATAGTCTATGACTGAGCCCAGGAGCTGACACTCTAATGTCCCCAGTGCAGTCTATGACTGAGCCCATGAGCTGACACTCTAATGTCCCCACTATAGTTTATGGCTGAGCCCAGGAGCTGACACTCCAATGTCCCTACTATAGTTTATGGCTGAGCCCAGGAGCTGACACTCTAATGTCCCTACTTTAGTCTATGACTGAGCCCAGGAGCTGACACTCCAATGTCCCCACTATAGTCTATGACTGAGCCCAGGAGCTGACACTCTAATGTCCCCAGTGCAGTCTATAACTGGGCCCAGGAGCTGACACTCTAATGTCCCCACTATAGTCTATGACTGAGCCCAGGAGCTGACACTCTAATGTCCCCAGTACAGTCTATGGCTGAGCCCAGGAGCTGACACTCTAATGTCCCCAGTGCAGTCTATGACTGAGCCTCTAATCTTTATCTGCTTGAACCTTTGCCAGGAAATGCGGAGTTGTCTGAGTGTGGGGAGTGGTGCTCCAGTGAGATTTCGGCAGACCTTCGGAGAAAGGTGGCTGAAGTCTATCAGTCTGGACAGGGTTACACCACCATCTCCAAGGCCCTGGACCTCAATCGGACTACGGTCAGAGCCATTCTCACCAAGTGGAAGAAGTTTGGAACGGTGGTGAATCTACCTAGGAGTGGTCGTCCTGCGAAAATCTCCCCCCAGGCCAGAAGGATCATCATCAGTGAAGTCAAGAAGAACCCTTCTGCCTGGTCCCGGGAACTGCAGGCCTCTCTGGCCTCGGCTCAGGTGAATGTTCAGGACTCAACCATTAGAAAGACTGCAAAAATGGGAGAGTGGTGAGCCGGAAACCTCTCTTCCCTAAAAGGAACATGGCGGCTTGTCAGGAGTGCAGCGGAAATCTCCAGAATCTCTCTACTCATCTCTGGAAGGGCGTTCTGTGCCACCAAGAATCAAAAGTCCACTGTGTTCAGAAAAGGTATATGATGTTCCAGAGTTCCTGTGGGACTCATACTGTTCTATGGAATCAGAATAAAGAATTCACTCACCACCAGTGTAAGGAGGTGCTACCATGACCACCAGTGTAAGGAGGTACTGCGATGATCACCAGTGTACGGAGGTACTACCATGACCACCAGTGTAAGGAGGTACTACCATGACCACCAGTGTACGGAGGTACTACCATGACCACCAGTGTAAGGAGGTACTACCATGACCACCAGTGTACAGAGGTACTGCCATGACCACCAGTGTAAGGAGGTACTACCATGACCACCAGTGTAAGGAGGAACTACCATGACCACCAGTGTAAGGCGGAACTGCCATGACCACCAGTGTAAGGAGGTCCTATCATGACCACCAGTGTATGGAGGTACTACCATGACCACCAGTGTAAGGAGGTACTACCATGACCACCAGTGTATAGAGGTACTGCCATGACCACCAGTGTATGGAGGTACTACCATGACCACCAGTGTAAGGAGGTACTGCCATGACCACCAGTGTATGGAGGTACTACCATGACCACCAGTGTAAGGAGGTACTGCCATGATCACCAGTGTACAGAGGTACTGCCATGACCACCAGTGTACGGAGGTACTACCATAACCACCAGTGTATGGAGGTACTACCATGACCACCAGTGTAAGGAGGTACTGCCATGACCACCAGTGTACAGAGGTACTGCCATGACCACCAGTGTACGGAGGTACTACCATGACCACCAGTGTATGGAGGTACTGCCATGACCACCAGTGTACGGAGGTACTGCCATGACCACCAGTGTACGGAGGTACTGCCATGACCACCAGTGTAAAGAGGTACTACCATGACCACCAGTGTAAAGAGATACTGCCATGACCACCAGTGTACGGAGGTACTGCCATGACCACCAGTGTACAGAGGTACTGCCATGACCACCAGTGTACGGAGGTACTGCCATGACCACCAGTGTACGGAGGTACTGCCATGACCACCAGTGTACGGAGGTACTGCCATGACCACCAGTGTACGGAGGTACTGCCATGACCACCAGTCTATGGAGGTACTACCATGACCACCAGTGTACGGAGATACTACCATGACCACCAGTGTAAAGAGATACTGCCATGACCACCAGTGTACGGAGGTACTGCCATGACCACCAGTGTACGGAGGTACTGCCATGACCACCAGTGTAAGGAGGGGGTGTGTCTCTGGGGGTGTCTCTCTGTGGTGTATCCCTGGAGGTGTGTCTCTGGGGGGTGTCTCTGGGCTGTATCCCAGGGGGTGTGTCTCTGGAGTGTATCTCTGAGTTGTGTCTCTGGGGGTGTGTCTCTGTGGTGTATCCCTGGAGGTGTGTCTCTGGGGGGTGTCACTGGGGTGTATCCCTGGGGGTGTGTCTCTGGAGTGTGTCTCTGAGTTGTGTCTCTGGGGGTGTGTCTCGGAGGTGTGTCTCTGGGGTGTATCTTTGGGGGTGTGTCACTGGGGTGTATCTCTGGGGGTGTGTCTCTGGGGGTGTGTCTCGGAGGTGTGTCTCTGGGGGTGTGTCCCTGGGGGTGTGTGTCCGGGGGGGTGTCTCTGGGGGGTGTCTCTGGGGTGTGTCTCTGGGGGGGTGTCTTTGGGGGTGTGTCTCGGAGGTGTGTCTCGGGGGTGTGTCTTGGGGTGTATCCCTGGGGGGTGTCTCTGGGGGTGTGTCTCTGGGGGTGTGTCTCTGGGGTGTGTCCCTGGGGGGGTGTCTCTGGGGGGTGTGTCTCGGAGGTGTGTCTCGGGGGTGTTTCTTGGGGTGTGTCTCTGGGGGTGTGTCTCGGAGGTGTGTCTCGGGGGTGTTTCTTGGGGTGTGTCTCTGGGTGTGTGTCTTGGGGTGTGTCTCTGGGGGTGTGTCTTGGGGGGTGTCTCTGGGGGTGTGTCTCGGAGGTGTGTCTCGGGGGTGTGTCTTGGGGTGTGTCTCTGGGGGTGTGTCTCTGGGGGGGTGTCTCTGGGGCATTGACACACCTGGAAATGGTTTCACATCCATATAAAATGTAGATTTATTGTGAATAATAATGATATATAGGAAATAATGTCGATTCACTTCCTGATGTAGTTTTGTATTTCCCCCCCTTTCATGCAGTGTCTCCGCCCCCCCAGAAGGTGAAGGACTTCCTCTCCTGGAGGTTCAGCTCTCTGATTCTGCAGATTTGTGACCACCAGAAGCAGATGGAATCCATTGTGTACTTTTTTGGTCAGCGTCACCTGAGGCTGTCTGATTCATCATGGAGCCTGACAAGTATGGATGGGGGTGATACCAGGGGACATCGCTGAATCCCTGGGGGGGGATACCAGGGGACCTCACTAACTCTCGGGGGGGGTGATACCAGGGGACATTGCAGACTCCCTGGGGGGGGGATACCAGGGGACATCACTGAATCTCTGGGTTAATAGTACGTCAGCTGACACCAATGTTGGGGGTTAATAGTGCGTCCACTGACACCAATGTTGGGGGTTAATGGTGCGTCTGCTGACACCAATGCTGGGGGTTAATAGAGCGTCCGCTGACACCAATGCTGGGGGTTAATAGAGTGTCCGCTGACACCAATGCTGGGGGTTAATAGAGCGTCCGCTGACACCAATGCTGGGGATTAATAGTACATCCGCTGACACCAATGCTGGGGGTTAATAGTACATCTGCTGACACCAATGCTGGGGGTTAATAGTGCGTCCGCTGACACCAATGTTGGGGGTTAATAGTGCGTCCGCTGACACCAATGCTGGGGATTAATAGTACATCCGCTGACACCAATGCTGGGGGTTAATAGTACATCCGCTGACACCAATGCTGGGGGTTAATAGTGCGTCCGCTGACACCAATGCTGGGAGTTAATAGTGCGTCCGCTGACACCAATGCCGGGGTTAATAGTGCGTCCGCTGACACCAATGCTGGTGGTTAATAGTGCGTCCTCTGACACCAATGCTGGGGGTTAATAGTGCGTCCTCTGACACCAATGCTGGGCTTAATAGAGCGTCCACTGACACCAATGTCGGGGGTTAATAGTGCGTTCGCTGACACCAATGCCGGGATTAATAGTGTGTCCGCTGACACCAATGCTGGGAGTTAACAGTGCATCTGCTGACACCAATGCCGGGGTTAATAGTGCGTCCGCTGACACCAATGTCGGGGGTTAATAGTGCGTCCGCTGACACCAATGCCGGGGTTAATAGTGCATCCGCTGACACCAATGCCGGGAGTTAATAGAGCGTCCGCTGACACCAATGCTGTGGGTTAATAGTGCGTCCGCTGACACCAATGCTGGGGGTTAATAGTGCGTCCGCTGACACCAATGCCGGGGTTAATAGTGCGTCCGCTGACACCAATGCTGAGGGTTAATAGAGCGTCCACTGACACCAATGCCGGTCCCAGTCACTCCTCTGACATACACCTGGATGACAAACCCCCAACAAGCATAGCGCCCCCCATTGATTTCAGTGCGTTGCCCTATGCCCCACAAGCCTGACAAAGTATCTCATGACGCGTTCCGCTTTGTTTTATTTCCCGCGCATTTTGCCACATTTCTTGTAATGGGGTCTCACGTTTTGGGGGGACATTTACAATAAATGGCACTACAAGCATGAGGCAGATATTTTTGCGTGTTCCGGGATTGCGTGGAAACGTGCATTTCTGTGCGCATTACCGGAATGCGCAGATGTGACCGGAGACTGATATGGTGGAAAGTTGTCACCGCGGCATGCCGTGTTCTGCCATATTTACATTTATATTCCTTTGTTCCCTGTTCCAATTTTTCCTTTTCCCCAAGTATTGGGCATGAGTGATTGTCCATATAGAGCAGGAGATCTATGGAGGGGAGGGTGGTCAGTAGATCAATAGAGCATATGACTGGAAGCAGGGGGCCAAGACAAGGGGGGGCATGACCCAGGCATTATGCTCGGGGGCAGGGCACAGGTGACAGGCTCCCTCTCCTAGCACCTCCACCACAACATTACGTCATACTCCTTTGCCCCGCCCCTAACTATTCTGCTCCACCCACTCAGTCTGAATTCTCCTACACCGAGAGATTAGATGAGTCTCCTCCCACATAAAGTCCCTGGCTCCACCTCCTGCACAGGCTGATAGGTTCATGGAGCCTTCACTAACATGGCGGACCGCCCACAAGTCCTGGTCCATTGAGCAGCAGTCATTGGTTGCTAGAGATGCCGGCATGCCTAGCAACCAATGACTTCACGTGCCTGCTGTATGCCCTGCAGCACATTTCTCCTGCCAGCTCCCACCTTCTGCCTGCCAGGCTATAGGGAGTTCTCCTACAGGTACACTGAGCTTTGTGATGGAGGAAACTAATCTATGGGGGCAGTTTGATGGGGCAATTAATCTATGGGGACACTGTAATGGGGCAACTGATCTATATATGTACTCTGATGGGGCAAGTGATTTGCGGGGGTACACGGATGGGGCCAACTGATTTATGGGGGAATCCGAAATACAGAAATGTACTATACTTCAGCTGACCAGTCCTTAGATATGGTGGCTGCATTCGTTTTCTTTTCCCTTTCTCTTGGATCCTGCCAGTAACTTCCTGTCCTATGGTGACAACACTCACTGTACTGAATCTATGGAGACGTTGTCACCGTAGGACAGAAAGTGTGTTTGGACTACAGAATACTCCCCCCTGTCTATAACATAGTGAGGTGAGTATTTTGTAGTCCACATACAGAACTGGGACTGAAAACAGTCCAGAGACTACGAGAGCAGAAAGTTATGAGCTCTGTATATTTCCGGCAGGATGAAAAGTGACATTTTTGCACTTGTAGAAGGGATAGAAGAATACGGTATCTTCTATTTCTTCATGCAGACTTGTAAAGTTGCTGAGAGGTCCACTTTAAGGTCTGCCTGGAGTCCTGCTATGAAGCCTTGATTGCTGAGCTCTTCTTGTCCAGGATAGGGACTCTTACGTCTTCCCTTCTTCTTGTCACAGGAAGAATACCTCAGCTCCTTGTTAAGTGAATATCAAGAGAAAGATGAAGTGGAGCAACAAAGAGCGCTGTGTGCCAAAGCCTGTGGAAGATCCTCCAAGGGTAAGTACTAGCAGATAACAGCCCCTGCTTCACCACAGCGACACACTTTATTTTCTATCAAAGCTGCTGCTAGAATGGAAATCACCTTGCCTTAAGTGTGGACCCCCGAGCAGAGGAAATATTTTGGCACTTACTGGGCATGGACACGTCGTGGCCTCCCCTTTCCAACCCTCTAACCACACTATTGGTCTGTGTAGATCCTGTCATACATGTACTGCATTATGACCACTAGATGGAGCTGAGGATCATCCTTATTTTCTTATTCCTGCTGGGGGGATGTCAGTGTCAGGATGGGGGGTGTCGGTGTAATATTCCTGGGGAGACGTCAGGATGGGGGGTGACGGTGTAATATTCCTGGGGGGTGTCAGGATGAGGGGTGTCGGTGTAATATTCCTGGGGGGACGTCAGTGTCAGGATGGGGGGTGTCGGTGTAATATTCCTGGGGGGGCGTCAGTGTCAGGATGGGGGGTGTCGGTGTAATATTCCTGCTGGGGGGTATGGGTGTAATATTCATGTTGGGGGGGTATGGGTGTAATATTCCTGCTGGGGGGGTATGTGTGTAATATTCCTGCTGGGAGGGTGTCGGTGTAATATTCATGTTGGGTGGGTATGGGTGTAATATTCATGTTGGGGCTTGTCGGTGTAATATTCCTGATGGGGGAGTATGGGTGTAATATTCATGTTTGGGGGGTATGGGTGTATTATTCATGTTGGGGGGACGTTTGTGCAGGAAGTTCTTGTCGTATGATGGACACGGCGAGGATTTGGTCACACCTAGGTGTTCTGGATTCCCGAATCGGTGCAAAACGCAGCACACGCTTGCGATCCCTTTACTTTCAATATCATCCCAATCGAGGCGTGATTTTGCCACAATTGTTGCCTGACGGCCTATGGGAAAAAGGCGTCCCGCAATTTTTTTTGTGTGATTTGTCAGGTGACAATATTGTCCCATGATTGGGGTGCCATTGAAAATAACTGGATCACAATCTGGAATTGCAGTAATTCCGCCCGCGATCCGGAAGGCCTAGGTGTGATCGCAGCCTAAGCGTCTTCTATCAGTTGCTGGGTTCACCTTCTATAGATTCTGGGGGAACATTTTCTTCCTCAAACATTCCACACATTCGCTTCATTCTTCATTCCACCCTTGTATAGCACTTTTCTCTCTGAGGACTCCAAGTATTGGAGAAGGCGTTGGCCGGGAATCGAACCCGGGTCAGCTGCTTGAAAGGCAGCTATGCTCACCACTGCACCACCAACGCAAGGTAGCATGTCTTTGTAGTGTGGGAAGAAACCGGAGTACCCGGAGGAAACCCACGCAAGCACAGGGAGAACATGCAAACTCCATGCAGATAGTGCCCTGGTCAGGATTTGAACCATGGACCCCAGTGCTGCAAGGCTAACCCCTAAGCCTCTGTGCTGCCTGTATGCGGCCTCTGTTCTCCAAGGCCCACCCCCGCTGAACGGAGTTCATCAATTATGTCCACTCAAAGCGCCTCCAGAAGAAATCCAAACTTATCCTAAACTGCAATCTATGTATATAACACTCCAAAACACACCCAAAGAATACCGGCCTCCAACCTCCCCTTAGCCGGTCCAACACACGCCCGAGGGGGAGTATGGAAGAGGGAGAGAGGGAGGAAAGGAGGGGGGGAGGTTAGGGGTAAGGAAGGGGTGTGGGGGTTCCCCCCAACCCTCACCCCCTTCTTTCTCCAACCTTCCCCCCCCTTTTCCTCCCTCTCTCCCTCTTCCATGCTCCCCCTTGTTCTTCAGGTGATTATGTTTTGGCGACGTATTGTCGAACCTTAAAGCTTCTGCAGAAGCGGCAGAAAGGTAAATAGAGGGCTGATGGGAAGACCCTCCGGTTACTGGAGTGGCAGCTCGCACCAGTGTAGGGACCTGTGTTGGTACAGCCGTACCTGGTCCCAGGGAGCCTTCCTCAGACTTTTTGTTGAGTCTTCTTCTAGGAACAGCCAATTGTCTTGTTTGTCCAGCTGCATTGATAGTTGGTGATTCAGAAGTTCCAAAAATGAAAATGGAGGGCTGATGGGAAAACCCTCTGGTTACTGAAGTGGCAGCCACCAGTGTAGGGACCTGTGTTGGTACAGCCATACCTAGTCCCTCAGGAGGGTTCCTTAGAATTTTTGTTGAGTCTTCTTCTAGGAACAGTCAATCATCTTGTTTGTCCATTTGCATTCATAGTTGGTGATTCAGAAGCTCCAAAAAGAGAAATAGAGGGCTGATGGGAAGGCCCTCTGGATACTGGAGTGGCAGCCGCCACCAGTGTAGGGACCTGTGTTGGTAAAGCCGTACCTGGTCCCTGGGAGGGTTCCTTAGACTTTTAGTTGAGTCTGTGATTCAGAAGCTGCTGATGAACGTCACATTCTGCCAGAGTCTCAGTGGTAACGCCACAATCTGCCGGTGTCTTAGTGGGAAAGTTACATTCTGCCCAAGTCTCAACAGAATCGTTGCATGCTGGAGGAGTCTCGATGTGAATGACACGTGGTTGATTTAACATTTTTTCCACCCTTTTGGTTATTTTCTTTCCCAACAGAGCTGCACCCTGCTCATTTAAGTGCAGTCCATCCCTGCTGTAGAGCAAGTGACACATTGAAAAGTCAGTCCAGGTCTCCATGAAGCCAAACCCCTCCTTCCTGCACCAGTTCTTCAGCCACTTGCTAAGCTCCCTAAGCTCCTGTTGCCTCCTTGGTGTGGCTCGAGGTACAGGCAGTATTTCTGAAAATGCTGCCTTGGAGGTCCTTTTCTTCAATATAGCCCCTAAGTCCCTGAAATCATTTTGTAGGGTGCTCCATTTTCTTCTAATGTTGTCATTGGTTCCAATATGTACCATGACAACTGGATCCTCCCCAGCCCCATCCAACAATGCGTCCATCCGATCTGCAATGTCCCGAACTCGTGCGACTGGGAAACAATATACTGTTCGTTGATCGCGGTCATTCTGACAGATTGCCCGTTCTGTCCCACTAATAACAGAGTCCCCTACCACCAGGATCTGCCTATCCTTTTCTTTAGGCTTGCCCTCATCTTCATGGGAGGAGATATTCAAATGGCTGCCCTGGTATTTTGGTGGGTTCTCAACATGAACCTCACATTGTGCTGTAGTCTCAACATGAATGTGACATTCAGGTGGTGTCTCAATGTGAATGTCACATGCTGGTGGAGTATCCTTGTGAACGTCACATGCTGGTGGAGTATCCTTGTGAACGTCACATGCTGGTGGAGTCTCCGTGTGAACGTCACATGCTGGTGGAGTATCCTTGTGAACGTCACATGCTGCTGGAGTATCCTTGTGAACGTCACATGCTGGTGGAGTCTCCGTGTGAACGTCACATGCTGGTGGAGTCTCCGTGTGAGCGTCACATGCTGTTGGAGTCTCCGTGTGTACGTCACATGCTGGTGGAGTCTCCGTGTGAACGTCACTTGCTGGTGGAGTCTCCGTGTGAACGTCACATGCTGGTGGAGTCTCCGTGTGAACGTCACATGCTGGTGGAGTCTCCGTGTGAACGTCACATGCTGGTGGAGTCTCCGTGTGAACGTCACATGCTGGTGGAGTCTCCGTGTGAACGTCACATGCTGGTGGCGTCTCCGTGTGAACGTCACATGCTGGTGGCGTCTCCGTGTGAACGTCACATGCTGGTGAAGTCTTCGTGTGAACGTCACATGCTGATGGTGTCTTCGTGTGAACGTCACATGCTGATGGTGTCTTTGTGTGAACGTCACATGCTGGTGGCGTCTCCGTGTGAACGTCACATGCTGGTGGTGGATTTAACATTTTTTCCACCCTCTTGGTTATTTTCTTTCCCAACAGAGCTGCACCCTGCTCATTTAAGTGCAGTCCATCCCTGCTGTAGAGCAAGTGGCACATTGAAAAGTCAGTCCAGGTCTCCATGAAGCCAAACCCCTCCTTCCTGCACCAGTTCTTCAGCCACTTGCTAAGCTCTCTAAGCTCCTGTTGCCTCCTTGGTGTGGCTCGAGGTACAGGCAGTATTTCTGAAAATGCTACCTTGGAGGTCCTTTTCTTCAATATAGCCCCTAAGTCCCTGAAATCATTTTGTAGGGTGCTCCATTTTCTTCTAATGTTGTCATTGGTTCCAATATGTACCATGACAACTGGATCCTCCCCAGCCCCATCCAACAATCCGTCCATCCGATCTGCAATGTCCCGAACTTGTGCGACTGGGAAACAATAGACTGTTCGTTGATCGCGGTCATTCTGACAGATTGCCCTCTCTGTCCCTCTAATAACAGAGTCCCCTACCACCAGGATCTGCCTATCCTTTTCTTTAGGCTTACCCTCATCTTCATGGGAGGAGATATTCAAATGACTGCCCTGGTATTTTGGTGGGTTCTCAACATGAACCTCACATTGTGCTGTAGTCTCAACATGAATGTGACATTCAGGTGGTGTCTCAATGTGAATGTCACATGCTGGTGGAGTATCCGTGTGAATGTCACATGCTGGTGGAGTATCTGTGTGAACGTCACATGCTGGTGGAGTCTCCGTGTGAACTACACATGCTGGTGGAGGCTCTGTGTGAACGTCACAAGCTGGTGGTGTCTCCGTGTGAACGTCACATGCTGGTGGCATCTCCGTGTGAACGTCACATGCTGGTGGCGTCTCCGTGTGAACGTCACATGCTAGTGGATTCTCCATGTGAACATCCCATGCTGGTGAAGTCTCCATGTTAACGTCACATGCTGATGGTGTCTTCGTGTGAACGTCACATGCTGGTGGCGTCTCCATGTGAACGTCACATGCTGGTGGTGGATTTAACATTTTTTCCACCCTTTTGGTTATTTTCTTTCCCAACAGAGCTGCACCCTGCTCATTTAAGTGCAGTCCATCCCTGCTGTAGAGCAAGTGACACATTGAAAAGTCAGTCCAGGTCTCCATGAAGCCAAACCCCTCCTTCCTGCACCAGTTCTTCAGCCACTTGCTAAGCTCCCTAAGCTCCTGTTGCCTCCTTGGTGTGGCTCGAGGTACAGGCAGTATTTCTGAAAATGCTGCCTTGGAGGTCCTTTTCTTCAATATAGCCCCTAAGTCCCTGAAATCATTTTGTAGGGTGCTCCATTTTCTTCTAATGTTGTCATTGGTTCCAATATGTACCATGACAACTGGATCCTCCCCAGCCCTATCCAACAATCCGTCCATCCGATCTGCAATGTCCCGAACTCGTGCGACTGGGAAACAATATACTGTTCGTTGATCGCGGTCATTCTGACAGATTGCCCTCTCTGTCCCTCTAATAACAGAGTCCCCTATCACCAGGATCTGCCTATCCTTTTCTTTAAGCTTGCCCTCATCTTCATGGGAGGAGATATTCAAATGGCTGCCCTGGTATTTTGGTGGGTTCTCAACATGAACCTCACATTGTGCTGTAGTCTCAACATGAATGTGACATTCAGGTGGTGTCTCAATGTGAATGTCACATGCTGGTGGAGTATCCTTGTGAACGTCACATGCTGGTGGAGTATCCTTGTGAACGTCACATGCTGGTGGAGTCTCCGTGTGAACGTCACATGCTGGTGGAGTATCCTTGTGAACGTCACATGCTGCTGGAGTATCCTTGTGAACGTCACATGCTGGTGGAGTCTCCGTGTGAACGTCACATGCTGGTGGAGTCTCCGTGTGTACGTCACATGCTGGTGGAGTCTCCGTGTGAACGTCACATGCTGGTGGAGTCTCCATGTGAACGTCACATGCTGGTGGAGTCTCTGTGTGAACGTCACATGCTGGTGGAGTTTCCGTGTGAACGTCACATGCTGGTGGAGTCTCCGTGTGAACGTCACATGCTGGTGGAGTCTCCGTGTGAACGTCACATGCTGGTGGAGTCTCCGTGTGAACGTCACATGCTGGTGGAGTCTCCGTGTGAACGTCACATGCTGATGGAGTCTCCGTGTGAACGTCACATGCTGGTGGGGACTCCTTGTGAACGTCACATGCTGGGGGAGTCTCAATGTAGCTTTCATATTCTGTCTCGCTCACTGGGGTAGTCCTGCCTTGTGAGCTGTGTCTGCAGTAAATACCGCGTACATCTGCAATAAAAAAGAATCAGATTTAGCACCTTCACCTACATTATTTATATATATATATATAAAACATAAAATTATGGAGAGAAAAGTTCAAAATTCCAGTGCAAGGGACAATAAATAATCCCAACATGACAGGGACACAGGGATGACTAATGGCCTTCATATAAAAATTTTGGTTGCCTGGCAGTTATGCCGACCCACTAAAATGAAAAAGGGGTCTGATTCTTCACTTTCGGGTGCGGTGGAGTAATCTGCAGTGCTTCTGTTTCTTATTATTAAACACCCGTGATGATGAATGCAGACATATTTAATAAATAGCATCCCCCAGGACACCTACAGTGTCCCATCTGATAACAAATAGAGATCATACACCCATCAGCATGACCAACATACACATAAGAAGGGCCTGAAGATCAAACCTACCATGCGTATCCTCAAAACTCACCGTATCTGTCAGAACAAAGACATAGCAGCCACCTCCTGCTCCATGGCCGGCTCTGTGGCTGGGGCCACCAGTCCCATCTGGCCTGGTGGCCGCTATGTCTTTGTTCTGACAGATACGGTGAGTTTTGATGATACGCTTGGTAGGTTTGATCTTCAAGCCCTTCTTATGTGTATGTTGGTCTTGGTAATGGGTGCATGATCTCTATTTGTTATCAGATGGGACACTGTAGGGGGCCTGGGTACCTCTTCTTACATCAGTTTTGGACCCCTTACTAGTGTGCATTAGCTTGATTACATTCTATATACATGGTGAGTTTTATGTTCATGTTGTGTGCTTCTCTGTATAGTGCTGACCCTCATGGATATTCATTAGGGGTGCAACAGATCAAAAAACTGATGGTTCGGATCGCTCCTTGGATCAGGAGTCATGGTTAGGATCAACAAAAAAAAAATCT
The DNA here is from genome assembly GCA_037952925.1 of Lithobates clamitans. Classification (NCBI taxonomy): domain Eukaryota; kingdom Metazoa; phylum Chordata; class Amphibia; order Anura; family Ranidae; genus Lithobates; species Lithobates clamitans. The sequence continues at coordinate 5,509 of JBBGZY010001038.1, read as the reverse complement.
CCACCACTGTAATATCCACAATCTCCCCCACTGTAATATATTAGCAGGGTCTGGCAGAGTATTGCAGGGTATTGGCGGGTATATTGGCAGAGTATTGGCAGAGTATTGGCAGAGTATAGGCAGGGTATGGAAGAGTATTGGCAGGGTATGGAAGAGTATTGGCAGGGTATGGCAGGGTATTGGCAGGGTATGGTAGAGTATTGGCAGGGTATAGAAGAGTATTGTAAGGGCATTGCAGAGTATTGTCAGGGCATTGCAGAGTATTGGCACTGCTGCCATCCGAACTCTCCCCTACACTGTACAGATCAGTACACAGAGGGGAGAGAGGAACCGGCGTCATGACATAACGCCGGTTTGTTACAAGTGATCGCTCCGTCATTTGACGGAGCGATCACGTGGTAAACAGCCGCCGGGTGTACCAAGATGGCCGCCGCTCCGGAGCTAGGCCGAAGCCGCAGCCTTTCCTATGGCCGAGGCCACAGAGCGCTCTGCGGATCGCGGGTGTCCCGATCCGCGGAGGTTGATTCGTACGGATCACGGATCAATGACGATCCGTTGCACCCCTAATATTCATTGAACATATTTATGTTGTTATATCTTTTTGATACAGCCCCCATGAGAGGTGCCCAACAACTGCCAGCAGTGCCCCCTCAAAGTCTCTCAGTGCCCACCACAGTGCCAATCAGTGCCCATCACAGTCCCCACCACAGTGCCAATCAGTGCCCATCAGTGCTGCCTATAAGTGTCCATCAGTGCTGCATATCAGTGCCAACTCATCAGTGCATCCTCGTGTCTGTGCGTTATTTATAAATAAAACGCTTTCTACTTATATTAAAGAGGAAGGAATCCCATCGATTTAACAGTTTCAAAAAACATTTCTATTTCTGGCATGTCGGGAATGCTAATTGTCACATTGGTTGTGCTCTCAACCAAACTGTCAAACCATCCAATGGCTGCTGTCATAACGGATCACATGTGCTGCATTATGGCAGTTGAAGATTCACCACTTCAATACCGGCACTTCCCCCCCCCCTTCCTGCCCAGGACAATTTTCAGCTTTCAGCGCTCTAACACTTTGAATGACAATTACGCGGTCATACAACACTGTACCCAAACTACATTTTTATCATTTTCTTCCCACAAATAGAGCTTTCTTTTGCTGGTATTTCATCACCTCGGGGTCTAAAAAAGACCCAATTTTTGAACAGAAAAACTTTTTTCTTATTTTTTAATAAAATGTTGTTTTCTCCTTCACTGCACTGATGAGTTGGCACTGATATGCAGCACTGATGGACACTTATAGGCAGCACTAAATGGGCACTTATAGGCAGCACTGATGGACACTGATTGGCACTGTGGTGGGGACTGTGATGGGCACTGATTGGCACTGTGGTGGGCACTGATTGGCACTGTGGTGGGCACTGAGAGACTTTGAGGGGGCACTGCTGGCAGTTGTTGGGCACCTCTATGGGGGCTGCACTGATAATCAATGTGCTGATTATATTATTGGAGTGATATATATATATATATATATATATATATATATATATATATATATATATATATATATATATATATATATATATATATATATATAATATATAATATATAAATGATTGGGGTGATATATATAATTATTATTGGAGTGATCTATATACACATCAGGAGTCCCCTGCTGCCTGATGTCATCACTGGACTACTCCCCCTACTGCCTTATATAGACTTGTTTACTCCTTATATGCAAATGAGGCAGCTGGCTGGGGCTGCGTCGCCATGACAATAACTGACATGACTGCACTGGACCTCCTATGGGAAGGATTGTGTATGTGACGTTTCTATGGTAATATCTCCATCCCATAATAATACCATTTATTCCTTCCTGTCTAAAGACTTCATTCACAAGGCTGGAAGAGTCGGATATTGTGATCCCCCAATAAATTATTGGGGTGGTATATATATATATATATATATATATATATATATATATATATATATATATATATATATATATTATTATTATTGGGGTGATCTATATATATATATACATATATATCTCACCCCAATCATTTTATATATATATATATATATATATATCACCGCAATTTATATATATATATATATATAGATCACCCCAATAATAATTATATATATATATATATATATATTATTGGAGTGATCTATATATACATCAGGAGTCCACTGCTGCCTGATGTCATCACTGGACTCCTCCCCCTACTGCCTTATATGGACTTGTTTACTCCTTATATGCAAATGAGGCAGCTGGCTGGGGCTGCGTCGCCATGACAATAACTGACATGACTGCACTGGACCTCCTATGGGAAGGATTGTGTATGTGACGTTTCTATGGTAATATCTCCATCCCATAATAATACCATTTATTCCTTCCTGTCTAAAGACTTCATTCACAAGGCCGGAAGAGCCGGATATTGTGATCCCCAATAAATTATTGGGGTGATATATATATATATATATATATTATTATTATTGGGGTGAGATATATATATATATATATATCTCACCCCAATCATTTATATATATATATAGATCACCGCAATTTTATATATATATATATATATATATATATATAGATCACCCCAATAATAATTATATATATATATATTATTGGAGTGATCTATAATCTATATATACATCAGGAGTCCACTGCTGCCTGATGTCATCACTGGACTCCTCCCCCTACTGCCTTATATGGACTTGTTTACTCCTTATATGCAAATGAGGCAGCTGGCTGGGGCTGCGTCGCCATGACAATAACTGACATGACTGCACTGGACTTCCTATGGGAAGGATTGTGTATGTGACGTTTCTATGGTAATATCTCCATCCCATAATAATACCATCCATTCCTTCCTGTCTAAAGACTTCATTCACAAGGCTGGAAGAGTCGGATATTGTGATCCCCAATAAATTATTGGGGTGATATATATATATATTATTATGATTATTGGAGTGATCTATATAATATATATATATATATATATTATTGGGGTGATATTGATGAGATATTAGTTATGAATGTGCAATCATTGTGATTTGGGGGAGATAACTGATCAGTATGACTCCTCCCCCTCCCCTCCCCCATTAATAAAAAGCTTTTTTTGCTGCAGTGGACAAGGAATCCAAATAAAAAATAAAATAAAGAAATGTTCTCTTTGTGGGGTGCAGAGGTGACATTTGGGGGAAGGAAGGAATGGATGATATTATTATGGGATGGAAATATTACCATAGAAACGTCACATACACAATCAGACTGTGATAGAGATCGGAGGGAGAAGGAAGGAGTTTTGCTGATTATTTGATAATATAATAATGGGGATGATTTGGATAAAGAATATTTATCAGATACGGAATCTTCTGAACACCAACAAAGAAGGAAATGTATTTGTTATACTGGGAGTCTGGATCTTCCAGCACCTGAAATTCACACCGAGTTTTATCTGACAGAGGAGATGATATAAAGATCAGATTGTGACTTATCAATCACTTTAATATCTCCTTCTGTTCTATAATTCTATGAAAACAAATAATCAATAATTTGATCGATGAGTGTAGGTGACTTATCCAGAGTACTTTTTGTATCTATCACTATCCATAACACTTACCAATTTCGGTGTCTGTATATCGGTGATCTCTTTTGACTTTACAGCCGGAACCGAAACATCCAACAACGGCTCTGAAACAGCCGCGCACAATCCTCTTCATTTTGGGGGGCTTTTTGGTTGGGGTATCTGCAGGCTGGTCACTGATACCTCCTACCATTGCCCCTCCTTTGCTGTTCTCTTTGGTGTTTTTCAGAGAAAGAAGCCGATTACATTTAAATCGGTTCATTATTAGGAATAAAGAAACTCGCTTTAAATGTATGACAATAGAAATCGCAATGAAATTGAATCGAACTAAATCAAATCCAATAAAATCGCAAGAAATATCTCAGGAGAGATAAGAAGCGTCTTCACTGGTCAGTGATCTCTGAGCTTCTGAGAGCTCACTGACCTACTTCTGGCTATATAGAGACTCAGCCTATGACATCATAGGCAGAGGGACCAATCAGATTCAAACAGACTCAGCCGATGACATCAATGGGAGAGGGACCAATCAGATCGCAGAGTGCAGTCAGGTGACCTTTTTTTTTTTTTTGAAAAATAACTGACGATTTTTCTTAAAGGAGCCACGTCCTTATTTGTGGAGTTTTGTGAATTCAGCCTGTAGGATCAGTATACGGATCTAATAGGGATATACGGCTCCTGGAAGAACATGTTATTGTGAATGAGATTTAACCCTTACAGTCCCATGGCTGAAATAAAGATCTCTATTCTTATGATAACATTGTGAATGGAGCCTTAGAAATCCTCCATCAAATTTTTTCTTTTCTTTTATCATTATTACACACCAATTATTTCTCCATTTTTAACCCTTTCACTGCCAAATCAAATGTTTTCCCTTTCATTTATGAAACCAATTCCCTCCCCCTTTTGTTTTTAACCCTTGCACTGCAAAATGATAATTGTTTTCATTTTTAACCCTTTCTATGAACCATTTTTTTTCAAAACACAGATTTTTGTACGTTTTTTTAACCCTTTCAGCGCCAAACCAACTTCTTTTCTTTTTTTTATACCCTCCCCTCATTTTTAACCCTTTAACCGACAAAACCAAAATGTGTTTTTTACATTTCTTGCCCAAATGTAAAATTATCACTAAAGGAAAACTTGTTTATTGTTAGTGTTGGATGGAGTGGAGAGGGATTAGAGCCCCTGTCAGGTTTTTATTGCTGTCTGCGCCCCCTTTAGGGAGATTCATTCTCTTCAACTGCCAAATTCTTTCAGTTTTTAACCCTTTCACCACCAAACTATATTGTTCATTTGTTTCAACCCTTTAACTGTCAAACCAAGTAACCCCTCCCCCTCCCCTCCCCCTACACACACACACACATTTTAACTGCCACTTTCACTGCCAAATCATTTTTTTTCATTTCTCCCCCATATGTTACATTATAAATAAAGGAAAATGTTTTTATTGTTGGTGTTAGATGGCGTGGAGAGGGATTAGAACCCCTGTCAGGTTTTTATTGCTGTCTGCGCCCCCTTTAGGGAGCTTCATTCTCTCTATTTACCAACAAAAGTGAAAGAAACATTCCAAATTTTGGGTTGTCACCAGAACAGGAATTAGAGGGGAAATCCTCCAATGGGGACACTAGTTCTGGTGACATCCAGGGATGATGTCACTTTGGGAGGATTTCTCTCACTTCCTGTTGTCTCCTTCCGTTTGTATCCCGGAGATCCCCTGTATCGGTTCTTTATATTTATCTTTATATAGAGAGATTTCAGAATAAATGGCCTTTTTTATAAAACTTTACATATTAACTACATTATATATCACTCCTTTTTAAGGTCATTAATCGATTAATCTAAACAATAATCAGCCAACTAATCGATTATGAATATAATCGTTAGTTGCAGCCCTAGTGTGTGTGTAT